>JAHWFO010072570.1:492698-509251 GCA_023313115.1 Rhysida immarginata
ACTAGAAGAGGTACCCGGCGTTGCCCGGGATAATTACACTTGCACAAACTTTTCCTTTCATTGTTAGTCATGAGATATTGATTGTTGGTTCATGCAGAGCGTTTGTGAATTGCGTGTTGATACCATTGTTGATACCTATTGTTGTACAAACTTTGCCTTGCATTGTTGGTCATGAGATATTTCTCATTAATATGCCTTGCCATAACCATGAATATCGATTTTTTATCGATATTTATTATTTTTCCGAAATCTGAGGTAGACAGTGACCTTCCTCATGCTTTGAAGGTCATGTATGCGAAATTTTATCAAGATCGGAATAAAACTGTAGATTTGTATAAAAAACAGACCCACAGACCCACAAACATCCTTCTTTATATATATAGATAGACTAGAAGAAGTACCCGGCGTTGCCCGGGATTATTACACTTGGGATGTAAACAGAACAATCTCAAAAATTAAAATAAATTTTGCAATATCTTAAAAATAAACACATGAAAATGCTTAGAATTAATACAGTAAAAATTCTTAATGAAAATTCGAAAAAAATCTTTTTAAAGGCTCAAAATGGATGGACTGCTCCAATAATTTCTTACTCAGATAATCTTACTTCAGATCTACACTTGATGTTGTTGCAATTTCCACTCTTCTCTCGCTGTGTTGAAGCAAAATTTGGCCTTTCATCACTTTGGGTAGTCTAGAGGTCGCCAATTCTTCTATTTACTTGCTTCCCATTTGCTCAATACAGCACGGAGCTAAAGGTTTGCTTTCTCTGTCGTCTTTCCACTCTTTCTCAATAGTCTGCTAACTCTTCATTATCTCCAGCTACTGATCATTTTTAAAGATTTTCAAGAAATTGTTAAGTACTAAGAACTCTCTTTTCTAAGAAAAACCTGAATAACAGGAATTCTATGCATTGTTACAAATTGAAACTTATCCATATTGCATCATCATTTTATGTTCATTGTTATAATTCTTGGAAAGGATTGCTTTATCATTGCATCATCATTTTGAGCTCATTGTTATTGGTGAATTGCGTGTTGAAACCATTGTTGATACCTATTGTTGCACAAACTTTTATTTGCATTGTTGGTCATGAGATATACATTGTTGGTCCGTGCAGAGTGTTTGTGAATTGCGTGTTGATACCATTGTTGCAAAAACTTTGTCTTGCATTGTTGGTCATGCGATATTTCTCATTAATATGCCCTGCCATAACCATGAATATCGATTTTTTATCAATAATTATTATTTTTTCGAAATCTGAAGTAGACAGTGACCTTCCTCATGCTTTGAAGGTCATGTATGCGAAATTTCATCAAGATCGGAATAAAACTGTAGATTTGTATAAAAAACGTACAGACCCACCCACAGACAGACCCACAGACCCACAAACATCCTTCTTTATATATATAGATAGATAGATAGATAGATGTTCATCTCGTCTAGAAATCAACTCGTTCCATTTAACGTTAACGCCTGTCTTAATTAATGGTAGCGTGCTTCCTTCTAGAATCGCTCACCCCTTTGTGGACCGTTTCCATTGGACTTAGAAATTTTCAGTAGCGAGTTTTTTTTTGGCCCACCTTGTTTATATGAAATAGACTTGATTATGTTTGTTTGCTTGCATGTGTGAACAATTAGCCCGTCGTGTTTGCTTCAATAATTTACTTGTCGTTTTTGTTTGTTGCGTCGACAATGGTTGATGAAATTAACAAATGCCGTAGCCGACGAAAAGATAAGGGCCCCGGCACTGAAAAGTCACATGAACCTCTTAGTCCAAGCAACAATGTAACGTTCATTGTTTCCAACAAACGAAAAATACTGTTTGCTAAAATCCAAGATGGAAACAATGAAGGTTACATTGTTGCTTCAACTAAGAAGTTCAATCAGGTGACGTTTCATTGCTAGGTCTCCGATGCTTGCCTTAATGATTCACGTTTTAAAGGGGATAATTATAAAAAGTGATAAGTAAGTAAATAAATAAATAAATTAATTAATAAACATCAGTATTATTTATTGATTTAAGGAGTTTAAATGATTAATTTGAATTTAAAATGAGTTTAGTCTCCTTATAATGGGGAAAATCGTGAAATAATAAAAACAAAAATTAAAATTAAAGTCACCAATCTTGAAGAAACTTGGGAGATGAAAGAAAACTCAAGGATGTTGTCTATTGAAGATGTTGTTGATGGTAGAAATAAAACCAGTCTATTGAGGATGTAGATGAAGTTCTTGTGCAGATGATGTTGATAGGGGAAAATGATAATCTTGAAGTACAGATGAAATTTTGAAGGGTTGGTTCAAATTTTTGGGATAAATTTCATATAAAATCGTTTTCGAGAATTTTTTTCTCATCATCAGTTGATTAAATATTTGAATGTTGAAAAATAGACGAAATGAGAATTTAACAATTGATATAAAGGTGATGAAGCTAAGTTGATTGTAATTGTTGGTTCTGATTGTTGGCTATTGTATATTAGGGTGAGATATTTAATCAACTGAAGATGAGAAAAAAATTCTAGAAAACGTTTTTATATGAAATTTATCCCAAAAATTTGAACCAACCCTTCAAAATTTCATCTGTACTTCAAGATTATCGTTTTCCCCTATCAACATCATCTGCACAAGAACTTCATCTACATCCTCAATAGACTGGTTTTATTTCTACCATCAACAATAGACTACATCCTTGAGTTTTCTTTCATCTCCCAAGTTACTTCAAGATTGGTGACTTTAATTTTAATTTTTGTTTTGATTATTTCACGATTTTCCCCATTATAAGGAGACTAAACTCATTTTAAATTTAAATTAATCAGTATTATTTCTTTTTTTATTAAAATCTTTGCGGAGATGTAAGAAATTATGCTAAAACAAATAACAGAATACAACTTCTAGGACGTGCAGCTGCTCAAGCTTTTGCTGAAAAGGTAAAGGCACTTTCCCTAATGAGCTAATAACTGGAGAAAATTTATTTTTCATATGGTTTTTGTAATGTAGTAACTTCCTTTAGAGAAGTTATAGATAATGTTCATCTAAGCATATTAGAAAATTATATAGATCTCAACTGACTGTGAGAGGGCAATCCTTGCTGCTAAAACTGATACTATCCATATAAACAACCACATTCAGGACATGATTCCACGGTCTGTGATTGAATACAACTCCAATGAAACGGTTACGTGTTGATGAAGAAGAGATACAGCATTAAAAAAGCACAATTCATTATAGTACTTCGCATTATCTTTGAGGAAGTCGAATGCATAGTCAGTAAACAATGCATTTTTTTTGTCTTTTTTTGTCGTTTTTTGTCCGAGATTTAGTCTACTGAACATGCGAATCTTGTAAAATTATAATTATTAACGGCTGAGGCGTCTCTTCTTCAACAAGCCAATCATTGAAACTATCCTACTTATATAGGTATATATGCTAAACAATTAGAAGATAATTTACATGGAAGTAAGCGTAAGAAGCTTGTAATTACTGAAGATCCACTTTTAACACCGAGAGAAATAATGCGCTCAGCTTGATGCTATATTTCGAAAATTACGGGTGAAACGGCCGAGAATGGTCAGCAGAGATGAAGTTTTACTGCTTCATGACAACGCGAGATCACACGCGCAAGAACAACAATCCAAAAAATAACAACTTGAACTAAATTATGAGACTCTTATTCACCCAGCATACACTCCAGAACTCTCGCCAGCCGACAAACACTTTTAAAGCGTTTGTGTCACGTATTTTAAAAAATTTGAATTCTAAAATTATCTGTAAGAAAGAAAGGGAAGCAGACGGGATTGTTATTTGAACGTTCAGATACTTTGAAAGTTCGCAGAATATACGAGATACTGAATTGATTTACACTTTATTTTTTTTCTGACATGTACAGACATGTTACACATCAGCTGTTAGATTCATCTCTTCAACATAATCTCCCTTTACATAAATGCACTTTTTCATGGTGTGGTAGCTTCACGAGGCCCTCTGGAGCCATTCTTTTGGAATACCTCTTACTCACGTCTGGAAGCATTCATGACCTTTTGATTCATGACAACGCACGATCGCATACTGCTTTGGTACCCAACAGCTTCTTGAGCAATTTCAGTGGGAAGTGTTCGATTACCCGATGTACAAGCCAGACCTGGAACCGAGTGACTTTCATGATTTTCGAAAGCTGAAGACAGGTCTGGGAAAATAGCGCTTCCGCACCAACGAAGAGCTTCAAGACGCCGTGGAGACCTTTCTGAACATGCTAACGGAAGAGGGTATTGGAAAATTCGTTCACTTGTATGACAAATTTCCCAATCTTTACGGTGACTATGTCGAAAAGTAACTTTGATTACACTAGACTCCTGGCAATAAAGTCATTTTGTTATTCACCTTGTCTTTATTTTATTTCCATCGGAGGTTAAAAAAATAGCCCTTGTATACAGGGTGTTTACGAACTCTGTGTAAAAACTTTTAGGGGCGGTATATTTTGAATTTATTTTGCCTATAAATTGGGGGTCACAAATGAATCCTTGATACACAAAAACAAGTTTTGCCAAAGTTGAATGAGGAGACTGAATAAATGGAGCCAGATACTGTGGACAGAATGAGGAGGCTTTCTTGGCTGCTGAAGAATCATGTGGTTCCAACACGATGGAGCAATAGCCCGTTTCAGTGCGTCTGTACGACATCAGTTAGACAAAACGTTTCATGATTGATGGATAAGTCGAGGAGGACCAGTTTCTTGGCCATCTCGATCGCCCGACCTAAACCCTTTAGGTTTCTTCTTATGCAGGGATTTTTGGCTGTCAGAAATTCAATGACCCGACGCTGCTCATGGTTAACAGTTTGAACACACCTTTAGTAATTTTACAAACATGTAGTAGAAACGTCGTGACCATCAGTATCAAGTTTTCTAATTTCTCCGTTTTCTGGATATACATTAACGAGAGAGACCTGTATAGATCAATAGACCTACCACTGTATAGATAAATAGTAAAAAGTATGTAAAATCTGATAAATAGTAAAAAGTATGCATGTTTTGTTCGTAACCACTCGAATATAGCGTGAGTTTCCTTTAAGCGCCGAGAGATGGCATTGCTTGTTAGCACATCCTAATCCAGAACTTTAAGCACAATATGATATTACTATTTAATTTTGATTGTACGTAACCTCTTGAAGTGAGTGCCGCTCGAATTTAGTGCATCGTAATAAATTTTCTTTTGGTTCCGTGGTTTTTTCACAGGGGAAATATTCGTTAACTAAGCTTACAGAGTGAAATAAAAGTCCCGCACCATGGGGATATGATTACTAACTTATATTTCTTGTTGTAGGTAAAAAAAATTGAATACTGAAGAGCATGTTGGGCTTATTCTGCTTTGTGGAAAAGACGGATACTCCCGTAGAGACGTTGCAACGGAATTCAATCAGATGCACCCACAATGCTGTGCGCCACTGGCTGTCGTTCAGACTGCTCCTGATTGAATCCTGTTGCAACGTCTCTTCGGGAGTATCCGTCTCTTCCACAGAGCAGAATAAAGTCAACATGCTCTTCAGTATTCAATTTTTTTTTTACCTACAATAAGAAATATAAATTAGTAATCATATCTCTATGGTGGGGAATTTTTGGCCCACCCTGTATATAATTATGAATGTATGTAACTACTTGAAGTAAGTGCCGCTCAAATTTAGCATGTTCTAATAAATAAATTATTTTATTCAAACAACATAACTTCGAGCGTACGTAATCACTCGAAGTGTATATAAATTAAAATTAAATCTGAATTGGGTATTTTGATTATGAAATTTCTCTAATATAAGGTGCTACCTACCAAATCCAACATTTCTTTGTAACAGCCTGCTATTTGTTTATATCTGCAGCAATACGAGACAATTAATAATGTCAATATTTTTGCACCTAAAATTTTGCACGCGTTATCAACTCGGTAACTTAGTTACGGTTATTAAAGGTATACAACTTTGATTTGTAGAAGCGCCATTGTTGTTGTTTGCATTGTGCCACAAAACATGAATAGAAAACCTTCATTGTTTGTCATGCAATTTTTTGCTTTGAAACCTTTCTCTTTTAATGGAGTTCCAAAACACCGTTTCGCCATTCTGCACGGATTTAAAGTTTCCTCGTAATCATAAAATAAAAAGGGTTTTGAAGCTTCATTAATTCTCTTTTCAAGTTTGTTAATAAAGATTTAATTAGAAATCGATTGGTGATATTAAAGAGATTTAAGAAAAATAAAAATAAAAAAGCAGGGTATAGTCGAATGAGGAAATTACGAAAATTTTTTTATTATCATTTCAATTTTATTAACCTTAAACTATCCAGTAGGGGGCGCTTTTGTTTCACTTACTAATGGGCCGGTCGTGTGATCCTTTCAGTGACGTGAAAATGAAATCACTCCGGCATAAAAGTTAATGGCTTAATGGAGAAGTTTGGGCCTTGTACTGGCGACGAAAAGGTATTTGACGTTTAAAAGAAGGAAGGGGTGGGGGTAATGCTTTTCTGCGTGACTTTGTAATGGTGAAAGGGTTGGTTGGGTGATGTTGGAATGAGAATCTCATTAATCCCGGCGCAGTTTGAAACTCCTCTTTGGTTGCGGAAAAGTTCCTTCAATTGACGTTATTGTTGTTTCTGATCGTGGGCAATTTTCGCTACCTCTACAAAAAGGAATCTCCTCAACTTCCTTCCGCGTGAAAAACGAGGGAGGAAGGAAGGGATTTGAAGTGGTTGGTTGAGTTGATCATTAACGGTTCAAATAAGACGGCAGTGTGTTTGCTCCTCTTTAACTATCTACATGCGAAGTCGCTTACGGAGAGGGTTCGCGTATCGATTTTTTTTTCTTGAGAGATTTACCACTCCAGATTGTGTTTGATCATCCACTAGTGATAAGGGATTTGATTTCCTTTTTTTTTTATCTTGAAGCGGAACTTTTTTTTTTTTTTGCAAAATATGTTTTTTCTTTATGATGCCTCTTCATGAGGGCGTATGCAACCAATGCGACGGTTTATTTATTTCTGGTAACCAAAATGTAGTATCTTCTCTTTAGATTTAGGGTTTTATTTCAAAGCATTCATCCAACCATCATGAAGCTTGACGGTGTGGAAAACGGTATGAGATGTAGAGTTTTTCAATAAAATGCAGAGAAACACTTGTTTAAAAGAAAGATGAATGGCAGCAGGTACCTCAATAAGGTGCAATTCTTTTTCTTGGTTTACAACAGGGTATTTCAGGCGATGTAGACAAACTTGGGAGGACAACGGTTTCCTCTCCTGTAACTTTCCGCTGTCAACACACACACACACACACACACACACGCGCATACATACACACACACAGGCCAATGAATTAGAAACGTGTGAGACATGGAAATTTTAGTGCTACTATAGTAAGCAATCTACCGTATTTTGCGTTATCTTGCAGTACCACGTGGAATAAAAAAAAGGTTGGATTTACGCTATTTTTTAAAAGTGTGACCGGGACACTATGTTCCTATTTTCCAGCAACATTCTGCTCCAGATTCAAATATACGAGGGGCACACTATATTGGTTTACACTTCATTTTTTCTGACAGGTACAAGCAGGGGACACACTAGCTGATAGCTGCTCCTTTTCATTAAAAACCCTTTAAATGAATACGTTTTTCCCAAAGCTTCTCTAAGCCCTCTGGAACCATTATTTTAGAGTATCTTATCTGCGTCTGGACAGCTGTATTCAGGTCATCAACGTTTGCAAAATGGCGACCACGCACTGGTTTCGGAGGACATGCTTTCACGCAATGGTATTATGTTTCCATTGCATTGACTGCTGTTTGGTCTGTGGCTCGTCTGCTCGATCTTGGTCGTGGCGTTTCAGGAGGTCTCTGCTCACGTCCTCACGTATTTGCTTTTGGTTTGCCGTCAAAAGTTTCGGACCCCATTTAGCAAACACCTTCCTCGTGTGACACTTTCTATCCGAAACTGACCCCCTTTTCCGTTGATGTGCGCCCAATTTCCAGCCTTCCACCCAGTTCTAAACGGTTTTCCGTGTAAGTGCATGCTCTCCACACGCACTATCATCAGTTGCCTATGAATTTCTGCAATGGTCACACTCTCTTTCCAGAGAAACCAACTCGTCTAGCGCTGTCCTTTATAATCAGTATCTATGTTGTAAGCTCATACACCGACAGCGGTGAGAGAAATAGGCTGTGGTGTTGATAGCTGGCATCCTCTTGGCTTTTGCTGTTACCTGGTGGCAGACAGATATACTAGCTGTGCATGAATGTCGTCTGTAGTGAAATTGTTAACCGTGGAAGAAGAAAAATAAATGTAGATCAATATAGTACGCCCTTCATACATAGTGATGAATGGTCAGCATATGCAACTTTGAATAAATATGGATTTATACGTGTTTACAACTAAGAGAACTATGTACAAGATATCGAGCACAGCTAGCTTGACTCAAAAATAAAAAAAATTGAAAAAGATGCAGGGTACTAAGTTGAAAATACTCCAGTCCCAATTCGACGAATTTTGTTGGTTACCCCTGTGAAAAAAATAATAAAATCTCTTGAGATTTTTTTTTACACTTTTTAACAGATATCTGCAGTGTGTATCAATAACTTTTAATAAATTCAATGTATAATTTTTTAGAACCTTATTTATAAAAATTATATACAAAATTATAATAAAAATAGTCGATATAACACATGTCATGTAAAGATTATAGAAATGATCATATATTTCAACAACTTTTCGCACACCAGACGGTTGATCGCATACTATATTGTAAACGTGACAGTAGACCGCATACCATGATAGCACCGAAATTTGTTTTAGTCCGTTTTTATGCAAAGTAGGTTGAGGTCATGTGATTCAAGGTGCAGTTAACACTATTTCAGAAGGATTTAAGTGAGCCTAATCATAGAAACTGATCAGCATGGGGAAAAGGAAGGACCTAAGGTGCTCGTCTAGCTGGAGCCTTAACTATATTGTACAAAGAACCTAAAAGTACCTTTATTTGACGTTATGAAAATCAGTTTATGTACTCTCTATGGCGTCTATCTATTCTTCACACTTTTTGATTTTCTTCATTACACGGGCTTCGTCTCTTGACAGTAAATAGATGCTTTTAGAACGGTGTTGTCGAAAGCACGGGCGATCCCATTTATTATGTTGTTTTCAATATCGGAAGAACATTTCGCGTTTTCATAAAACTGCTCTAGCTCTAAATTCGTTAAGCTGTTTTCTGTTTTTGACGAAAGATAATTTATTTTTATGGATAGTCTACGTTTGCATATGAATTAGACACGAACAGCGCTCAAGCAACAGACGTATCTTTTTGAAAAGTAAATAAACCGATAGGCGAAGACAATTAATTGCATCGCTACGTTGCCTGTTTATCCTCTCTACACTGACGTCATAGCTGTCGCGCAACGGTAATTTACAGTCATGTCTTGTATTCGGGTATCATTAATTTCGCATGTGTTCTATCCTTAAGGCGATAACATTTGTGCAAAATAATTTTTTTTTTGATATTTTGGAAAGTTTAGAAAAATAAATGCTATGAAAAACGCACATACAGGATCTTTGCAAAAGAATGGTGGGGTTTCGTAAGCGAATAAAATGCCATTTTTCCACCTTACTCATGTATAACTTGCGCTATTTAGACGAGCACTTTCCCAAGTTTGTGATTACATTTTCCATAGGTCTTCAATGTGCACATCCTTGGTCATATAGCAGATATCAACACAATAACCAAATTCCTCCAACAGTCCACAAAGTATGTCCGACATTCTGGGATATAGGTAATAGTGGCACCTAAACGTTGTGTATAACGAATTCCCAAAGAAAATAATCGCATGGCGAACATACGCACATTCCTTATAACGATTACATTCTACAAATGGACGGAGCTGCTTCCCATTTTCCCAGGAATATGTGAGTGCTGCTCATTTGTATTCTTCCACAGCGCTGGGTTGACCGTGTACAAATGACGACGACAACCTTCTCCCGGGGCCAACCCGTTCGCCAGACCTCTTTGTAAAGATCCGGTATGTGCATGAGAAGATCCTGTATGTGCAGCAACTGATGAGCCTCACTTTTCGCGTTTTCATTCGCTAGGGCTGCTTACAAAACCGATTTGCTACGGACTATTTTTCCACTTTGCATTGTGGACATCGTTAGCTCATCCTATGTACATATATTATTTTTTCCTTGAGTTTCGTAAATCACTTGCAGCCATCGCACAGAGGAGTATTTAAGTCAAATTTCTAGCCAAAAAATCATGGTATTATTTTTACGATGGAAATTAACTGAAAACACAATTTTCAAATGAAAAGAAGTACATTTTGATTGATTAAACATTTATTATTATTATTATTATTATTATTATTATTATTATTATTATTATTATAAATATGATTTAAAGCACTCTATGAGTAATACGCGTGATAAAACATGCATGAGTTAAGATCAATGATGATGCAATATATGAAATTGACAAAAGAAAAATTACATACAAAAGCAGAGAGACAACAAATTAAATGATGGTACATACAAAAAAAAAGAACACAAGCTATAAAAAACTAACTCATTTGTTTATGTCAAAAACATTATTTTTAGTCGTCTACATCTTCTTCTGTTTCTTCTACTTCTTCTGACTCGGTCACTTCTTCCGAGTCATCACTTGCTTTTTCTGCTTCTGTAGTGTCTTTAGTCTTCTCAACACCTGCTTCTGTTGGCACGGAACGTGATTCGGTAATAAAAAGTTCCAAAGTTTCACTGCAAAATGGTTTGCTCCTTCTCTTTGACTTGGGTCTAAGGCTACTCAGCAGAGGATCCAAGGTGAGCAAAAGCCTGTTTAAGATATCCCTATTGCAGATTTCTCGAGAGAATTTTCTTGCAAAGTTCAACCTGTACGAACGGAAATGCTTGTTACGGGCTTCTGCAGCTTCCTCTGAAAAGTAACCAATTGGTAATAAAGCTTCAGAAATCACAGTTGGCCCGTGAATCAATATTTTGTGAACTGTTGGTGTCATAGGGTGCCAATTGTATAATTTCACGTATAGCTCTGCAGTCTCAGTTGCATATGCTGAAAATTTCGCAACATCAATCATATATCCACTACTTATAGCTTCAAGTATCATCTTGATTCTGTTTTATTTGTCTTTGAAAAAAGGGCGCAAACATGCACAAGATTTTCTTTGATAAACGTGTCATATAACATCGAAACTTTACATTGCTATCATTACTTTTGCCCGACAAAGCTTGACACTTAAAAAAAAGCTTTGTGTTTGATAAGTCAAACTACAAATAATTACTATTTTTAAATGCAAATATGAAATACAAATATTTAACCATGTGAACGACAAAATAAAAATTAAACATAATACACACCTTCTATATTTATCATAGGCCTTAATTCCAGTGACGAACACAGTGAACATACATTTGACAACAAATTAATTCTGGAGCAACAAGACCAGTTGTGTGGCAGCAGCTAGCCGTACTTGCTTGCGACTGACTCGTCAGTCGCGTCGCGTCAATTTGGCGAAGTGGGAAGTCTCAAGTGCGTGTTTATGACTCTATGATTGTTTAACTCAACATAAAAATAACTTTTTGTACTAAACAATAGATTTCAAAATGTCGACTTTTGGCCAAGTTGTCCATAGTAATACTGTCACGTATAGACTTAAGATTAATGCAGTGGAATGCGTGTGAGCATAAACATCTGGACAGGATAGATTGAATTCGATAAAGAGAATTTATTTTATTAAAGGAAAATGCCACCCTCTTAAAGGGGCAGCATGATACACCAGTATCGTTAAATAAATTTAAAGAGTAAACAAAGAATAGATTGCTATTGAATGTAAATCTATAACAATCTACATTCCCTAAAAATAGTAATAATATTGAGACCGCAAACTTGACGGGAACTCCAACTAAATCCATATAACATCAAACAAGGCTGCCTCGCTGCCTTCACATGGATCGCATCGACGCTGATGCGTTTGTCTTCGAGCAGACCTATAAATTAGCATAAAGAACTACGTTAATGTTTGGCCAGTCTGCTAGGCTTTGGTGGAACTTGCGCGAGCTTTTATTGAGAGAGGAAAAGGAATTAGACTTACCTCGTATGGAGCCGGGTACACGCAGCCGAGGCCTTCTCGGAAATATGTAGATAAACCCCACGGGGCAATAATGGTTTCCTGACGTGGCTGGCTCTGCTCCTCGTAGCAGCTCGCAATCTCTTCGGGCAAAATGTCGGAGAAGGACGTTACCCCTTGAACCGTTAGGCAGTAACGTAGTTGCAGGGACACCAAAAGACGCACCTCGATTTGACCAGGAACGTAGCTGATGCTTGCCGTCACTCGGAAGAGCACTTCCAGCTGTTTTGAAGTGAGGAGATGAAGCCCGTCGCTTACTCTTCCTTCCACCGTTTATTTCGCTGGCGGCTAACACACACTCCCTTTCGTGTTGGCGATGTCTCTCTTGCCTTATCCCGTCGTCAGTTAGGTTCGGGGCTCTCGTCCTCCGTGAGTCTATTCCTCCTGTGGCGAAATAATGAGAAAAGGAATTATCGCAGTCTTGGCGAGCGGACGCAGTCCCTTCTGTTTGCATTTGTCACTACTGTAATTTAAGGACGCGAAGCTGGCGAATTGTCCTCTATATTTATTCGGGAACTCTGCCTCACCTGTGTCTTCAGCTGAATTATTAGCTGGAGACGCGGCATTTCCGAAATACATTCGCTTGGACTTCTTCTCACGTCCGTACCCTTTGAAACTCCCGGGTCTAATCCCCTTCTTCTCGCTCGCTCTTGTTCCACCAGCGCAACGCCCTCTCGCAGCGCTCCAATATCGCGACTTCAGCTTTTTACGCCGACCAAATTCGCTAGCAACGAATTGTCTTTGATTCGCGGCAAGAGATGGCACCTCCGTCTGTGTGCCTACCTCAGAGGAGAACGTCGTTTGCTTAGACGATCTCCCTCTCTTGCCTCGCTTGCTAGGCTGTGACAAATACCCTTCTGTGCATCGTTTGAAGTCATCCTGTAGGTATATATCAAAATTTTCCGGACACCTCTCCGAAAATAGGATAGGATAATAAATCTGAGGTGATATGAATAGAAACATTCCTTACTGGAAATTTCTCTGGTGCCATATAGGTCGCTCAACAGGGCCCATCGAGTTCTGACTTGGTACCATAGGACGGGTATTATCTCAATAGAAATCTCGCATACAGAGGGCACAAAGTTTGTATGCGACGTTTCTCTCATTCTGCAAATAACCCTTTCAACTGTAAGTGGAATCGTTTTCAGGTGGGTATCACAAGAATGCCCCGCAAGACATTATGGAATTGGAAGTCTTCAGTTGAAATAATTACTCCAATGTTCCGAAATGCCAATTCAAGTACCACCAGTACAATCAGCATTCGCCAGGAACTTAGGACCCTAGGCATCCATGACTGTGATGCTGCTCATAACCACCATATCAGAAGAATCATGCGAAGCGACGTTTAGAATGGCGTACATGTCATCAAAACTGGACCATGTCTTATGCAGCATCGAATCTCGGTAAACATTATGCAATCAGATGGTCGTAATTGGAGGATGTCTGGAGAACGTTTCATACCTAACTGCGGAATTTGAGTGATGTTTGGGGAAGGTGGTGCCATGGTGCGGGGCTTTATATCATGGTTTAGATTAGGCCAACTTGTTTCAGTACAGGAACTATGACGACTGCAATTTAACTTGACATTTTGGACAAATTTGCGCTGCCAACTCGGTGGCACCAGTTTCGGATTGGTCATTCGGATTGTACTAACAAAACAATAGTCCTTATCAGAAAGTCAAGTGTGCGCAGAGATGTTTGATGAGACAGAAGTTGAAGAAATGGGTTAGCTTGCATAGAGTCTCGATATAAATTCCATTGAACACCTGCAGAATAATCTTTAGCGACGACTACGGGGAAGAAAGAAATAAGATTCCTGAAGCTATCTGACCACAAACTGGTGGAAGGTCTTCCTCGAAGAGTAGAGGCCTGTAATAAAAACAAAAGGAGATTAACAACATATTCATTTTTCCTCAAATCGTGTTTGCAGGGCAGAGTACAGGTGTCGGAGAGTTTTTGACCATATATAGTACTCCGGTATTCCTTAATGATACTTCATGAAACATCTTTTTATTATTATCACATCATATTGGCGGAAGAATATTCATCATATAGAAAAACGTGTATAATTTGTAAGATCTGTGTGTTGGACAACATCCAAATGTTAGCAAACTTTGGACCACCGTTACCAAAAGTTACTTATTTAAACCCATCAAGGCCCCCGAGCTTTCTGGACCTCACGACTCCAGATTTTTATATGCGCGGGTCATCTGAAGAACCCCCAAGTATATCAGTACCCTGTCAATTCAAGAATATTATTCTGCAAAAGATCAGTTATTATTCTAGCGGAGATGTTCCAAAAAATATTGTGAAAATGTCTTTCTTCACCTGAAGGGTTGCATAGATATGCTTGGGGAAAAGTCGATGAGACCCTAGAAAATATATTCTAGAGCAGAGAGACGGTGGAAAAGTGGTATCCGCCGTCTCTCTGCAGACAAGTATCCACAGACAAGTCAAGCCAATAAATTATTTTATCTCTATATAATACTTGTTATTAATATTCCTAGAGGTTCAACTGGACTCTCACATGCAGCTTACTTTTGTTAATAGAAGTTAATTTATTGAATCATTCCTCTTTGGAAATTTGTTAAGCCGACGTATCACACAACAACAACAAAAGATCTGTAAACAGTATGAGTTCACAATGATACGAGATAGTGTTAAGAGATTTATTAAGTAATGGAGCGTAACCATTCATGTTGTGGATGTCAGGAAAAGTCCAAATGAACTCAGTCAAAAGGCGGATGTTCGAATTATTTTGTCCAGTCCTCGTATATGTACTCTTTTAATCCCGATTATAGCGGTTTCGATTGTTGCGGTATTTCTCGTGGTAGCTGCAGTAACCGAGCTGAATCGGTATTCCCTGATAATCCTAATATATAAATGGATTTACAATTAATTGCAAATTTATAATTACAAGTTTTAAAGATGAATTGCAATTGCATATCAGGGATATGAACTGAATTTCCCGGAAGCTAAATTAAGTCTTTGAATTTGACGCATTGAATGGGATATGTCTATAAGATAATTGAAACACGTAGAAAAACATAATGAGTAGGGAATGGACGCATACAACTGTGCCTGGATTGTTTCTAATGGGATGTTCAGACGTTTTTCACCAGACACTGTTAAGTTTTTTTTAGCGAGGCTGCAGGAGGGATTTCCGGATTCTGAATTGTACACTTTGCCGGTATTTTCTAGACATACATACGTTCTGCAGTGGTTATTCATCTGAACACAGCACATGTTTCCATTGCTCGGCAGACCAAGTGTTGTGCTCCACTGTTATTCTCCGTTTTACATCGACTTGGGTGATAAACGGTTGAGCAGTAGCAGCGGGTTGTCCATGAGTATTTTGTTTTACATATTCACTCCGCAGCACTGTTAAAAATGGAGTGCCGCAAATGCAGATGGAGCTCTGCAGTTACTTTCGTCGCTGTGTTCTTTTTGTTGAACGTACGTACCTTTGAACCAATTTGGATTATCATAAATTTTACGTTATATTCATTCATGACACATCATTCCAAGTTGTTTGATATATTACATGCCATATCTTAGCAGTGAAAGTTCCAATGAGCCATAATGGTTCCACGAAACCAGATGCCTTTGAACCAATTTCGACTATCATTAATTTTACGTTATATTCATTCATAACAAGTCATTCCAAGTGGTTTGATATATTATATGCCAAATCTTATCATTGAAAATTTTTGAGGGTATCATAAGGGTTCCATTAGAGCACGTGCCATTGTATCCATTATGCCAATCTCCATAACAGTTCATTCGCGGAACCATATTTATCAATTAACAACCACTTACAGCTCATCTTTACGATTTGTTTGATGTATTACTTATTATATCTTTCCATTGAAAATTGCTAGATAGGAAAATAGAGGTACTATTTGTGCACGTGCCAATGAACCGATTTAGATAATATTTGTGATTGGTTCGTGTCGTGAACCATATTAATCAACTGACGAAAACAGATTTTGAAAATCTTTCATAGCCTCGGAGGAGTTCCCATAGCTCCGACTGGTCGCTACGACTACGACTACGAGTACGACTACGACTGCGATTGAGAAGCCCGATTTGATAAGCGCGACGCGAGTCGTACTCGATTATCGGCAGAGGGTGTCGATTCCCATAGGCGCGATCTGCAATCACGATCTAACACTGCGCATGTACGGATTGGACGAGAGCCTCTTGTAGAGAGAGAATAAATATGGCGTCTAGTTTATCGATACGTTGGCGAGCGTGTTTTTTTACGTTGTGTACAGCTTTAAAAAAGCCGTATACCCCCTTAAAAATTATCAAATAATAAAGAGGGAAATAGTTATACATTCATCTGTGATAATTTATTTGAGATTCCTCAACACACAAAGGCAAGAGCATGGGAAATCACACCGACGA
>JAHWFO010072570.1:509651-540917 GCA_023313115.1 Rhysida immarginata
AACCGGCCTTGAGAGTCACGTACGGACAGACAGGCAGACAGACACCTTTACCCACACAGATAGCACAAAGCATCTTTCGGTACTTAATAAGCTGGGTTAACAAATATGAACTGGAAGAAAAATCAAACTCGGTGCCAACCGCATATGAAACATCCTACCCAGAAGTGTGCACTATTCAAGTGATGAGGGTTTCATCGAAAGCGTCCATACCTAAACCCAATGCAGCATTGCCTTTGCAGTCGGAGTAACAGGCTTATTATTTACCAAAATTTGCAAATTAAAAGACTGCACAAGGGCAGTGTTCACAAATTACTGGTAGTCATAGCGCAGAGCGCAAGACGAACGCGCGGAAATTGCATGAGCACTACCTGGCGGAAGAAATATGGATAAAAGTGGTAACCTTAAATGAATCGTGGGTCTACGTAGATTCATGCAACAAGATTCAAGCAAAATTTATCGCAAACAAGGGTCTAAAGGAAGCCGCAGAGACTTTGTGGAAGAAAACTTTTGGTAAAGAATTTAGGCTTATGGCCGGGTCTAGCTATAACGGAAAATTAACGCCGCGCAGAGTTTCACCAAAAGCATAAGTTAATGCCCCCGCCTACTATCAGACAAATATTTTGGAGCCAATTTATCGCTCTGATATCTCACGTCTCTACGATGCGGAAAAGATTCATTGGGATAGGGCTTCAAGGCGTACAGCAAATTAGACGTTTACCTTCAAGAACCGAATGGTCGTAGAAACAGGAATCAAAATTAGACTTCGGTAATATTTCAGTGTATTTGCTGCTCCTATGGACTACTGTGCTTTTGGTCTAATCAAAAGGGCCCTGGGACATTGACGTTAGATGGTTTATGGGAACTCCGATCGAGCCATAGCCAAGATGCAAGATCAACATATAGAACACAGCCAATGGTGGTGCAAGGAGTTTCAATAACAGAAAAAAAAAGCATTCCAATTTCCTTCACATAAACGTGAATCAACCTCTGTAGGTCTGATGAAGAAAAATCGACAAAGGTCGATCGATCCTTATTTATAAAACTCTAACTGGTCTCGTTCATAAATTCTAAAGAAGTACGAAGAAAAATCAGATTTACTCCGAAGCACCGTATATCATATAAAATGAAATCAATAGGTCTCCGGAAAAAAGAAGGTAAAATTTCGCCAGATAAGGTAACCCTAATGCGACTATTGATCGCCACAAATTATGAGCCCGAGAGAGAAATGGCGAGGGACAGTTTACACTCATGACCGAAACAGTTAATCTCTTTTTTAACGTGATCACGTGGGATAAAGAGAAAGGCAAATAAATACCTTCCTCTCACCATCCTTCCAGAGACCCTTTTGACCCGACACCTTTTAAAAGTCAGTCGCCCGAAAACCAACAGAGTCATGAAATATGCATTGCTAGCTAATACGAGGCAATGGATCAGCGCGAGGGAAGAAGGGGTCAAAGGCCAGCTTCGCTCAAAATGTTCACCCTCAATCCAAAGTCCCATCTTCAGTCTTTTGTGTTCGCTCTCCGTTAATCGTCTTTGATTTTTATTTCATTTCGGGGGCCTTCTCTCTCTCTCTGGAGAAATGTTGCTTCTCTTTTGCATAATATTCCGATTAAGCCCAACCTAAATCGTTATCTTTATTCAAATGATTCCGCCGCTTGCTTCCTGGCGTATTCAATGTTGAGGGAAGTAGATGTTAATGGGAAGGAGGGAAATCGCTGGTCCCCAATTCCCTTAGCTCCGCTGTAGACGACCAAGCCCTCACTTTCGATACACGAGGACACAATATAGCGTAACCTTCAACAATAATTAACATAATTAATCTCGAATCTTGAAACAGATTTACTTAAAGAGGGCAAAAAACATTGTTTGCCTATAATAAATTGCGAGGTAGGCCATACATATTCAACGAAAACGGGAATAATAATAACAATAAATTTTTAAAATCCGCATTAAAAAGCATCGCGTCTTCTTCTAAAGAAAGCGTTATTGAGTTCCCTCGCAACATTATTATTTCTTAGTGCCTGCCAAATTAACTTTCCTCGTTTTCATATTTAAGAATGAAAATAAAAAATTCTTCGACCAGTGCACGAAACAGAGAGACGGAACTCTTACGGATGTAATTACGGGTCGATTTAATCAAAGCACCTAAATGTAGTCTTTCCTCCTCCCACCCAAAAAAAGATTGAATACATTTAGGTTAATTAGAATTTAAAAAATTTCTACGCTAACGTTATTCGCTAAGAAATGTTCAAAGAGACTGCCTACGCAGGAATTTCGGAAACCTTCTAAATGGAAATGGCGCATTAGCTTTGCTTTATCCACCCCGTCCCACGTAAATTATTTCGAGCCCCGAGTAAATGTCGGAAGGCTTAACCTTTTTTTTGCAGGAACTGGATTTCATTTCACTTATATTCAGACACGACTTAAAAAACTTTCTTTTTATGATCATGATTCAAAGTTATCGTAGTCTTCTTTTTTGTTACGAAAAGGAGGCTTAAAATACGAGCGTCACTTCAAAAGCACTGCATAACATTTGTTTTTAAATTCACTTTTTATTTTATACCGTTGCTACTTGTAAAATTCATAAATAGTTTGCTTACAGACAGTTTGCCTACGGACACCATGCTACCGGACGGTTTTTGTCCATTTATTCTCTTTAGGATCTATACAAAATATTTGTTTGGGGTTTTTGAACTGTCAAAATCTTATATCATCTTTTGCGGCTATAGCAGAGCCACTCTCTGATGCATGCTGGAAACTAAGTTATCGAGAACTTCCATTGCTAACCAAAATCTCACGCAGGCGGATAATGGAAGTTGGCCTTTGCTCTGGAATCCTTATCCACCGTTCTGACTTTTGCAAAAAATGCTCAGTGGTATTGAGGTCGGAGTTCTGTGCAAGCGTTGAACGTTGTTCTCTTGATACCATGGCATGGTAGCAGCAGCAATAAAATACCTGGCATTGTCATCTTGAAAGTAATGAGGATCAATTCCATAATAACGGCAGTGGTGGAAGTTCTTCGTTGTCTAGAATATTATAGTACGACTGTGAGTTCATGTTACCAAGAACAGTCACTAGTAACATGTACGTGAGTCCAACAACGCGCGAGTCCATTAAGCTAGTGTCAAGGTATACCCAATGACTTTTTGTTTATAATATATATAGTTGCCTCCAAAATTATCCACACCCTAACCAAATTAAGAAAAAAGTGAATATCTGTTTAAGAAAACATGTATATTTTTACTTATCAATACTATAATTTAACACTGGAAATCAAAATTATGCATACCCTTCAATTGACAATAATTGACAATTAATATTTGGTTGGCCCACCTTTCGCTTGTGTAACTGCTTGTAAACACTTAAGATAACTTTTATTCAGGTTTGCATATGTTTCTGATGAAAATTCTTGCCATGAATATTTGCAGATGGCTTCTAACTTTTTGATATTCCTGGAGTATCGTTTTCCCAACTTATTCTTTAACTCGTTCGACAGATTTTCTATAGGATTTAAATCACAGCAGACAAAAACCACAGTAAATAAAAACTTTCTAACACCTTTTTTGCGCCACCCGGTACTTACCAGACTTTCTCACGCAATCGTTTCATGGTTTTTTTTATCCCAGGAACTATGCAGACTTGATAAAAAAAAAAACGATCAATCCGGGAAAATGTCCTTTGGGACCAAAATGCTTAATGATAGATGCGGAAAAACGATATATCGAGGGAAGATAGATGCGGGTTTCTATAGCAGCTGCGCAGGACTCAACGAAAAATAACGATGGTTCCGGGAAAACGATGCATCCGGGAACGATAGATCCAGGTTCGACTCTATTCAATGAGGATGGCAAAAATATTTGTTGTCTTTGTTTTTGAGGCTAACAATCGTCAATCTTATTCATCAACTTGCATTTTGTGGATGACCTCTTAGGTCCATCAGGGCTTCTTACCTAGCTCCGTCTAATTCCTTTGGTATGGGTTGAGGCAGGGTGAGTTTTGTGAAAGCACTGCTTCCGTCCCACCCGAACAATTGTACACTCCGCTGTTCGATTGTCTTTTATTTGATCTTAGCACTCTGACACCATGGGCCAATGAAACGAAAGAAAACAGAACGGGAAAATATCTTCCCATTAGTATGGGAAAAAATACTAATAAAGGATACAAATAAGTATTAAGTAGGTATATATGTATGTATGTATGTATGTATGTATGTATGTATGTATGTATCCTTTATTATTATATCTTTTTCCCTATACCGGATGGAAAGATGTTTCGTGTAAGCAAGTTGCTATAAGTTCTTCTGTTATGTAGACTTGAAAAAGGCGGGTATAAATGCCGAAACTATAAACTTATCGTCGTAAAATTTGTTTCGCACTACATTGTATTTTAAAACCTCTACTTACTAAAATAAAATAAAATACTAGATAAATTAAAACAATCAAAATCCCTTGATCCAAATTTCCAATCATTATTTATCTTTTGGGCCATCGTGTTAACATCTTTTTTTTATTAAAGAAAGAATCTTTTACAATTCTCTTGAAATGATTTTTTATCTTTTGATAATATTTCAGTATTTTCCAAATCTCTTTTATAATAACTAGCAATCTAATCTCTGGTTAAAATAATAATCATAATAATTCAGTTTAGGAACGCTTCCAAAGACCAAGCTAATAAGGACAAATTCCCAGTAAAATGAAAATGTTCAATTTTTAATAAGTTTTGATAAAACTGTGGATATTATAGTCTCAAATTTAAGCTTTTGATACATTATTCTTGAAAGCTATTTAATAAGAATTATTAAACGTTACATTTTTGATATAAAATTTATAAGAATAATTTACATATATAAAATTAAAATGTAAATATATTAAAAATTATAAATATTCAAGTACAAGAACCAAAATCTTTAGATAATTAAAAGCTTTTTTAGATTTTATTTAAGGTCTCATAACACAGGTCCGCTTTTCTACAAATATTTGTATTGTGTTAGAAAAGCGGACCTGTTTGTTGTGTTATGAGGATTGGCACTGCTTAGATAATGTACACTGAGTTAGCAAAACTCATGGGATAGTTACTTGATATCTGGTCGAGCCACCTCTGGCCCTGTGGAGTGCAGCAATACGGCGTAGTAGTGAGTCTGCAAGTCCCTGGTACACTTCTGGAGGCAGTTGACACCAGATAGTCTGCAGAGCCGTAGATAGTTGCTGCCCGTTCGTGGGCGGATGATCCAGTGCCCGGAGCCTGACTTCAACAGCATCCCAGATATGCTCGATGGGATTCATGTCAGGTTAGGTTAGGCATGGTCCGGGCTGGTCAGCTCAGTCGTTGGCATGCTCCTCGAACCATTCGCGGACGACATTGGAGCGATGTGGTGGAGCATTGTCATCTTCAAAGACTGCTACGTCGTCGGGGTGTTTAAATGTCAAAAACGGGTGCAGATGGTCTCCGATGAGTTGACGATACCGTGGACCATTTAACGTTTGGTCCAGGATAACCAGAGCGCCCATTCCAAACCAGGAAAATGCACCCCAGACCATCACTGACGCCCCACCACCCTGCACCACCACCTGTTGGCATGTGGAATCCATCGTTTCGTGAGGTCTGCGCCACACACGATGCCTCCCATCAGCGTGATACAGTTGATATCGTGACTCATCTGACCATATGACGTTACGCCACTGTTGCAGAGTCCAGCCAAGATGGTTGGTGGCAAATGCACGCCGGAGTGTCCGATGACGCTGGGTAAGCATTGGCACCCGTGTAGGGCGACGGCTGCCAAACCCGAGGGCATGCAGATTCCGACGGATTGTCCACCGAGAGACGTTTCTAGTGCGGCCAGTACTGAACTGGTCTGTGATTTGCTGCACTGTTGCGCTCCTGTCTCTCTGAATCATTCGTTCCAGGTGTCGCCGGTCACGATCATCAGGGCAGCTGGACGCCCGGTATGGTGCCTGTTGTGGACTGTGGTGCCTTCATCCAGCCATTCCCGATACACCCTGGAGACAGTTGAGCGGGGAAAGCCAAATTCCTGCACCACTGCCGAAATATAACATCCTATGCGTCGGGCACCTACTATCATACCCCGTTCAAAAGACGTCAACTCGCGATGACGTGCCATTTCTGATTAATCACTTATCCAAGCTCTTCCCACAACGTCTAATGGCCCATTCCCAGAATCCGTTACCCCTGTGAATTCGCGAGCCATGCCCATCAATCAATGTGCTTGCTATCCCATGAGTTTTGCTAACTCAGTGTATATCCTTTGTTCAATATCTTATTTAAGTTAATGTATTTGTTGAGGTGTTTAATCTAATTAAAATGAAGGAACATGTTCGCGGAACATTTGAAAAAAAATAGAGATTATGTGGAGACGTGACATTTCATTCCTAAATAATGTCTGAACATATTATAGAAACAGCAAAGAAATATAATCAAAATTGAATTTTAAAAAATGCTGTGCATTACTTTTGGAGTGAATGCACCAAACTCAAAGAATTAAGTTGGATCTTTGATATAAAGTTTTTCTAAATTTATGATGAGTCATTCGACACGTTGATCAAAACAGCTATACGCCGACGACTCTTTTCTGATCTACTTTCCTGTGAAATTGGAGGCTTCTGTGCAATTTCAGCTCGTAACCGCAATGTGCAACTCGTCTTTAAAATTTGAAATTGAATTCCATTTACATATCAAGATTATCAATCATCATCAGACAGGGAATAAAGAAATGGCTCGGTTATTGCAGGTACCACGAGGAATACCACAATAATCGAAACCGCGCTAATCGGGATTAAAAGCGCATACACATAATTTTGGAGAGTTGTCAGTTATAAATAAAAATTTCAAGCCACCATATACGATGACGCAGAATTTAGGACTCATATTTTGGAAGACGTTAGCTTTTAAACAAATTAAATTCCTTGAATAAAGCAAGCTGCAAATTAGAGCCAGTCGATTGTCTACAATCTGTTGTTTATTGTGTGGTCGACTTATGCTCTATCTATGTCAATGCAAGCTTGCAAACGAATGGAGGCATTTTCACATTTTTGACATACGTCTGCTAGAATAGCAATTGATCTTCTGCAGGATTTTATACTAAAAACTCTAAGTCGTGAGATATAGAGAGCGTGGGAGCCTTGACGGACGTACAGTAATCCTAGTCCTGTTAGTTAAGGAATTAATTAGTGCTACATTCTTCCTTGTTGGTGGCGGTGGTCTAAATTTTGGTAACATTTGTCAAACATGCACATACACTGTTTTGCAATGAAATTGCCCCACCCACAAAGAGTTATCCGAATGAGCCAAAAGTAGGTATACAGCAAGAGATACATCTGAACACACCTTTATTACACTATGGAGTCAAGACATGCACTCGTTTGTTTAGTAACAAACATCCGTGCCTTTTGAACGCGCATTTAGTAAAGCTGGAGAGTTAATCTCAAAAAAGAGGTCAAGATTAAATCCAAAAATGTAGAAAGATTTCTATTTATAAATTCAATGTATAAAATGAATGAGGATAAATAAAAATGTAATGTAAAAGTAATGTCTTTTCTTTTTTTTTTGGTATCCAGTATCGGTAATTGGTATCGACGATACCCGCATTGGTATCGATGGTATCGAGTATCGAGTACTTCAATTGAGTATCGCTCAACACTATTAAAAAGTTGGAGGGGGAAATAGTTACATAGATTATGGTATATTTCCTTAGACTATGGTAGTTTTATTAGGGATCAACCCTTTCAACCTAAAAATGAAATGAACTCTACCCTCTGTCGTCCCCTCCAACCGCCTTGTTATATTAAACCAGACTGTGGGGGGTCATCGTGCTATATTAATGTCAAATAAGATTTATCTACTCAATTCCTATTGTGCCTATTTTAACGAGCTTAAGTAGTAATTTAAGAATTACAGTTCCATTTAATTGAATACTGGAACTCTTGGCAATAAAACAAAATAGAAAATGTTACACTTTTTACAAAATGATTTATTAAATTATTTAATAAAGAAATAATCTCATTTATTTGTTAACTAAAAAATAATAAATAAAAGATTCCCACATATAAAGTGACTTCGACATAAAATGAATGAAGCAAATTGCTTTGTAATTGCAATAAAGAGTGTCCATTATAAACAAACAACGAGTTAAATATTTAAAATTTCAGTGATTTAAAATCTCGATCGAATTTGCATTTCCACCGAATTGTCGCACTCACCGAATTGTCGTTCCACCGAATTGTCATCCACCCAATTGTCGTAGACCCATCTTTGACATGAGATGATTTATATATTACCCACTCGTTGGAGACATAGTTTTGATAGTGAGGGAAATTATTTCGATGAATAAATTTCGATGAATATCTTTTAATTGTTATGTGAGTGAAAGTGTATTACTGGAAATACGCAAAAACATTTTAAATAATCTGATATAAAACTTAAAAAGGAATAAGAAAAACGCTTCCAACTATATTTACTATGTGAGAAACAAACCAGGTCCGCAATGGCGTACATTCTAAAAATGAAAAGAGAAAACTTATAAAAGGAAACTGAAAGGAAAAAAAAAGTGCACAATTTTTTTAAACTTTTCCAATTTAAATTGCTTAAGAATCTGAGAAGAGGCAACTCCATTTTTAATTTCCGCCTTTAATGAATTACGATGGAAGTTTAAAGTAAACATAAAGAAAGAGCTTTTTGACTAAAAAAAAGAAAAGTTTCGGTGTTCTTTTTTAAAAAAGTAATTATATTTATTCAAATTTATTGTACGATAGAATTTTTAATCAAAAGTTCCGCCACCATTTCCTTATTTTACTTAGAAAAATAAACTCCCGAGAAATACATTACATTGCAGGACGGAGAAACCGTTTCATTTAAAAGAAGACAAACAGCCATTGTAAAATGTTTTCTCTGTCTCTCTATCTCTCTCTCTTTACTTTTAACTTTTTTATGCTCAACTCTTTACTCTTTTTTAAAATGAGTTTTTAAATGTCACTCCCTCCTCAAGGCCCCCTTTATTATTATTATTTTTCTTTTAAAATTTAAGTTGAGTTCTCTTCAAACGAAAGGCGAAACTGCTCTCAATGTAAAGCTTTTTCTGTGATTTTTCTTTCCGCTTAATTTTTTCCGAAGGGAAAAGGATTATTAGTTATGACATGGATTCATTATGTAATCTGTCTTTGTGCAAATCAATTACCCACCCCCAACAAAAGAAAATGAAGACGGGTGGGGGTTTATGGTGAGGAGGATGAGGGAATTTTTAATCTCTCGGCTGTTGATATGAATAATTGAAGCGGCTTTTCTAATAAACTTCCCATCGTTGCGGCAAGAGGAGGAAAAAAAATCGTTTTCGATCTTTAATACGTTGAAAAAAGAAAGTAAATCTATAAGAGTTCCCCTGTCCCCCATTACTGCGAAGTTTCGTGGCCCCCATCCGTTTTTAAATCTAACGCGGTTTAATTTTCGTTGGAGAATGAAGTACAGAAAGGAAGTTTGATGCATTTTTCATAAGGAGCTATTTATAGGGCTTGAAGTCTTGCTTCGTTTAATACGTTAGAAAAAGTTAATTTGTTTTATATGTTCCTTTCTCTTCATTGAGTATTATGTTCCTTTTTCATTGACAAAGAATGTATTATAAACGTGCTTAAATCAGATTTACTATAGAGAAGTTGTGATAACATGAGAAATAGTCAAATGAAAACGATCGGCAAGGAATTACAGACAAAAAGAAGGGTATACCTGTCAGTAGTCCTGACCACTGGTGATTCTTCTCCCACTGTGTCACAATTCACTCGATACCAGAAGCGTGAAAGTCTGTCGGCTGGGAACAAAACCAGTCTTCTTCCACCACTACCTTGACTTTGTGTCCGAGCTAAAGCGCCTCCTTAGTGTATGGTCAAAAAGATAAAAATCGCATGTGAGAAGGCCAGGGCAGTGGGGTGGATTTTCTAAGACCTCCCACTGAAGCGTATTCAAAATTTTCTTTACGACATGTAGTCGTTCGTTGTCTTGGAGCAGGATGACCCCGCGGGACAGGAAGCCGTTGGATTATAAGGGTCGTACAAATGAAAACGAAAATTTGTATGGAAAAAAAAAAGACGACGTGTAGGATCTAAGTTTTTGTTTTCAACAATTGCGAAACCCCACGTGCAAATTGAACAATAGGATGCAAATGTTGCATCACGTGAGAAATAACTTGCTCGCGCTTCGAAGCTCTGCGAGTGATCGCTTCGTCCAAACAACAAACTGGAGTCAACGAAACAGGAACAGAGAGCAGTGAAGGAGATTAGTAAGAAAGCAACGGTAGACCTCATTAGAAAGTTCAACTGGGAAGCAATGCAGCACCCACCTTACAACCCTGACTTATCCCCATGTGACTTTCACGTGTTTGAGTATCTCAAGAAAGATCTGAAAGGCCGCAGGTTTCAGTCGGACGATGAAGTGAAGGAAGAGGTTTTGGAATGGTTCCACACGCAACCGAAAGACTTCCATAAAGGAATTACACGCCTTGTTACACAGTGGGACAAATGCCTTAACGCATTTGGAGAGTATTTTTAAATTCCTTGTATACACTTTGGATAAAATAAATAATTTTGGTTTTCATTTGTACGACCCTTATAGTTCGGCCTGTCCGAATCGGCTACGTCATTGCGTGACATACAAATTATGATGAAAAGAGTATCACCTCTTATCCACAAAAACTTTAATATGATAAAGACAAGAGGTTTACGTGGACAAGAATTGTCATTATTTTCATCATGTTTATTAATTATAGTGGTTGGTTAATATCTACAAATTATTATAACCAAAGGAAGAAAGAGAAAACGCCCACTTCAAAAGAAGATATTAAATGGGCAGTTAATGCAGTTCTAAAAAAATCTCAAATCTAATCTTTTTCATGCTAACAAATAGAAAAGGGAAGAAAAAATTCAGCGACCGCGGACATGAACCGCTATGCTGTTATAATACAGGGTGATTACAAAAGAACTTCACACTTATTACATCAAAGCTATTCAGAATATAGACACACCACATACGGATTCTTAAAGAAAAACTCTTGAAGTTTATTGTGACACAATTAAAGATGTTCAATATGCCCCCCTGTAGTCGAATTCGTCCCAAACCCGCATTAACATGTCTCCATCAATCCAACGTATCGCTACCGTAATGCATTCTTTCAGCTCGTCTAGGTCACGGGGAAGGGGTAGGGTGAAGACCTTGTCCTTTATACACCCCCATACAAAGAAATCACAGCGGTGGATTGGTCGAGCAAACAACAACCTGGAACTTGCAAAGTGGCCACCGCAGAGCCCCGACCTCACATATTCATTTATGAAATTCAACGCAAACAGAAGATCTGAAAAAAAACCTTCAAACATATCGCAATAACAAATAGAAGAAAAAAGGAAAAACATTTTGCTTAAGCTACTGCAGTAGGTAATTCCTGTTTATTGTGCTGTCGAAATGCGTTGTACGTTCAAGCTGTTCTTCGACAGAGCTAGAGTTCGACGCCCGTTATAAATCGGCCCAAAACGCGAAACGAGCTGATGCGCAGATAAATGCGCACTTCTTTCATCATAAGAAAATTGCATACTAGTTTCCCTACGAAAATCTTAGAAAACTTCGTTACGAAAGTGGATAGACGAAAACAAAAAATCTATATTAAACAAAAAAAATTTCAAATGTATTTATTTTTCGTTTTCGTAATTTTTTTGATTTTCGTACGAAAAATCGCAATCTGACTATTGCTTAATTCATTTCTCTCAAAGGTGCCGATATTTTTCGATTGGTACTTCTGAAACCCACCATGTTTGTTCAGATAGAATAGAAATATTCGTAAATGTCTT
This sequence comes from Rhysida immarginata, assembly GCA_023313115.1. Lineage (NCBI taxonomy): Eukaryota > Metazoa > Arthropoda > Chilopoda > Scolopendromorpha > Scolopendridae > Rhysida > Rhysida immarginata. Next base: position 521,492 of record JAHWFO010072570.1, read on the forward strand.
TCGATGGATTTTTTTCTGTTAAATATAGGTTGATTTAAGTGTAGATGGCAGCGCCTACGCTTTATGTATCTGAGGCTATGACACTATGGTCGAAATGAGGAGAAAATCTCGGCAATGTTAAGAACATGCATGTAAATTGTTCAGTTCCACAGTGTTCGAACAACAATGTTAAAAACAAACATCTCAAGTTTCCAATATTTAGCATCGTCACTTTCGTAACTCGTAATTCATTATAATATTTGCTCACAGTTAGTCAATACTTGTTTATTTCTGTCAGTTTTCGCTCCTATTAACTGAAGCTTTTCTTTCAAGTCTTTAACTTTCATCGTCACTAAACTTTTGTAAATAAACTAGAACAAAATCCATAAACCGTAGGGGATGCCATCTGGCGGATGGATTTGGCATTTAAATCAACCTATTAGATAGGCGTACATGTAAATAGCAGGCCCAACTAAATAAATAAATATAGACTGGAGATGACCTCCAAACATGATGAATTAATTTTTCTATCGAAATATGGAAGGAAAAATTCTGCTACCTGGTTTCGAACCAGGAACCTCGACTATCATGGCCGATGACTACCAGTTGGGCTATCGCAGACACTCGGACAGCCTTGCTAGTCAAGGTTCGTGGCTCGAACCCAGGTTCGAGGCATCGGCCATGATAGTTGAGGTTCCTGGTTGGAACCCATGTCGCAGAATTTTACCTTCCATTTTTCGAAAGAAAAATTAAAAAAATTTTGTTTGGAGGTCATCTCCAGTCTATATTTATTTATTTACTTGCGAGTTCATCAAACTTTCTGAGGGTTTGGATAGGAGAAATTCTCCATCTGGGAGCCGGGTGCCCGCCTCCTACTGGGCTTTCAACCTTTGACAACTTGGTTGTCTTTAAGACACTTTGTGACAGTATGGCTGTCCGGATGTCTGCGATAGCCCAACTGATGAGGCATGGGCCATGACAGTCGAGGTTGCTGGTTCGAATCCTGGTCGCAGAATTTTAGCAGGCCCAAAGGTTTGTTTGCTTCCTTCAACACATGTATTAATTAATTGAATACATGCAAATCCGTATGGCACAGCAATTACTACGTATCAGTTGGTCACGTGACAGTCGTTACCAATATAATGCGATAACACGCCTGTCAACTGCAAATGGCTTGACCGTTACCATGAGGAAAACAAAGGATCTGAGCGACTTCGAGCGCAGGATGATAGTTGATGCCTGGCCAGGTGGACTGAGTAGTTCCGAAACTGCGCGTCTTCTAGGCTTTTCCCGAACAACCATTTCAATGGTTTACCAGGACTGGTTAAACAACCAATAAACACCAGCCAGAGACAAGTGATCGCATAGGACTCGTCGATCCAAGGTGTGAGCGTAGGATGCGAATGCTTGTTCGTGCGAATAGAAACGTTACGACTCTTCAACTAACCCTGGAGCACAACATTGGACCGTAGAATAACATCTCTGAACGCACTATGCGCCGCAAATTGTAGGGAATGGGCTACAACAGCCGACAGCTGGTCCGGGTATCTTTGATCTCCACCGAAAACCATAAAAAACGCCTCCAATTTGCCCTTGATCACCAACACTGGACCGTCGATGACTGGAAGAAGTCCGCTGGTCGAATGAATCCCGTTTCCTATTGCACCATGCGGATGGCCGACGCAGAATTTGGAGACAGCAGCACGAAGCGATAGACCCCTCCTATCTGTTTTCCACTGTCCAGTCTGGTGGATGCTCTGTAATAATCTGGGGAATGTTTTCCTGGCATACTTTTGTCCGCTGATACCTGTAGAACAACGCCTTAATGGTCAGGGCTACCTGATCACTGTTGCCGACCACGTTCATCCCTTCATGGGTAATGTTTCCCCCATCGGAAGGATACTTCCAGCAGAACAATGCTCGGTGTCATGAGGCTCGTATCATCATGGAATGTTTCCAGAAGCACGATAATTACGAAACTTCCAGAAGTTACGATGAACAGAAACTTCCCCTCCCTTTTCTTGACGAATCGATTGTTATTTGACATGCCAATTCATTGTAATCCAATACGTCCATTCAGAGCCTGTATGGCCTGAGGCCGACGAGTTGGGTCTCTGGATGGACCTGAATTAACGATCACTGTATGATGGTCACAGCAGCCGGGGGGGGGGGGGGTGAAGATTCAGAGTCATTGATGCCCATCCAGTGACTAGCCGTGCCTGATATTGCTTAACTTCACTGAAGTTGTGTTTCAGTGAAAGCCCACCAGGCCAACATTCTCCCCCCTAACATTCTCATTCTACTTTACAACGCTCTAATTCGTTCCTCGCTTACGTATGGCTTACTATTCTGGGGCGCAACTACAGAATTAAACCTATTACGTATATTTAAACTCCAAAAGTGGTTTTTACGCATTTTACTTAAACTTCGAAAACCTGACCCAGTCTCACTGTTTGTCTAAGTCGCAGGAATAAAACAAGTCGTGATTTTCCAGAGGTAAATCACTGATATCAGAAAGTAGCAGTAACGGTTATATCTGTGAACGTAGAATCATCACAGTTTTCACTTTTCAATTAATCTAATTTTTCATTTGTTCATTTGAATTACAAATACCAGCATAACTCCTAATATAGAAAAAGTTACCTTACTTTAACCCTAAAGGTATTTCAAAAATTCAAGACAGATAATTAAATTTCCTTTATTAAGACGAAAAAACATTTTTTGGAATTTCTAGGAACATAATTTTAATCAATTTTTTCTAGTCAGCCCACCTCCAGTGAGAAGACACAGCATTCTACTTGACCTGCTCTAAAATTGATTAACATTGAAAATAGCCAGCAAGGAATAGTAATTGTTGTTCATGGGAGACGATTAAATGAAACTTTTCTTTTCAAATCATTAACAATTTGTGAGAGGATACGAATAATCCTTGTCTATAATAAGAAAACGATAAGAGCGAAAACTCTCACGGAACTAATGGTTATAAGACAGTGCTTTTTCTGCCTTCGAATTTATAACCGGTCTGTTACTAATTTTATGATTTTTATAGCAGTAATGGCTAACATTCATTCGTGCTCTACTGGAAAGTACATGTATTGTGTTAAAGGACTATAGGGATAACTTAGTAGATATTATTCTTAACAAAAAGATTTCTGTCAGCTTATTTGTGGTGGAGTATTCGGCTTTGTGCAACTACAAAACATCTATAATTTTATAAAGAGGTTTTAATGCGGCTTTCGACCACACTGTTTTTATCATTCAGCAAAAAATACAGAGCAAAACAGGTCACAATAAATTAAATAACAGGGAACAGCAAATTACATAATTACAAAAATAAAATACATGTACAACCAATCATAAAATAAAAATGAGAATTGAATTTATAAACAGAACTGCCAATCATAAAACTGAGTGAAATTAATAATAGAAAAGCCAAAGAGGTTGGTGATTCACAAAAAGCTTAATTTTTAATGACTTATTTGAACAATTTTGATTCGCCTAATGGTCCTGAGTCTTGGTTTAGTGATACTTTCCGGGCCAACTTCTTGATTTGAAGGGTCTCAAAAGCATCCAATAAACTTTTGTTGTCCACTTTTTGGATTAATTTGAAGTCTTCTTTCAAAATTCGTGTCTCTTTTCCAAAGCATGTTGCCGATCGCCGACTTTTCTTGTCTTCCATATTTTATATGTGCCTACTGCTCCCTCATTCTTATTTCAACGGGCGTTTTAACTGACTTCGGTAGATGGCATTGCAGAAAGTGCAAGGTCATTCGTACATGCTAGAATGTAGAGTCGACTTCTGTCTGTCCTTTGGGTTTCCCAAAATCATTTTAAGTGAATTGGGGTTTCTATAATACACACACCGGCCAATGAATTAGAAACCTTCGTTAAATATGGTATTGACCATCCTTTGGCTGTAATTAAAGAACATACGCGGTTTGGCATGGACTCTACAAGGTGTTGCAATGCAGGTAAGGTAATCGCAGACCATGCATTCGTCAGAGAGACCTTCAGGTCCTGCAGAGTAGACGGAAGCGGATGCCTTCGACGAATGTATCTTTCCAACATGTCCCAAACATTCTCCATCGGATTCAAATCTGGACTTTGCGCCGGCCACGGCAGATGTTGCAACTCAGTGTCATGTTCAGAAAATACTCCTGAACAATTCTTGCTCGATGGACAGTAGCATTGTCGTTCATGAAGAACCCGTCACCATTTGGGTACAAATGCACCATTGCACGATGGACTTGATCTGCAACAATGTTCAGGTAGTCTTTGGCTTTCACCCGACTGTCAAGGAATATCAGGGGACCATTGCCATACCAACAAAACATGGCTTGAACTGTGTTCACAACACATAAGGGGTCCATCGCTTCATGAGGCTGACGCCAAATTCTCTGCCGGCCATCGGTGCAAAACAATGTGTAACGTGACTCGTCCGACCACATCACCTTTTTCCAGTCGTCTACTATCCAATCACACCGTTCTTTACACCACTGCAGGCGAACTTTCCGGTTTGTTGCTGACATCAGAGGCTTCCTCACTAGCATGCGACTTCCCATCCCTATTCGCTTCAAATCTCGGCGCATTGTTCTGGAGGAGATGGGTTGCGATGATCCTTCATTGAAGTCTGCCGTCAGTTGCTCCACAGTAGACCTTCGGTTTTGCCGCACAATGCGTCTCAGACGACGTCGGTACCTGTCTGTGTTGAGTGTTTTTGATACACAATTCTGCCGTTTCGACAACTCTTGTGGATTCCGTTTCCACGCATTGAACACCTTGGAGACCTGAACTTTTGAGATACCGTTCAGTTGTACTGTCCTGGAAATCGTAGCTCCAGCTAGACGGGCTCCCATAATAACTCCTTTTTGGAACTCAGACAGGTCTGCTGTTTTCCCCATTTTGCTTAACTTGAGCAGCTGCAGCTTGTTCCTACCCTGTACCTGCAGCTTGGAATGAACATGTACCTCACGTGATTGCATTCATTTGCATATCACAATCGTTTCTGACCTGTGACCCCGCTTTACATATCAGTATAGTAATTCATCACGGGTTTCTAATTCATTGGCCAGTGTGTGTATAATCCCATGTTGTATCCTTGAAAATTCTTCTTAATCCTTTGGTTAAATTTTGGTTGAAGGACACAGTGATAAGTTTATGGGAAGGAGATTACACGCTTCTGCTTTAAGTAGTTGAACTTCTTTTTTTCCCAACAAGTGGTCTATTATTTCTCCCGTATACCATTTTTCTAGGCGGTATCTTTTATCATTTCCATTTCTCTTTTAAAGTTTCTTTTTCCTAGAGGGATTCTCAGAGGTAATTAAAAACTGACATTTTCTGAATAATTTGACATGTTGAACATGCTGCAAGAGGTTGACGGAAGTGGCCTGGGGGTTCACCAAAGCTTGCCGGCGAATGCTTGTCCACACGTGCTGACATCGCTGGGGCCGCACTGGGACGTCTTTAACGTGCCACATTCCTCCATCTTCGCCATACCCGATGCACTGTGGACGCGTGTAGGCTGCAGTCTGCTACGATTTGACGAAAGGACCAATCTGCCTTTCTGAGTCCGATCACCATATCCTCGTAAAATCGTTTGTCTGCTGGAATTGCTTTGGTTAACGACGTCCTGGCATTCTTTGCAACTAAAAGTTTCCTCGGCAACAAGAAATGAACATATCGAAATATGAGACATGTGCTTCGAAAGGTGAACTTTCACAGTTTAGTTTCCACGCAGTGTCTTCAGTTTCTACCGCTAATATTTTCACTTTTCTATATGCTACGAAAGGTTTGGCAGGATCAAGACTATCGGCTTGATGTGTCTCGGGTTACACAAGGCGCTCACATACACTGCTTTGCAATGAAAGTGCCCCATTAACAAAACAAGGAGATATCCGACCTTATCCATATTTAGTGGGGGGTTTCGTCTACCTCCGACTAGTAAACGATTAGATGCATGCTCACGGGACATGACCATTTGGGTTGATACAGAGCGTCCGGGTGTCTATATAGGCTCATGTGAGAGACGTTCCATGCAGTAGGGAGGAAGCAACTGCCTCGTGAACGTACAGTACTGTAATCCGCACAACAGTCTCAATTTCGCGACGACGACAACGACAACCGTTCACGCAATTAACGGACTTTGAACGAGGTCGGATTATTGGTCTCTCCTAGGCTGGATGGTCAACCAGATGGATTGCTGTCCATGGTGTCGTGGGACGCACGGACGGTAGGCCGATGTTGGAGGCAATGGCGAGAACCGTTGCGACTACGGAAGCGTCTGCGGAAACACCATTTCACAACCATCACAGACTCACCCTCAAATACTCCTCGACTGCGAACGCACGATATTCTCTCGTCCAGATAACACTCAATGGTAGCCTCCACTGAGTGGAACGACCTTGGCCAAAATCCTCCAACCTCCCTCATTTGAATGTACAAGCCGTCTCAAAAACACCCGTCTATTTTGCCGTACCCTCTAATAATGCAGAATGCGCCAATCTCTAAACAATTGAAGGCCTCTGGGCAATAAGGACTTAACCAACAGGAAGAAATTCTTACTACTGCTTGTGAAATCCATTTACAATATGTTTCAGTAACAACTGCACAAGTAAACTGCAATCACAGTAAAGCAAAACATCAACCATTTATAACATCACTTTTCTCAAAATCTTCTTCCTATGGGTTAAGTCCTTATTGCACCTACCCCTTCAATTATTATGGCTTTAAAAGCTATTAAGTTATTAAGTGTTTTCCTAACTATACTCTATCCAGCGAAAGAAAAACTGGGCGTGTCTAGTTAAATTTCCGATTTCAATTGTTAGACATTGTTGCTAAGTAAAATAAACAATTGCTAACAATTGAAATTGGAAATTTAACTGGACACGCCTAGTTTTTCTTTCGTTGGACAGAGTAAAATTCAAGGTTCTCCAGAAATTGACAGTTAGTGTACCAGAAGTTGGCAAGTAGTTTCACCGGTAATTGACAACATTTTAATTACACATTTTTATTATACATTTTTACAAAAAAATTGACATTTTAAAAGTAGCATCTAATGACCTGATAAAATCAAACATTATTTTAACATATGTGTAAAGTATTTAACATTAACTAAAATTGTGCTTTTTTTAAAGTTGTTCAAATAGATCATTTATCTTTTTTTTTCTTTCTTCAAATGATCAGTGCAATGATCATAGAAAATAGAGGTGTTTTCCACTTGTGCTATATCATCAGATCTTGGCCAAACGTATTGCCCAATCAAATTGTTCATGGAAAATTTTACGAATGTTTTCTTATTTGCAAAATTCATCCATTGCAGTGCTGCTTATCATAGTAAACAGAATAGTAGTTTTCTTTTGGCAAGATAACTTGTCCTAGGCTATCTGTTTGATCATCTCTGTGACAATATTCAGGACTAACAAAAACAAACGGTGAATAGGCCCTAGAAGACTTATGTCAAAATCGTTGATCTAGAAATTGACAGTCACGTTTCTATAATTGACAGAACTAGGTCAATTATTGAAGTTAGACTTAAAATCATCATGTTTCCTTTAATATCACATTAGTATAATTTTAGTTTGTTTTTCTTAAACACAGAAATTATCAATAATTGTCAGGTTATGCCAATTAGTAGAGATTCTACGTACATATCTGGGTTCTAGTAATTGACCGTTTAACACTCTGATCATCTGAAATTCTTTTGCTACTAGAAGTAATGTCTATTGATCACACAAAATGGCTCACGTAAAATTACGAGGGTGAATCAAATGAAAACCGCAAAATTGTAATTAAAATTCCAAATTTCGCCCCACAGTGTTTTAATTTTGCAGATCCGTTAAAAATGAATAGTAGAAATATCCGGTAGGTGGTAGCCACAAAATAGGGACAAGCAAACAACGTCACAGCAGTAGTTTAAAGATGGCTGCCCCACTTCAAACATGCATCAAAGAAGAACAGAGTTCAGTTATCCTATTTTTGATTAGTGAAGTGGTGAAACCTATTGAAATGATGTGGTGGGCTGAAGCATGACTAATGTCTAACAATTCTGCAATTTTATCAATCGTTACTCGGCGATTTTCCAACACAAAGACTTCAACTGTTGTGATATTCTCTGGCGCCAAAACTCGTTGTGCCTGACCCGGGCGAGGGGCGTCTAATACTGCCGTCACACCATTTATGAACTTCACACTCCATTCATAAACTTGCCGCTGTGACAAACATGCATCACCATTCATAAACTTCTTGGTGCATGCTTGAAGTGGGGCGGCCATCTTTAAACTGCTGCTTTGACGTTGTTTGCTTGTCTCTACTTTCCTGCCACCTACCGGTTATTTCTACAACTCATTTTAACGGATCTGCAGAATTACAACACTGTGGGGTGAAACTTGGAATTTTAATTACAATTTTGCGGTTTTCATTTGACTCATTCTCGTGATAAAAAGTATTACATAACATTCTTGAAATAAATTCAAGTGATCAAACACTCGCCTAGTGGTTTGGTAGAAGGATTTTTCGACTCAGTAAAGGTTGTGGCCATGATAGAGAGCAAACTTATTAGTATTTTGCTGTTCTGGGAATCCTAATACATTGTTTAAAAGCAGGTGGCATCACCAGTCTGTTTTCTTGCCTGTAACCTTACTGAGAGCACTTAATTGACGTATAGTGTCAATTACTTGTACACTGTCAACTAGAGGATAATTTACCCTACTTCCAAAACTAGAGAATAATAGACATACTTATTATGAGAGAGATATGCAGTATATGCAAAACAAGTTACATCGGTATTTCGACACAAAAGAAATTATATCCATTTATCATTCAAAATATTTTGTTTCCCGCAAACTGGTTTAGGTATAAAATTTAGAGAGAGTAAAAATATTAGCCTAGTAGCTACAAATACGTACTCACGAGATGTAAAATACATGACTTAAATAATTGGTCGAAAAAATTACCAAAAAGTGGATTTACCTTGGTTTGCAAAACAATTCTTCAATTTACGGATTAAATTTTTATATTGTAAATTTTATACGTTTTATAGACTTTATAATTTATAGGTTTTGATATTTTCTATAATTATTTTATAATTTATAAATTTTAATAAATTTTTATAAAATTTTTTAATATTTTCCCTGTTCTTATCTTTTATTTATAACATATTCAATATGAGCTTCGGCTCTTGGATAGTTTTCTTTTCTTGGACCTTGGCTCTGAATTTGACAAAATTTGTATTTGCTTTATAATTTATTTTCAAATTACTTAAATTTATAAATATTTTACTATTATGCTATTAGATTTCATTGTACTTATACATGCATTAATAATATTATTACCAAATTTATCCAAGAAAACCAATAAATAAATAAAGAAAGAAATAAATAAAATATTTTTTGCATTTTAATTCTTAATTCCTAAAAAACATATTTCTCTTTGGATAGTTCATAGTTGTTTGGTCTTCATAAATCGTGTTCGAAATAGATTCAAGATTATCCGAAACAATTTTGTGCCTATTACTTATAAAGTGGTCCCCGGATGTTGCTATATAAAAAAAACGAATTCACTGAATACTAATATTTATTACAGGAATATTTTGCCTAACCTGTTTTTATATTTTAAATGATTTAAAAAATCAGCAGATATTTGCCACTTAATCCTTTTTTAATATTAAATATTAGTTCTTGCAGGCTAGGAGCTCTTTAAAATATTCAAATTAACACTGAAAGCATTGCAGCCACAGACTACGCTCGATCCAATTTACACAACTTCATGCTTCGCATATGTTGAAAAAAAAAAGGAATCTTCAATAATTACAAAATAAATCCATTCTCCCCGTTGGAGAGCAAACTCATTTAGACTAGCGAAATTGTGAAACGTTCATTTATTCAAACTTTCGTTTGGTTCAAATGCAATTTGTTCGATTGGCGATGCGTTTGCATTTTCCAAGATGGAGAGGGATTTTGTGCCAAAATGAAGATTTGTTGTAGTGATTCATTGAGGATGCAAATAGTTAATGAATAGGCGAATGGAATAGCTGCAGTTTAATTAAGTGGTTCCCACAAACATGGGGCCACTTTTAAACTGCGAATTGCTCAAAACGTGGCAGTTTTCGAACCAGACTTTGTGGCTATTTCATGTGGTCGGTTTGCAGAAAGCCATTTCCGCTTTCTGCATTATTGAACAATTGGTTTTAAGCTTTCCTCCGTTTGTCTGTTTTATTTTCTTTCCTTTTTTAATTCCATTATTGATTGAGACTTTTCAGATTTGCTTATAACGTAATAATTTTCGCCGAATTGGTTTTAAACATCAATTTTTATTAAAGCGGGAAAGAAATTGCTTTGCAATGAAGAATGTGATTTTTACAATAAAATTTATTGAATATGTAATTAAGATGTTTGAGAACCAAGTTCTGGATAATCCAGGCAGAAGGGTCCAAAAAGTAAAAAGACCCCTATTAAAACAAAAAGATAGGGGGAGCGTTTGGCTACAGACAGTTTGCCTACGAACATTATGCGTATCGGAGGGTGTTTGTTTATTTATTCTTTTTAATGCAATATGGGCCCAAACTGGCACTGTTAAAATAAACAAATGTCTATATTATATAAGGTGAGTCGGAGGAGGATGCAAGTGCGGTAATATTTCTTTTATAATTAACTAAATAGAAGCATTCATGGACACACTTGTTCCATAGGCGACTGCAAGCTGGTTAGTCAGCTGCCTGGGAGATAGATTCCTCTAGCGTTTTGCAGTCGCCTATGGAATAACTGTGTCCATGAATACTTCTACTTTTAGTTAATTATAAAATAAATATCACTTGCATCCTTGCATCCTACTTGGGCTACCTTGCACTGGTCGACGTGTAACATGTCCCGTGTCTTGGAACCGTCTCTAAAGTCTGGAAATCACAGTTTGTGGAATATTCAGTTCTCTGGAGACTTTTTTGTGACTGTCCTGAGTCTTCCGATTATTCTGCCATTCACGAGTAGATCGATTTGGTGTTTGTGCTATATTAAACGCAAAATCAATGATAACAAGTCAGGTAACTGAAATACCCATGACCGATAGGATTTTAAGGCATTCGAGAATAAAAAGAGTACTTATTTTTGTAAAGAAGCCTTTCGTTGTTAGGATTAGATGATGTTGCTAATGAAGCCTCTGGTTGCTAAGGCAAAGTGTACTTCTAACGGAAATGTGTAGTTCAAAATGAATAAAAGTACCTGAACAGTTAAATAGAGAGAGAGTAGTAATTCTCTATATATTCGAACTTATAAGAGTCCTTTAATTTATAAGCATTCTTATTTAATGAAATGAGCGTCAATTGTTGAAGCATTCTGTGTAAGGGCATAGATAATTTATTTATAATCTATTTCTAAAGCCTTTCTACGTAAGCATGTACTGTTGAAGCGAGCGATTGCCTAACAGAAATTAACTATTGATAATGTAAGGCGTAAGTAATTCGTACATGCCATATCTTAGCATTGAAAGTTTCCAATGGTATCATAATAGTTTCATTAAAATACGTACCACACCACCAATTTCGGCTATCATTAATTTCTCGTTATATTCATCCACGACACATCATTACAGGTTGTTTGATCTATTACATTGCATAACTATGCATTGAAAGTTTCCAAATGCTATCTTAATGGTACTATTAAAACGCGTGTAAGTGAACCAATTTCGATTTTCATTAATTTTACGTCATATTCATACATGACACGTTATAACAAGTGGTTTGTTATACTACATGCTATATATTAGTATTGAAAGTTTCCAATGGACCATAACGGTACTACTAAATCACGTACCTTTTAATCAATTTCGACTATCCTTAATTTTACGTTATATTCATTCATGACATGTCATCCCAAGATGTTTGATATATTACATGCTATATCTTAGCATTGGAAGTTTCCTATGGAACATAATGGAACTAAAACATTTACCATTGAAGCAGTTTTGTCTAGCATTAGTTTTACGTCATATTCATTCATGACACGTCATTCTAAGCTGATTGATATATTACATGCCATATCTTAACATTGAAAGTTTCTAATGGATCATAATGGTACCACTAATACATGTACCAGTTTTGACTAGCATTTATTTTACGTGATATTCATTCATGATACATCATTTCAAGTTGTTTGATATATTACATGCCTATCTTACCATTGAAAGTTTCCAGTGGACCACAATGGTAGCACTAAACCATGTACCTTTGATCCAATTTTGACTAGTTTTGACCACCAAGGAAGATCATCATGCGTCTGCACTTAATTTCTAAGCATTTTGACTGCCTTAGCTAGAATGGCAAAGAGAGAAAAGCGTTGATCAATGCATAGGCCATTTATACATGGAATTGTATAGAAAAACCGTGGTCCCCTCTGTTATTTGTGACCTTTTGGTCTGGAAGTAGTTCATCGATATTTTCCGCCAACGAACTCAGGCTATCTTTTTTGCCTATGTTGTCGATTAGCGAAAGCGGAAGTCGAAAATTCTGAAGCGTTCGAATGCTAGAGCAGCAACAGACAGATGGACAGACGGACGCACATTGTAAAAACATAAGTACCTATCGGTCCTAACAAGGAGTTATCCTTGCGTGGCATTCAAGAGTGTGTAATGTGACCCTATGGTTTATTCCACTGTATTTATTGCACTTTGATCACTTGGCATAAATGTGCATTTCTGAAACAGTCCGATTGTGAATTGACATTGGTGTAAACATCTAACTGATTTACATGATATTTACATATCAACGTTTGTCGTTTTTCTGCATCTGAACCTTTAAATGTTATGTTTTATAATTATGCTTGTCTTTTGGACAAGTGTGTATTTTATATGAAAATTATAAATTATAATTAGTTGCATAATTATAACTAGTGCATTCTTCATACACAGCATTTTTGAGGTGCCCCCAAAATCCTCAAATTAATTATAATTACTATCCATGCCTTTAAGGATTCAAACTCACGATCCATTTGGCTTGGCGAGCAGAACACGCTAATTTTCTTAGATACGCGCCAGAATTTTTAATTTGTATCTGATCTGATTTTATCATTTATAATTATTAAGTATGGAATTTGGGTTAGAAAAATAGGCAGAATCAATTAAATGAGGGAAGATGGCTAAGAAGGAAAAAAATTGAAATGCTTAATTTTGGTCTTAGAATAATAGTGTTTTCTGCACTTTCTGAATAATACGTCTTTGTTATTAGGAGCCTTAGCTAAAAGCTACTTTTAAGAATGCACGCTTGATCTATACGTTTATCCATCCGTCCGGCATTTGAACAATAATTTTTTCAGAAACGGATTAACTTTTTCAGATTCTGTTTTTGACAATGCCAGGTAAACCTATATATATATAAACAAAAGTCTGTATGTTTGTGTTTGTGTTTGTGTAGCTTCAGGCGATCCTATTGGCTAATCGAAAAGGAATTGTTTCGATTGTTACGACAGTATTATTGTTAAACTCAGGATGAGCAGAAGAATTTTAATTGTTGCAATATTTTTATTTGTATAATAAACTTTGAATAGCAAAGAGATTTTTTTCGTCTTTAAAATGTAATATCCTTTCATTGAAAACATGGTTTTTACATTTGAAAAGTAAAATCATGTATCTGAACATAAAATTATATGATGACTTCTCTGATTTTTGAAATGTCAATTTTCAAATTAAAAAAAAAATATTTTCATTCAGTTATTGCAACCTAATTATCTTAAATCATTACTTAGAATTTTTATTATTCAACATAGTTTTCAACCGTGGCTTAAAGAATAAAGGCAAATAGCGATTAGATAAATTAGAGATAAAGACCATACTGTTTACCCATTTTTGGATAGGTTTGCCCAATATTTTGTGAAGTGACCAAACCTAATAACTTTATTGTTACCATAATAACACTTTAGTTCTGAACTTTGTCAATAGATGGTACTGCCTTAACTTTAAAACCGCAATATAAAAAATAAACTGTATTTAAAACGCGCTTTAGGTCGTGTCTGCCGAACTTCACCTTAGCGTTATTGTTTGACGCGCCGGACACGTCTGATCTAGGCCCTAAGGGGTTACCTGTCGTATAATTATTGATGTTTATCTTCTGTGTTTTACGGGTTTAGATTTGCTTAATTTGCGATGCTATTGTTGTTTGGTTTCGTATTGATATTAATACGTTTTGGCTATTCTCACGGATTTCGATTTGCTTTGTAATTCGGATTTTATTTTTTGCTTTATGAATATGTACTGACGTTTGGTTTTATTCAAATTTTGTAAGATTAGAGATAAATAGCATTAGAAGCGCCCGGGGGTACTTCCTGATTTACTTTCCGTCCTTCATGCACGAAGATGATTGTGTTTGTTGTGTGCCCGAATGGCCCGTGGATCATGTTTTTGACAACTGTGTCGTGTAGTTTTTTGTCACTGTTGACTTCAAGAATTTCTGCAGTAATAATATGGTCAGTGTGGTTGGGACGCAATTTTTCTTTTAGCCACAGTAAAAGATGAACGTAAAAGCCGCGAGTCTTGCCAATATTTGACATTTCGTGAGCAGATCTACCACCTTCCAAACTTTATTTTCAAAAACTCGAGCACAGGATAGCAGGATAGAATGAGCATAAAATCATGATGCAATGACAAAACATTCGTTTTATGCTATTGAACATAAAATGAGTATAGCAGGCGATAAGGATAGGGAAGTGTCTATCGAGGAGGCAAAGAAGAAACACGTGTCTCCCTTGAGCCCTTTAACATATGTCCAGACGACTGACAAAAGTTTGTGTATTTGCCTGTGTGTTTGGAAAGGAAAGAGAAAGAGAAAGAACGAGTATTGGTCAGGAAACTCTGCAGCTAAAAGACAAATGGGCATCGGGAACATCTGAACAATGGGAGCTTCGTCTAGAGCAGGAGGGTATAAGAACTTCTACGTCAGGGGAAAGGGAAACTTCGAAGGAAAGATGAGATCTAAAGTACCCAGTGATATTTCCCGATGGTGAAAATAGATATTTTAATCTGAGGCAGGTCAACCCAACAAGAGGATAAGTAATGTCCCGGGGGACGCCGGGTTTTCAGCTAGTATTGAATATAACGAAGTTAGCCATTGTTGTCCTCACTTTAAAGACGGAATCTTTGAGGTTCCATAACTCCCTAACTAAGTAGATCAAAACCGAACGTTCCATTGGACTTACAGTTAGTATAATTTTATATATAGAATGACTATGTTAGAGAGAATTACTATAAGGGAATCCATTTTTAAAAAGCCGCATGGGTATGTTCAGTATTTAACCATAGAATGAAAGAATTTAGCTTTAATTCACTTCAATTAAAGGAGGCCACACATCCCTATTTACACTATTCTTGCTTCCTCCACTGTAGTCATTAATTTTTTCATACAAGTTTCCCTTTTATTCAAGCTTTCAAAATCCTTACAACCTAAGGTCTTCCTCTACTTGCCATTCTCAGCCTTCCTCTCCCATATTTCCCACCTATATGGCCAGTAAGCAATCACTTAGTCAGCCGCTCATCTTTCATTCGTTATGTAAACGCAAACCATCTCAAAGCAGAAATACAGATTACATCCACTACATTTCTTTTGCTGAAGATATCTACCAAAATTTCCTGGAAAGGCTTCCTCGGACAGTAGAGAGCACTATGAAAGCAAAATGAGGTTCAACACTATAGTAATTTTCCTTAAATCGTGGTTGCAGTGCAGAAGTGCAGGTGTCCGTAAAATTCTGAATGCAGTATAACATAACTTTTGTGAATTGTCAAATCCATAAGATGAAAGTTATTTTAATTCAGATTTTCTTGAAAATCATTTTATTCATGATAACAATTAACTTATACTCAATCAACTTTTCTGTTTAACTGTTGTTGCTTTTTAATTTCCAGATATTTCCAGTCTCCATGACAGATCTACTAAACTGGTAAGTCTGCTTTCAATATTTTTATTTTTATTCTGATACTAATTATCCTCTATTATACATGGACACTATAAATGATTCAGTCGATTTCAAAACATTCTGTTTTCCAAGGTGCTACACAATGTTTTGAAATCGAATGAATTATTTATAGTAGCCCTATATATAGAAAACTCTTAAACATAGCACATGATTAAAGACAATCTACTGTATAATTAGAACGCCGTTAATCATTATTTTTCTTAATAATCCTTTACCACCATCCCGCAATATCCTGAGTTTTTCCGATTCTTCTGCCTGAACACTGTCCGGATCCAATTAGTCCGGATTAATTGCCAGCTACCTAGAAATAAGTATTAAATGCCGATAAGTGCACGTAGACTCCTGATTTTCCTTTGACATTCCCAGGAGATTTAGTAAGTTTGTTGTGGTTATGTCTTTCATATTGTAAAAACTATTAACTTCCCTCGTGGTCGAAAGTAACCGTCCGTTGATAATGGCGATGATTATTTTATTGTTTATTAACATTAGCTTCTAAATAATTTTATTTACCACAAAATAAAAGCAAATATTTAACAGAATGCTTCTTAATTAAAGAACGTAAGTGCTGGTTGAGCAGATTTGTTTGCATTTGTAATTAATTCATAAATTTCCAAATGAACATGACGTTTTCAACAAACTTCACAGAGTAGCAGGGGGAAATTTATGAAATATAAATTTTAACTTTATAAATTGAATTTACGATTGTTAATTCACAAATTTTTGATGCGCTTTAATGTTGTTTTTTTTTGGAAATGGAATCTCTGCTACAGGACGAAAATAATTGATGTGAACAGTAAATTGGGCAAAACCGCAAAGTTGAATGAAGCTTTTAATGGAAGTTGGAATAATGAGTGTGAAGTTTACTAATTAAACTAAATTCTCTTGCCACAAATTATGGTTAATGATTTCATATAACATGGTTATCTGTCCTTTGAACATGACATCTAGTTTTTTTAATGAAGTTGATGGCGGCTTTACGGTATATACTCAAAAACCAAAAGTCTGGGAGAGCACTAATCAAAATTAACAATGCTGTCACTTTCATATGACGACATGGACTAATCCAAAACAGCATATACTGATTGAGCCCATGTACACTTTACCTAATTGTATCTCTGTCGTTGAGATCATGACAAGGCAACGATAACTATCCGAGTTCGACTGTGGGGCCTGATACAAGGGGCATGCCATTTCCGAGGTTGTTCATGAATTCAACATTCCGTGATCCGCGGTGTCCTTTATGTGTAAGGAATACCCTCTAGAAGGCAATACCAGCCATGAATAACGCAGTGGCCGACCACGACTACTCTCCGACCGTCACCACCGGTATTTGGCTAGAATTATCCACTCTAGTCGACAAGCCACAGCACACGAAATCACTGCCACATTTAATATAGGCGCTTCCAGGCCTATATCCAGCTGGTCGGTGCGATGTGCTTCAGTAGCAGACGATCGACCAAAGTACCACATCTAATGCAACAAAACCGGAGATAGTGCATTATGTGGACTCTTGAACATATTACGTAGATTTTGGAACCTAGAAACTGGTTATTATGTTGTATTGATGGGATGGTCCTGGTTTAGTACAGATCCCATGAAGCGTTATACTCAACTCGTCAATAAGGCAACTGTTGGTGGTTGCATACTGGTTTATGGTGCTTTTGCGTGGCATACTTTGGTTCCCGCTACGTTGAGCTGCTTAGAGACCATTTACACCCTTCCCCCTCATTGACTTTGACTATCCCTACAATAATGGAGTCTTCCAGAATGGCAACACATGCCCTGTTTCCGTGTTGTAAAAAGTTGTAATACACTGATTGGAAGAAAGTAATTGGACACTTTTGATTTTAGAAGTTTTGTCGAATATCTAAAATTCAGGGGTGTAAAAATACTTGACGAATTATCCTGAAATTTCAGGGGTGTAAAATGGATGTTACACCTCATATATTTCAGCGAAGGTTTTCTCCCGAAGGCAAATAGGGGACCAGCAAAGATGTGAACCAAAAAAATAATGTTTGGAATCACCCCGTAAAAAATAAGGCTTGAAATGCATTGTAGCTGTAGCATATGCTTAAGAGGCTTGTTTTACTTTTCTGTGTTCATTTGTATGAGAATAGCACGTATATTCACGGAGATATAAAGGTTTCTTTAAAAAGGTCGAAATGTTTTCGTAACTTTTTTGTTTATAACACGCAGGATTTTCAACCCAATGCAATGCCATTTTCAGGAAACTTGACAAACTACAGTACAGACAACACCCTTCAATCAGAATAGAAAAATATTTGATGAAATATGAGCATTTTTACTAAATAATGTTTAACTGCACATGCGCATGCGTTACCAAATTGTCTTTTGCATAATTTATTAGCCAAATGTATAGAGCTACTATTATAAAAAGCCCAAGCAAATATCATGAAAATTGAGAAAGATATCGCCGATAGAATAAGTTGAATTTCAGTTGCTCTCAAAAATAAACAAAACGATAAAAAATAAAAGTTTGGAGAAAGTCCCTTATCTATTATAAATTATGTTATAAACGTAGGAGTAGTGATAATTATATATTAATTAAGATGAATAGCACTCCTTTAATTAAAAGAAGACAATAAATTAAACTAAATAATAAAAAACAATGAAAAAAGTCACCCAAGTAAAAGTTTAAGGACGAAATATAAATGAAACACAGGACTTGTGAAGAAACTTAGATGAAACACCGAAGAAATACAGAAGAGACGAAGATCCAGCGAAGAAACGTTACACGAACACAGGGAGGTACACAGGTTACAGATGAAGAGGGTCTATGATGGAAGTTCGATGATTCGTAATACGTAAATGTATAACTTGAATAACGTTTGCGGGACTTTTTTCCCTTATCTATTATTTATTGTATTCCAGGGTTCTTGTGTCTCGTCCTTCTCTTAATATATATCAGATCTGATTTACCGAATAATTTCCATTGTTGCTTTTCACATTTCTCAATTTTGCCATGGCGCTGCTTAACCCCCCCCCCCCCCTCTTACATTGTTGCTTGGACTAAGATGGTCATGTGATCTTTTTAGCGACGTTACAAACAAACTGAATAAGCCTTCATTTCATTAACCAAATTTTGGTTTCTTTTTATTCGCTATTTGACTTCCTTTTAAAATAAAAAATTCTATGCAAAAATTTTTTAATACGTTATGCATTTTTTTAATTTTGTTTGCACTACATTTTGTTTATCTCAGTTGGCAAAAAAGGGGGGGGGGGGTTAAGCAGCGCCATGGCAAAATTGAGAAGTGCGAAAAGCAACAATGGAAATTATTCAGTAAAACAGGTCTGTAATAATATAGTAGGTCATGCCTGGGCACTCAAAAATCACCTGATCACACAAGTATGAACAATCCAGCCTTCATTGTTTCCAACAAACGAAAAACCCTAATTGTTAAAATCAAAGATGGAGGCAATGAAAGTTGGATTGTTGCTCAGATTACTATGGTTAGGTGACTTTTGAGTGCCCAGGCCTG
>JAHWFO010072570.1:541317-593791 GCA_023313115.1 Rhysida immarginata
TAAATACAGCAATCCAATTGTTGGACTAAAACAATGGAATTCAATGCCTGTGCACAGACCAGGGGATTAAAAGACTATGGTATTAGATATCAATGATAGAGTATAGTAGGCCATGATAATAGCAAATCCGTTTTAAGTTATCGGCCTCGGTGGCTCAGCGGTTTGCGTGATCGCCTCTGATGCCCGAGTACGCGGGTTCGATCCCGGCCGAGGACGACGAGGATTTTTCAGGGGGAAATCCTGAGATCACGCACTTCCTTCGGAAGTAAAGCCGTTGGTCCCGTGTTGTCGTTTGCCGGCTGCACGTTAAAGTAACCCTTGCGAGGCAAAATTTGCGGCCCCTATAACGCCGTCCTGAAATGACCATAGCAGTTGAAAAGGACGTTAATACCAAACAAACCAAACCAAACCGTTTTAAGTTAATCGATATTTCGCATTGACCTTTAAACATTGACACTTTCATTTTTCGAATTATTTTTACTTTTTCTTTCCTTGTATTCTGAACACTACCTTTATGCCATATTTCAAGTTTCTGGATATACGAGGAGATCTCAGATTTATTAATCATCGATCAGTCAGTGAATCAATGAGTCAGTGTCTATAAAAAAGACTTTGAGTTTATATATCTTATGTGCAAAAATATAGAAACGCAAAATTTGGAGGTTTAGCACATTAGGTTCCGTTTGCAATGTACTTTAAGAAGAAGTTTCAGGTTTCTAGGCAACTTTGTCACAAAGATATGGAGGGTCAATAGTACTCTGAACTGCTTCCAGAAAAAGACATTACGGCTGTGCTTGCTCGACTTGGCATTTTTGGGTAAAAACTGTCATTTGTTATTTATGTCAAAAAATGGTTGAGCTAAACATTTGTGGAGTTAATGTGTAAAACTTGTTTTATGATTTTTTTGTAATTTGTTTTTTTATTAATCACTTTTGTATATGATCAATTAGGGTATGGTTGTTTGAGATGCAGTGGACAATTTATTTATTATTCATATCTTTATTCAATTTATTTCATAATATAAAATGAGGTTATTTTATCAACCTAATCAACTTCATTTTCCAGGAATCTTCCTGTAGGTCTAAACAATGGACATTAAATAAAAATGCAATTATGCGAAGGTAGTCTTTGAACTAGTTCAACAATGGAAAGGTCGAGAGAAAACGGTCTTAATTACGTTTTCATTGTTAATTTCAACCTAAGGAATGTTAATAAATTCAGGATAATGAGTTATTTTTCACGATTCTTAGAAGCCGAGACCATTGTTTTATTCCTGGAAAAATCTCTTAGCTACCAGCGACTCTTCTGTTTCCACGAATCTCTGTAATAGGCAGTCGGTCAATGTCACGCTGACATGTTCTATGGAATCAAACGTTCTTGCAAATTAACTAATTTCTCGGAATTTTTCAGCCTGAAGTGAAAATTAAGCAGCACCTCCGGATAGTTTGCAGTCTTACAGTATTTCCAGGAGACCGACGTAAGTGAAGTAAGCCGGATTCATTACACAGTACAGATTCCGCCACGGAAATTTAGAAAGGGAAGAAGAACGTCAATTCCTCACAAATATCTGTCTCCTTCGTTCATCCCTTGTGTCGAAGATCGAATTCGGACATGGATTCTTCTACTCGATTGTCCTATAAAAAACCCTAGGACAATCGAATGTCCTATAATGCATATATAATGCATATATGTTCTTGTATGTAATAAAAATCTTAAACAACATTTAATGGGGATTTGTTATCGGAACGCCTGGACATATCACTGCTCAGATCATCTAGTATAGAGTAACCATTAATAAACTTCCGGCTGTTGGACTTTACGTAGGGACGACGTAAATTCGCCTTGTTTGGCTACTGCTGTCATTTCTTGCCGACGAAGCCTTGCCGTCGTGGAATCCGTCCTAGTGTGAATCCGATTTAAGTGTCTCGCAATTTCAATATCTCGCAAAGGTCACACTGTACCTTTTATTTGGTTGCTTTTGCTACTAAAGATTTCACATTTTCAACAATGCATTGTGAGCACATGCTCGCTTACTTTTTTGCCCTCGGGACAGTCACTCCTTGAGTGATGGGTTTCTGATCATTAATAATTAATAGAAGGCCTACTTGATAAATATATTAGCAATGTTTTCATTACTGTTAAACTTCTCTTTACTATGTAGAAAAAGAAGGAAAAATTCAGCGATCTCGAACCAAAAACTACGACTTTCCCTGTTGCTGCGCTAACCAATTGAGCTATCGCGGACAGTGAACCGCAAAGCTGTAACAATGTGTCCTGTGGCTCTCCATAAGAACAATTGGCTTAACTGAATTTAGGCAGGGATGGAATAAAGAATGTCAAGTACTTTATATACTTTATACTTATATAATGCAAGTGTAAATGATTACTGTGACAGAGAAAGGGGAGGAGACAGATTGATTGTACAAAATGCAATAATCTACAATAATGGAACGGGCATTACTCAGGACGGGAAAAGTGATATTTTATTTTATTTAATACTGTAATTACACCAGCCACCTTTCTGGACATCCTTTCTACAAAGTTCCGATAAACACCTTCCGCGTAAGTCAGATAAATTTAAAGGTGTCAGTATTTATTTATTCTATCAAAAAGACAATTGAAAAGAAGTAATTATGATAATATCACAAAATAATTAAATAAATATGAGATGAGGGGGGTTTTTGTTCAACAATTTTCAAATCGTATAGCTTCAGCCGGGACTTAATCATGATTTCAGGAATTTTCTCAAAAGTTCGCAGAGAGTTCTTATTTTACTCTTGTTTAACTTGGATTTCAGGTCCCCCCACAATCAGAATCACAGGAGCAGAATCTGAAGATGATGGTGTCCATTGGGAATGTTTGATGAAAGAAACGTTGTTGGCATGTAGGAAATCCAGGGTTTGTTTTGATGTATGTGCGGATGCAGAATCTTGATGAAATTCCCAGCTGGGCAAATCCGGTTCACGTCCTTCAGAAGAGTCTCAACACATTGTAACATAGTATTTGTTATTTTTCTTATCGCCTGGCTCCTCGATTACAGTGGGTAATTTGTTAACGAACTTAATACGTTCCAAGAAGATTTTCGCTACCCGAATTGTTCGTTAACCGAGCATCGATTTACCATGGATTATTGTGGGAATTTGATTAAGTCGTTTTGGAGACCCAAAAATTAAATAAAAATTACTTAATTTCTTACTACATGAAATGTTTATTTATATGTAATACGAGGGTCGGTCAATAAGTAATGCCTCTTATTTTTTATCGTTTTTAATTGTCAAGAAAAATAAATGAAATTTACATAGCATGAAAACAACAACATTGACGATTAATTTGGCACTTTTCAATATAGTCTCCTTCCTTTTCCACAGTTTTGGTCCACCTTTTAACAAGGGCATGGTGGTAAAACGCATGCTCTTGCTTCCTAAGCCATTGACACACGGACGGTTTCACGGCCTCCTCATTCTCAAAGTGAATCCCACTTTCTTTAGTGGTCCAAACAGATGAAAGTCTGATGAGGCAAGACTTTCCATCCAATTTTCACAATCTCTTCAGTGGTGTGACGATTTTTGTGTAGGCTTGCATTGTCATCCAAAAGAAGAACATCCACTAATTCGATGAAGACGTCTTTAAGCTTTTTGAGGGTGCTGATATATTGGACAGAATTTATTGTGCACCCCTGCTCCAAAATATCAGCCAGAATCACACCCTCTCCATGCCAAAAAAAAACTGTCGCCATAACTTTCCCTGCCGATCGCACAGTTTTGAATATTTTCTTCCTCTGCGAGGTTGCGTGATGCTATTCCATTGACTACCTCTTTGATTCAGGTTCAAAAAATGAACCCAAGTCACAATTTTTCCAAGAAACTCCTCTCCTTCCAGATTGAAGCGCTGCAAGAGTTCGGAGTTTATCGTTTCTCTTTATTCTGGTCGGTTAATATTCTTGGAATCCACCGTGAACAAACTTTTGAGTACCCAGTTGTTGAATAATCGTTATCAAACTGTCTTTACTGAGGGACATATTGCGACACAATTCATTTATTGTTGTTACCCGCTGAATGTTGCTTGGAGACACCGCTCAGCCAACTGTGTTGGCCCTTCAGCTCTGTTATAGGGACAAATCCATTGTTAACAGTGCTGACATCCACTGTTGCATCACCATACACATTTTTCAGCCTTTCATGAATGCGAATGACGGTTTCTCCTTCCGCATTTAAGAATTCAATCAGCGGAACGCTGTCGGACATTTTGCAAGAGAATGCAGTGCTGCCACCTGTTGACTTAGGAAGTTGTTATTGCAGTGGATTGGAGGTGTTTGAGAAATCGCGCCAAATTCATCTAACTAATCTATTTAAGGGAAAAAATAGGAGGCATTATTTATTGACTGACCCTCGTAATAATAATACATATACACACAGTCTTGCAATTTCTTCAGCTATGTTTTTATTTACGTTTGTGGAATCTGTAGAATGTACGAGATTGTTTTGCTCTACAACTTACAGCGATCCAGTAAGCATCCAACAGCTGGCGCTTGTATCGTATCTGCGTGTACATTGGACATTAAATGAAACATTGGGGAAATTACAAGTTATTCATTTAATGATTCTGATTATGTATACAACTGTCAAAGTCTCGTTCCAGAAACCGTTCATAGAGAAACAGAAAAATTCAGTTCAGAAAATCTTGCACAAAGCGGCGCTTCTTCTAGTGTTTGTTCTGTGAGGTGTTCGTTATCTGAACATAAAAAACTTTTGCGAAAGTGTTCATTATCCGATTTGTTCGTAATCCAAACTGTTCGATAACCGATCACCCACTCGATAGATTTCAGGACACCTTTTGCGTTAAGAGCGACCTCTGGTTGTGATCTTGAAACTTAAACTTGAGTGGCAGTTTCAGAGCGCTTTTGCGAGTGATGGAAATTTTGGACTATTCGATTTTCCTGACCGTTACATATGAAGTAACGAATCTTTACCAGCGATTTCTCGTCAGCGTCAGCTTGTGAACCGGTTTCGTGCTGAATTTTTTATACCATCCCACGGTTCTAGGGAACTAATGTTTAGCCTTGCTGCGATATCCCGCTTGTTTGGAGGGTCTTGTAAATGTAGCATCTTATTCAGGCGCATTATTTATTACTTTTGCAGGATACAAGGAAGATTCTTTGCTTCCACATTCTTCAGCTGTGCTCTTGAAATTATAATTCCTTGTTTTAGTAGCCGCCTGATAATAATCGTATAGCTCCATTTAAGATTTAAAAGTGCTTTCCTATATTTTCACTGGAGAGTTTCCTCGGAGCTATACGACTATTATCATTGTTTAATAAAATCATGCCTCACCGTGCAATCATTGACGGACTCTTCTTCCGTTCTTCCTATTGTAGGAGATCTCTGCAAGTGTCCTCAGAAATCATTTGCATGAGTAAACAATAAACCGTTATAAAATTACAAGTAACTAAAGATACTAAGTCTATAGTACTATTTGAAAAGTAAACCTTTAAATCCACCTACTTTTTTGACCGCACCACAAAGCGGCCGGCACGTCTCGGTATGCAGAACAAGTACTAGTCTGACCCCAGTTGATGTGAGTAGTTTCTACAATTATTGGAATGATTTATGTGCGTGTTTAACACCATGTGCGAAATACGATTACATTCAATAGAAGACTTCTCCTGAGGCTGTCCTTTCCTTGCCATGTCTTCGGTTCCAGTTTCGAAAATAGATGTGTCTTCCCCTATTCATTAATATTCAAATAGCCACGTACATTAAAGTTCACAATCTAGCAAGGCGTATCTTGTGCATGATCTCAATGTACGGCATATCGCATCGCTAAAAATAAATTTATTGGCCAATCTCATTTCCTTTGTGGTGTCCCTGCGCAGAGGTGAGTAAAGATTAATCCTCTGTGGGGCCTACAGGAAAGATCCTGGATTCTAACTTCTTTGTGTTCAAATAATTACACTATTGTGTTAAACTCATTTATGAAGTTTATTTACCGAACTTTAAGCAGAACATACACTGAACGACTAATTTAATAGAGACACCTCTTACGGAAAATGGATTGGCCTCGCAGTGACACCCAAACAATGGAACAGGCCGAAGCGGTATATAAAAGGGATGCATTGGATCACAAGTTGCTGTCAGCAGCAGAAGTGGACTAAATATGGGAAAATCCAAGGATTTGACCGACTTTGAACGAGGCATGATCGTTGGAGCTCGACGGGCGCAGTTGAGCATTTCGCAAACCGCGAACCTCCTCGGGTTTTCCCGTGCAACAGTGTCAAGGGTATTCCGTGAATGGCAGTTATGCCAAAAAACAACCTCCAACAAACACAACTCCGGAGGAAACCGGGGCGTGGATGAACGAGGCCAACGGCGACTGGCACGAATAATCCACAGCAATAGAACATCCTGCGCAGTTCAATGAGGGAGCATCCCAACCCATTTCGGAGCACAAGGTGCGGCGTACCTTGCACAGAGCTGGGTTTTACAACAGGCGGCCAGTACGGGTACCGCCGCTGTCACTGCAAAATAGGAAAGCGCGCCTGCTATGGGCACAGAAGCATCACCACTGGACACTGGATTAGTGGAAGAAGGTCGCCTGGTCCGACGAATCGCGGTTCTTACTTCATCGTGCGGAAGGCAGACTGCGCATCTGGCGCAGACAGCACGAGGCCATGGACCCATCCTGTCAGCAGACAACCGTACAGGCGGGTGGAGGAGGAGTGCTTGTCTGGGGTGTCTGCTCTTGAAAGACACTGTGTCCTCTGATATCCGTAGACATGTCCCTGAATGCGACACACTACCTGTACATTGTTGCCGATCAGGTGCACCCGTTCATGATGACTGTGTTCCCTGGTAGTGACGGACAGTTTCAGCAGGACAACGCTCCAGGTCGAATGGTCTTGGACTGGTTCGAGGAAAATGACGCGAACTTCCACCTGCTTCAGTGGCCAGTTCGGTCGCCCGATCTCAACCCGATCGAGCATTTATAGGATGGTGTGGAGAGAACCGACGCCTTCCCACACTACCGTCCAACCTGGACCAATTACGGGACGCTGTGATGTCAGCCTGGGCTGCTTGTCCGCAACGGTTTCATCACTTTGTTGAATCCATGCCAGCACGTATTCAGGCAGTTCTCGCCGTTAGGAGGCGCAACACGCTATTAGCGGGGTGTCTCTAATAAATTGGTCGTTCAATGTACAATTAAACATCTTCTGGGTTCATCTGATTAAGAAAATATAGTCAATTGATGACAATGCTTTTCTGTTCCCACAAATAAAAAACTTTCTGAATCTAGATTTCCAAAATTCATCCTCTAGAGGATTGTTCATGACACTGCATTTTGACGGCGCACTCTCAATGTTGTCTTCAACTCCAATGACCATCACTACTGGATTCAAACAGCAAACGTGAAGCCTTTTCCTTAAAATGCTCAAAGGAGGAAATAAGACAGCATAACATCCAATAAGCAACGTATATGTAATTCAAGTTCAGTAATTAAATCGAGACAATATGCAATGAAAATCATACCAGATAATGTCTTCTAAATTATGAACCACAAAATTAAGAATTGCCACACCTTCAGCCGTGTTCCATTCATTCAAAACATTTCATCCACTGAAGCAAATGCACAATAATTGTTTAGGACAACTTCTTTCAGTGACAATTTCATTGAATTCATCTTTGAAAAAAATGACACAACATGAGTAACCACATTAACTGCGGCTTAAAGCTGCTTCACTAACACCCAGAGGCCACATGGAACCTAATTACAGCCACCAAACTCCAAAATGGCTGTCCTTGTTCCAATAACACAAGCAAGCAAAACACACAAGCTGGCCTTATTCCAATAGCAAGCAAAATTTGCTTCCTCCTCAATGGAGCATTAGAACCAAAATCCTCCATAATTCACCCAGCCTTATTTTGCGCGAAATGTGATGGACATGTTAATTGTTATTAATTGTTTAAATTTTGTTGTAACAATATCCAAAAATTGAAACGGCCGTCACATTTCGCGCAAACTAAGGCTGGATGGACTATAGGAATTCCAATCAACAGTTCCCAGTCACCCAGCATTAGTAATGAAAGGCATTCTCAGTTGAACAAAAGAGGCTCAACAAAATACAAATAACAATACAATCATATGTTTCTGATTTAAAATTCTGATAATCAGAAAAATAAATACAAAGCACACAGCAAAAAAGGAAAATATTAAATGATAAACAAAAATTAAAAGGCATAGCCTGTGAGGGCTAAACTAGCCATCACACCTTACTGATGGCAAATAAATAAAAATAAAAAAAATAAAAATAATTAATAAAAATAAAATCAAAATAAAAAGCTGACGTTTCGAATAGAGACTATCCTTTATCCAAGCAAAAAGGACAATTCCCTAACAGCAAAGAATATTAGACAATTATCCTAAAAGTTATGAAAGGAGTACGACAATCGACAATCGAACAGTAAAGTGCATATTTTTTCAGATGGGACGAAAACAGCGCTTTCACAAAGCTCATCGAACCAGAATAAATTCCAAATGAAATACACTGAGGAACTCAAGAAGCCTGACCAACCCAAGCGGTCTTCCATATTATACAAAAAAGAAAATAAGATTAACGATTGTCAGAAAGAAAATACAAACGAAATAAAAATACAACGAGAAAGAAGATTATCACATCCTTCAGTAGTCCGGGAAAGAAACGTTGCTGATGTCTTCAAAGTTGACGTCAAGAATATGCCTCGGTTTTCGATACTTCATATCCATTGAGTTCTTCAATATTCCAGAATCATTGTCGTGAATCTTCATCTTCTGCACCATAATCAAAAGGACGTCCTGCTTTCTGATATGGGCCATGCTTAAATCTGAGTGGATGGATTGGTTTTTCACAGTCTTTCTACCAAGCTGGGCAGTGGTCCTCAGGGCAACATCCTGGAACGACTGTAGCTCGCTCCATCATCTGCTTCTACAGAAGTCGCCCACGCAGGCATGCCATAGAGTAGTATGGTCTGAATAATCGACTTGTACAGAAGTAACTTATTGTCGATGCTGAGGGTGCTGTTGCGACCCATAAGAGCTACGAGACTGTACTTAGCCCTCTTTGCTTTGTTCAGAGCGTAGGTCACGTGACGATTCCACGAGAGTCTTGAGTCGATGATAACGTCAAGATATTTGTAGTTGTCTACTCAGTCCAGTTTCTTATTGAATAGAACGAGAGGATCTGGGGGACGCTTGAACTTTCTGTTAAAGTACATAGTCTTGCACTTTCTGACGTTAAGGTTCAGCTTCCAGCAATTAAACCAGTCTTCGAACATCTTCAAGGCTTACTGCAGACGAGTGATAACGTGAGCCGGCTTGTATGCCCATGTCTTAATGGCAGTATCATCAGCATAGAAATATAGCTTACAATTTTCGGGTTTCGGGAAATCATGTACAAAATATTTAAATAGCACGGACCCGAGGACAGAACCTGAGGGACACCGGCCTTTACAACACGGGGCGTGGATAGATTTTCGCCAACTTTAGCTTGGCATTGTATGCCTCAGTCATGTTGAAAAATGAGTGCGTAACACTCGAAATACGTATTCATGGTGAATAAACCTTGTTGTGGACAAGCAGTGGCGTCTTGTTTTTGCTGATTTCATATCCACAGGTAATCTGGTTGATGGTTTCATATCCATTAAAATCAAATCGGGAGGAAACCCGTCTCTAATCATCTTGTAGACAAGGCCCCCGCCACACCTGGTCAAAAGCTTTACTGACATCGAGAAATACCACCCCGCAGTACCTGGAAAGGTTCATGGGGGATGCTCAGGTCTTTAACGAGCCTCCATATCTGGATATGACAAGAGTGGGCGGCACGAAAGCCAAAATGATCTTTCCGAAGTAGATCATTTGTGAGACAGTGGTCTTGGAATCTGACGAGGATCGTTTTCCTTAAAAACCTTAGACATTGAGGGGATACTCAACACAATAGATTGTTTCCAAGACGCAGGGTAGTAAGAAAATTTCCAGCAGTCGCAAATGATATTGATGAGCTCGTCAACAAAGTTCTTCGGGAGAGTCATAAGGGCGTAATTGCTCACCTTCTTTTTCAGTTTGCTTATGATGGTGGCGATCTCTCCGGCCTCAATGTTGTTCGTCGTTAAATGTTGCGGGACTTCATCAAAGTTGATAAGACCATCTTCCACACGCTGAGACATGATTTGGCTCTCGGGATTATTGTTGATAGGAGTAACAAACTGCATTTCTAGTGAATCTGCAATGACTTGAGTCTTGTCCTGATCAGTTTGCACATAGTCACCTTATGGTGTGCGGAGTGGAGGAAGCGTATCATTCTTCTTCTTCTGTAAAGCTCTGACCACACTCCAAATGGAATTGTCGCGAGCGGACAAGCTTTTGAGTTTGTCATTCCATCTAGCGTCGCGAAGCTCTTATCTCTTCTTGGACTCTTCGCACTAGCCTGTTGTACTTGGTTTTGACCCATGGTTCACGATAGCGTTGCCATAGCCTACGGGTCCTGTTTCTTTCAGCAATTAGGCGTTGGATTCCAGGAGTGAGTTGGATTCGATGAGGAGGTTTATTATCTGATGGAAAGTCACTAGCTTCTATGGCACTGTTAATACGTCTGGTGATGTCTTTAACGCGTTGAACGATGTCCTCCGTACAGTACGCAACGTCGGGACAACAGCCATAGTCCTTGAGAATATTTTTGAAGAGCTTCCAGTCTTGATGATATTTCAGTTCTTCTCTGAAATTGATATCAACATTGTCAAAGTTCAACGCTACAGGCTTGTGGTCAGAAGAAAGGTCATCAATCGTGAAGATATTGTACGGTTTGAAGAAACCCTTCATCAGCGAGTTGTCCAAAACGTCACTAGTTGGGGAGTGGTCGCAGTAGTAGGTGTCCTCCACAGGTCAGCAGTGATAACATCATCTTGGGTTTGCAGATATTTATTGAGAATGACGCAATTTTGATTGAGCGTTTTTGAATTCCAACTTTGATGTTCGGCATTTAGGTCACCAACCAGGACAACTGGAGTGTCACCACTGAAGAGTTCATCAAGTTCGCTAACGTCAAGATAATGTTTAGGTGAATTGTAGAGCGCCACGAACTTCACTTCACCAAGGGAGACGTCATTGATAATGATGGAGGCCGATTCCATCCCTGCATAAGACTTGGAGACTAATTCTTGGTATTGATGATCGCAGCGCCCCCAGAAGTACACCTTGCAGCGTTTGAAGCCATACGATCATTACGGTACACACAATAGCCAGGTAGCTTGAAGTGTTGGCTTAGTTTGAGGTGCGTTTCACAGAGGAAAGCAACGTCGATTTCCTGCTTTATCGGAAAATTGTGAAACTCGATACGCTTTCGGGGAATCCCCCTAGCGTTCCATATCACGCACCGACGTTCACCTTTGTTGATTAAAGTATAACGTCGTGCAGCCATACTTTAAATTAGTGGGTCTTAAGGAGCCCACTCAACTGTGGGTGAGTTTTGCCTAGATTGGAAAACAGTTGAAAGATACGTCCTAATTGTTTATACATACCTGGTAGGTCGTTAATGTTGAGGTCTTTTTCCTCCGGCTTAGACACAGCAGCTGCAAAGGATTTGTCTGCCGTCACTTTGGAACTGAGCATCCTTTTAACCTGGGGGAATTTTGGACATTTCGTGTAGCTTGACGTGTGCTGTCCACCACATCTGACGCACTTTGGAGGTTCTTATCCTTTAATCTTCGGGCAATCTCTTGACTGGTGCCCCTCTGCACATTTGTTGCAACGAGGATCGTCCGTGCAGTCCATGGATACGTGCCCGAATCGCAGGCAGTTGTAGCATTATAGTGGCTTCTTGTTCCCTGGAAAGATCTCTATTAACACTGCCAGTGGCCCAATACGAGTGATGTTCCTCAATGACTTGTTGTGTTAGGTGTTCGGGAGCAGAATAGAATCATTGGCATATCAGTGGATCCTTTGGCTTTTCTGAGTCTGATTACCTTTTCCGGGAAGTAGTTGGCTCTTCTTAGGTCTTCTTGGAAGTCATCCAGATCATACGTTACATCCACATTACGAATCAAGTATTTCAAGTTGATGATGCTGAATTTTTAAAATATTGTCAGACTTAATTCCAGAGATTAACCTGTTGTGAGTTTCTTCGTCTTCACATTTAACTTTGACGGTTTCAGCTCTGCCCATATGGCACTGATCTTTTCCACTGGAACATGCTTCTCGAGCTAAGTTAAAATCGTCTTTATGAAAGGAGTACTTAAGGACGACTTTATATATAGTTAGCATAGGGAATAGTAAGATGGTACTGGCTGAAATACTAGAAGAGAACAAATGGGAGGCCAGGAAATTCAGAGACGTGTTGGGATAGGACAGAAAAGAGGACAAATAGGAGGTGATAAGAGGGCGGCGAAAAAAATGCATTAGGATAACACATACAGAATTAAAATGACAGAAACTACAGGGTTCCTACATTGTGGAAAGTCAGGGAAATGAAAAGTTGTCAGGGAAGAAGGGCCATTTTCATGCATTTGTCAGGGAAATGAGGCTTTTTCTGGGAAATGTCAGGGAAATAGATTTTTATTGGAGACAGCATGTTATTTATCGAATAACTAACTGATAAATCGAATTACGATGGATGGTCCCAATTTAGAGACATGTTTCAAAAAAATTACGATGTCAGGAAAATGGGATTCAGAATTTCAGTGGGAATCCTGAAACTATCAAAAAGGTTGGAATGATAGGGCTACGTATAAAAGAGCTACGGATCCAAATTCACTGAAACAAAGGGGTACAGAAAGCCTACGAAACAGGGACGGACATAAAATGAACATAGAAGAAAAAAATTGTGAAAGAACATTAAAAAAGAGGAAATAACTGTGAAAAGATAAAGAGAAAGAAAATGGCCCAGAAAGCCTACGACAAATTAGGGAATAGTTGAAGTTGTAGAGGAATATGGGAAAGGTAATGAAGCAATAGTGCCTTTGTGAAGGTTAATGACATTAGGGGTGAGGGAATTAAATTTCCAAATAAGAAAAGACTCGAATTGCTTTCTTTCTTTTTTGTTATGGAAATTATTGCAAAGAATATAAAGGCTGACTCCCTGCAAAGAGTGGCCAGCGGAATTAAAGTGTTTAGCGACAGGGGTGTCAGCACTGTTAAGGATGTCGAACTTATGTCTGGCGAATCTGGTACGTATGGTATTACCCGTTTCTGCGACATACTGTTTCTGACAAACCTTGCAATGTAACAGGTAAATTAGGTTGTGAGAAGTGCAGGTTAGGTTCTGGTTAATCTTGAGAGTAAAGGAGGAAGCACTGCTGGAAACGGAGATGGCAGGGTTAAGAAAATGGCAAACGCCACAACGTTTTTCATTGCAATGAGCACATCCCTTAATAGAAGTGCGTGGTTTAGTAATAGCAGCATGGACCAGAATATCTTTAAAATTAGATGTCCGTTTAAAAGAAATTTTTTAATTAATAGCTATTATTTGTTGTATTCCAGGGTTTTTGTGTCTCGTCCTTCTCTCATATATATCCGTTGATGACAAATAAGGCTTATCTGATTGTGGTAAGATTCTGGACATCCTGCGACAACGCGCGTCAACGGATAGCCTGGCCCGCTTGTAGTGGGGGTTCTTAGAATTTCCACCTTACAGTTTCAACCTCTCCCCATGCGATTTTTATTCGGCGACTTGTGATACAATGGTAGAATTGTGGTATATTCGGCCAACGGTGGGAACTACTGTAAATATGTCCTTTTCTTTGTCCGCAATTCCTCACCGATCTTTTTTATTTGTCTGCAATGCCTCAACCTAGTACAGCTTCCCGGCCATTCTCATTCGTTTGCTTCTACGCCAATATCATCTCTTCCTATTTCTGATGTGCACAACGAACCATTCTAACTACATAGTAAACGTGCATCTGTGCTGCAGACACATCATGCTGCGTAAAAACGTTTTCACCGCTATGCTTGCTGATATGGAGGAACTATCGACGTGAACAGTTGCAGTATCATTTATTGCGGAATACATACATATTTACCGTCTGAAACTGCCCTGTACAAGGAATGAATGTGGCTCGACGAGGCCAGAACGAGTGGCGCTTTGTTCACGAGAATTGTTCGATTTTTTTTTAATAATTTGACTTTTATGTGCAACCATCCAGAAGGGGCTTTTCGATATCATCAATCCCATTAAGAGTCTCGTGTAGAGAGGAAAGTTGGACATGTTCGATTGATTCTGGCGTTCTGCATTTATTCATTTGCTTCTGCCGTGGATTTCAATTGCGACGAAATCGAGCGAGAATTTCGAGGGGCGGTGGTAGCGAGCGAAAATTCCTGAATGTAAATGGAATGGATGGATTTTGGGAAGATTTCTAGGCATTGAGCAGAATAGGAACATTACACTTGGCATTGGAAACTGCAATATGAATCTGAAAAGTTCATCATGAGGATCGCCTATTTCCCATTGATGGAGTTGAAGCTTCTGTTTGTGAAAGTAAAGGATACGGTTTTGTAAAAAAGAAATATCTAATATTCTGTGTGTCCAATTCGACGGAGGATTTTGAAATTATGATATTTGTTGTACATATAAGCTTTTGCAAAATAAACAACTGGAAGGAGTGACGTTAAACTGCTGATTGTTTACATAGACAGCTAAAGCGTAAATAGGATCATTAGCAGCGTAGGATCATATTTTCAGTATTGTGGAATAACCCATTTCAGATGTTCTTGTTTCTTGTGTATAAAGAATTATGAAACCAAATATCAACGTTTGTTTAGGCTGTCCATCACTGCTAAAGACCGTGGAACATGCCTGGAAGTTGTCACCGTTCACCATTTGGCAGGCAGGATAGTCCTACCACCATTTTCATTCATGTCTGCTAGATGAACATAAGGATCGGCACATTCGAATTGCTGCTCTTGCAGACCGAACAGTCACGCCGGACTATCCGGAAAGTAGGACTGCGGTGGCGAGTTCCTCGGCACGGTTAGATGCGCCTACATTGGTGCCAAGAACGCGATGCTTGGAGGAATGAATGGAAACCGGTGGTGTTCAGTGATGAAAGTCATTTTCTATGTGCATAAGTGACAATCGTATACGTGTTCGTCGAAGATAAGGTGAGAGGCACATTCCATCAACACACAGGGCACACAAGGAATAATAGTGTAGAGTGCTGTGTCTTTCAACAGTCGATCACGTCTTTTAATATTTTTGGAGGGGGATATTAAATGCTGTATCCCAATGACGTATATTAAAGATAGACTCCGAATCCTATTGTTGTAACTTGAAGCAAATTGGGAAGCTCCATGCCCAGAACTGTCATGGCTGAAAGTGAGTGAAGATGATGCAAAACACATGGCTAAACACGAGAGTAGCTGATTAATAATTCTTTCACACGCCGATCACGGAGTGATAAGTTTATCTTTTCGTTTACTTTGTATTTGAAGTATTTTATTATATTTTATAAACAATTTTTCGATCATGGTTTCAATTTCGTTTCGATTGTCTTTCAGTAACGTATTTTCATTTTAGTTACGTATTTTTGATTTATTTTTTGTGGACAATGATTCCCGATCTTTTTTCTTGTCTGTTTGTACAGTTGTACCCAGAACAACTTTGAATAATGGTTTTGAATTAATAATTCCTCGGGTCCAAAATTTTCAAAAACAAAGCAGCCAGACAGCTAATTACTCCATGGCTCACTCCTGCCCAGAACTATCATGGCTCAATTTGCTTCACTTTTTGCCGATGTTAACAATAGAATTCGGAGTCTATCTTTAATATACGTCATTGCTGTATCCTACCATGTTTTTATATTGTTGTTACAATCATTGTTGTGGTATTAATGGAAGTTTACGTTCAACGCGGGTTGAGATATAATCCATCAACGGAAGTTTTTAACCAACCAGATGGCACTGTGTTGTCATGGAGACTTATTTATTCGTAAAGTAAGGTCAGTTGTGCAATAAAAATAAAACTACTATATATATTTTCAAAATTTTTTCTTTACCAGATTCTATGTACCCTTAACTATTTTTCCACATAGTTTCCAAGTTTATTTATACACTTCTCACAGTGCTCAATTTACTTCCGCATGATCACTTCGTAGAAGCTGCGGGAGAAAGTCAGGCAGTTTTCACTTGTTCATCGTCGCTGAAATGCAGGCTGCCGATGATCTCCTTTAATTTCCGGAACAGGTGGTAGCCACTGGACGCGAGGTCCGCACTGTAAAGTGGGTGGTCAAGTATTTCCCAACTAATCGGATCTTTTGAGGTGAGGCATAACGCTAATTTTCATTACCTCAAAATCTAAGAATTTTCGAACATACCTTTATATGGACTGTTTCTTTTTGGTGTGAGGAACCCGCCCGCAAAGTTTCTAAACGTATTTTTGATACGCCCTGTAAATAGCATAATTAAATGAAAGTGTAGAAAAAAATATGATTATAAAAAACAATGCCCTGCCTTACAGTTATAAAACGTTATGTTGACTCCTATCATGCAACAATTAAATTGACTTCGCGGTCACGAAACAGTTAAATGGAATTTCAGGTTTTAATTCCTGGAATTTACTGAAACAATATGAATCCTGCCATTCGTGCTATCATCGCAAGATCACGCAAGGGTTTCCTGGAATCGAATTTCATGGAATAGGACATTTTCTTGGAAATTGTCGACACAAAAATGAAAATAGATAGCAAGTGCTGATAATCCAGAATCTTCATAAAGTCGAGGGCAGTGCTTGGAGGAAGAGCGTAAAAGTTGACGTACCGTGGTGTGCTACACAATGCGAAGTAGAAAAACCTGATGGCGTTGGCGTTGAGCTTCCTAGATCGAGTTTTCGTAACTCCAGGTCCTGAAAGAATCGGCGTCTCCAGAGGTTAGGTGGTGGTGGGGTGCTGGCAGGATCACTTAGTTGTGAGAGGTGATAACTGGGTCGTTATTACCCACTATACTCTCGCATTGTGAAGCCCATCGTTGCTTTTCCGCTCACTTCGACTTGTCATTCGGGACAGTCGTCAGAATGTTACTGGCGGCGGGAAGGTGGGCCATCTACAAAATCAAAGCAAAAAGTAAAAATTTTATTTTGGAATGTAAAAGGAAGTGTGTAAACTTTCCTTAATACAAGACGAGTCAACAAGAATGTTACTCTTTTAAACATCTTTTGTGAATAAAATACTTTTGATATAGGACCGTGCAAGGTACCAACAGGAAGAAAAATTCGCAAAGTTTAATTTTCATTACAGCGAGTCAGTATGAGAGCCTCTGTGTAAAGCGGCAAACGTTGTGGTAATTATGTCAAGTTGCTTGTCAAGTATCCAGGTATCAGTGAAATTCAGTATCCAGATTCCTCTAGGCAAGATCTACATTACTATGAATTTAGGCCAAATTGTTCCAATGGGGTCGGAATTGTGGGGGTGGCAGTTACAAAATTCTTATCGGCTATTACAAAATATTCTTATCGGAGTTTCTTAATTTAGCAATTTTATGTTAAATTTATAATGTAAAATTTATTGTAAATTTTGCCTTATAGATCTGCGATTACATGTATGAGGAACTAAGGCAACATATGATATGTGTTATATCATATCATTCGATCGGAAATGATGAGAATAGAAAGATACAACACATGACATTGTTAAGTATTCATTTTACATTTTCTAAATACTAAATTCGAGAAAATCAATATTTGATTAAAAAATTGGGGAGAGGGAGGGGGGTTAAAAAGTGCAGATAAAGAGGTAAAAATACATGACCTCAGGGCTTCCGCTACTTTCCTTTATCCTCGGGAGATTAATTTCTTGTTTGCTTCTTTTTTTTTCTACTTTGGATTCTCAAGGCCAAAACCGTTTGCATTTATGTCACTCCCGTCAATGCCATAAATTTCTCACAGACGGAATATGATACCCATTTGTATTTTCTTATAATTCTCCTAGAATGTTGTTTTACTACAATGCAGAAAGCATTATACGTATATTCCAATTCGATTAACAGAAAAGTGAATTTGCATAAGCTGAATAGACGTGGAATTTATCTCGTAATATTTGAAGTTATGGGCCTGTAGAAGATCGTCTGCAGAATCTTTGTATGAATCAAAAGAATCTAGCTCAGCTAGAAATAAATTTAAAAGATGAGGGGCGACAGATGAACCATTAAAGTGTTAGTGACTATTAAGATTTATGATTAATTATTTATTCATTACACGCAGAAATTTGGGAGACTATTTTCACAGGTTCCCGCAGGCAGATTTCGGCAGATATCAGAAAATGAACATCAACCTTGCAGCATTTGCTATGATATACGTTGAGGTAATAATGAATAAATTAAGCTTACAGCAAAGTTGGTTGTTGCAACACCTCCTAGGGTGCGTTCACTTATTCACTTCGGATTCCGTTTCTTTATTTGCTTCGAGTCATTTGGTCTCCGTTTCTTTCTTCGCTCGGAGTTAACTCCCTTGACCTCCAACATCAGGGTACGCTTGGAGTCTTTCGGAGTTTGTTTCTTTATTCACTTGGAGTGCGACTCGAGTTAACTCCCTTAACTCCTGCTTTCAAGCTGGAGACATCGGAGTCAAAAAACTTAATGAGAAAGACGACGCAACAATGAAGAGTGTGACTTCAACGATGATTAATTTTGTTACAATGAGATATCGTTTGCGAGCGCGCTTGTTAGGAGCCGTAGCAACCACACAAACAAGAGAAGACTTTATTTTTTCAAGCTGGCGCATACGTTGTTTAACTATCAACATGGCCGCCTTTATCTTTCCAAAGTGCACGATCATAGCCTACCATAATTGGTTAGCCTTCCATTGTTGTAGGCTTGGCACGATACAAACGAAAATTTAGCTTAAATTGATCGAAAATTTGATTCAAGACAATTTTTTCAGCATAATTATTAATTTTTATATGCTCAATCTCAGTTCATCTTTACGCATGAGGCCACCCTAGTCTCTATGATAATAAATTAAAATTACAATTATGACCAGAACTTTGTTTTTATAAAAATATTAAAAAATAAAAAATATGTTATTGTTTATTCCTGTTAATAAAAAATAACTTAATGTTAAAGGTTCCCCATAACCTAAAGTGGCATGGGCACTGCTCATGCTTTTCTGATGCCTCCGGAGGTTGCGAAGAGGGGAAAAAAATATCTTGAATCGTTCACAAGTAGTGTTGCCAATTTAGCAGGGATGTGTCCAATTTAAAAGCTCATTTTCATTATTTTGTGTATTATACGTTAATTTACGAAGTAGTATAATATGTTTATTTATTATTGAATGATTCTATACTCATTTATAAATGGAGAAGATAAAATAATAAATAAAAAGAATAAATAATAACAAGTTCACCAATGAATAATGATGAGAGTTTTTGAAGAGAATTGAAGACTTTTAAATGAATGGTAGATGGTTGAAGTGCATTGTTTAATTTTTATTAAAAATGTCCAACAAAAGACAAGCGCATGAAAAAAAAGGCTAAATTGGCAATACTGCACGCAAATGATTATAACGATCAAAGTCTTCGATTGTTACGTCGTTGTGTTGACTCTGAGCCATGACGCTAGTACTCTGATCACGTGATCACATTGACTCGGAGCATGACTCCGAACGAATAAGTGAACGCACCCCTAGAAAGAAAGCCGAACAACTGAAACGTCATACATTGTTACATCATCATAAGTCGAACAATTTTAGGGCTTATTATTGGTAGAAATACGATTAACAATGATCGGACGTAACAATGCATGACGTTTCACTTGTTTGGCTTTCTTGCTAGAAGGTGTTGATTGTTGTAGCGCTGATTCTCGGCAATAGTGCATCAGTTCTGAAGTTTACGTTATTTAAGAATAATAAATAAAATATATTTTATTTATTATTAGGTTGTTGCCGTGATGAGATGAATCTAACAAGAGCCAAGGATGAACCATTGGGCAATTATGGTACAGCCTGGGGTCTTTGATATTTCCCGATTCACTTAAAAATTGGATTTTGTCCTGTTGTCTCTGATTTGAAGTTATGTGCTGCATTTGATATTATTTGTTGATCTCTTCAAAGATAAACATTTCCATTTGCTTCCCGACTGTTGGAAATTTAGAAATGAAGAAGCCTTGATATTTGAGATTTAATGTTTCTCCTGCAATGAACGTTTATTATGTAGGAAATTTTTATATCTTTATGAAAGTACCTAAAAATAAATGGGTAGCAGGCAAATTACTGTCCCATCTTAGGCTTATCTCTCAGCAAGGAGCTTCCGGCCACAAACGGTTGTTATTAAAGACTCTTGGGCTTTTAGTCATTTTGAACACAACGCAATGTAGATATCTGATTTGTGCTTTTCAATGTAACTAGGTGTATATCACACAAGGCAGAGCCTTGAACATATGTCTGGCCGTTTTCAATCGTACTTTTTGTTTAGTTCTGAATTCCCATGTAATGCAAGTGTTGACTGTTTGTAAGAGGTAATTTTCCTCTGCAGGGGTTATGGGTTGTTTTTAGCACATTTTCTATATATAGAAATGTGCTTATGTGATCGGTTTTTCCAGCTGTCCGTCCGTCCGTCTGTCTGTAGACAATCCCACAATTCATTGCGTTGCAATAGAAAGAGTGCATGTATTGAATTGCTGGAAGACGCGAATTATCCGCATTCGGGAAAACGCGTGTTGAGAACATAAATGGGTTCGGCTCTGCGCGTGCTCTAAACGTTAATGAGATGGTGCACGTGCAGGATGCACGTGTTTGACGATTATTGAAAGGGCAGTTCGGTCTCTAAATCAAGAGAATTTTTTATTCCTAGGAGCTTAGAATTTATTACAATAACTTGAAAACGAATTAACTTTTCCAAAGTCTGTTTTCACCAATCCATTAATATGGGACAGAGCACGAACAAGTACGAACGTGAGATAGCTGTAATAAGTACGTACTATAATGGCACGTGCTTTAATGGTACCATTATGATACCCCCTTAAAAACTTCCTATAACCAGATATGGCATGTAATATATCAAACAAATCGTCACAACATATCATGAACATATATTTAAGAGTAACTAGTGATAGCAGGTATTGGTCTAATGGCACGTGTACGTGCAAGGATGTCTCATAAATGAATATAACGCGTAAATAGTGTTGGTGTGAAATGTTTAGTAGTACGTGTTTTAATGGTACAAAATGGAACTTTCAATGCTAAGATATGCCATGTAATATATCAAACAACTCGTAAATACATATAATGAATGAATATAACGAGTAAATGACGGTAATGGTTATTGGTTTAGTAGCACGTGCCCTAATGGTGCCCTATGATACCAAATGGTACTATTGGAAATTTCAATGCTAAGATATGACATGTAATATATCAAATAACTCGTAACAACGTGCCATGAGTGAATATAACGAGTAAGTAATGATAATGGTTATTGTTTAGTAGCACGTGCCTGTATGGTGCCATATGATACCATATGGTACCATTGGAACTTTCAATGCTAAGATATGGCATGTAATATGTCAAACAACTCGTAAAAACGTGCCATGAGTGAATATAACGAGTAAATAATGATAATGGTTATTGGTTCAGTAGCACGTGCCCTAATGGTGCCATATGATACCATATGGTACCACTGGAACTTTCAATGCTAAAACATGGCATGTAATACATCAAGCAACTTGTAACAACGTGTCATGAGTGAATATAACGAGCAAATAATGATAGTGGTCTTTGTTTAGTAGCACGTGCCCTAAAGTGGGTTTCACAAATTCCTTGCAGCGAGCGGATCTGGGCGCGGCGCGGCGTCAGCCTGGAGCGCCGCACCGCAAACGATTTCACAAATAATTCGAACCAAGCGGTTGAGTGCCGCGCGTGGTTCGCAGAGTTTGCGCACGAAGTTGGTCGTGTTGAACCTGGGCGGCCGCGGTGGCGACGGCAGCAGCGGTAGCAGTGGCTCAGCCATTCAGAAAAATTAAATTACATGTAAATTCTGGGAAGGCAATAGCACGTACCATGCACAAAACACAGAATTAGAGTTAGGGGCAGTTTGAATCTGCACATTGGCCGACTTCATTTCAGTCGAGAATAGAATAAACACGGCAAGCGGGCAAGCAAGGAGTTGATGTTGTGATTTTCTGTGACGTCATAACCGCCGACCAATTAGATTGCTGCAGTAGATGCAAACGCTTGATATGCCGCATTTTCTTGTGAAACGAGAAGCGTTTGCGGTTATCACCAACTATCTGCCGCTTTTGGAAGCGAATCCGCGAAGCTTGCGGCGCCGCTGCCGGTGACGCTAGCTTTTTATTTGTGAAACACGCTTAATGGTGCTATATGATGCTAAATGGTACCATTGGATCTTTCAATGCTAAGATATGGCATGTAATATATCAAACAATTCGTTACAACGTGCCATGAATGTATATAACAAGTAAATAATGATAGTGGTTATTGGTTAAGTAGCACGTGCCCTAATTTTTCCATATGATACCATATGGTACCATTGGAACTTTCATTGCTAAGATATGGCATGTAATATATCAAACACCTCGTAACAAGGTGTCATGAGTGAATATAACAAGAAAATAATGATAGTGGGAATTGGTTTTCTTGCATGTGCCCTAATGGTACAATGTAGTATTGTTAGAACTTTCAATGCTAAGATATAGCGTTTAATACATCAACCAACTCATTACGAGTTGTTAGATCTATTGTTATCCATAGCTTATTTGTATCAAGAGCATAATGCTGTTAGGCTTAATGTTATCTAAAACTTACTACTGTTATACATGTTGCTAATTGATAGTAGTTAATCGCTTGCTTCAATAGTAGACGATAACGTAGAAACACTTTAGTAATTTTATATGAAAAAATAATAGATGCTTACACACAACGCTTCAGCAATTGAGGCTCACTTCGTTTAACATTATGTGGGAATTCTTACAAATTAAAGAACTTTTATTTTTTTAAATGTATGAGGAATAACTCCCTCTCCATATACCTTTCAGTTCTTCAAGTTTATTCGTTTAAATTCTCTCTATACATTAGCTTACTTAAATAGTACTCTACAATTTAGTTTTCATATTTATTTATTTTCTCTTAAGTGTTTTAAAATGTTGATTAATTCAATATATCCATGGACGATGCTATAATATGAAAATGTGCTCCCTTTATCCGCTTTGGCGGTAAAATCATTCTTGTTAAGATTGGTTATTGAAACCATACCCATAAGTACAGTATGGAAGAGCCATTATTCGTCTGTATTTTAAATACTGTTAAACATTTTCGTAGGCAAATGAAATATGGATTTATAGTTGTTTTGTAAGGTGGCCTAACAAGATATTCTTTGTTGTCATTGAATGTAGTCAATTGAAAGAAAAGTTAAGGATAATAAATGATCCTAATTTGTCATGTTAGCCATTCTTCTGTTTATTGTTATTGTTGTTAATGATTTTTCCTACCAATTTTCAATCGAAAAATCATTACCTATGCTTGGAGAGCATCTCCAGTTGATAATTATAATTATTTAGTTATTGTTGTTCTTTAGTGTAATCGAATTGTGGTTTCTCTTAGCGAAACGTTGATTTACGATATACCTGAAGAAGTGGGCGTTCAGTTAGGCTTGACTGTGTGAGTGGAGTCTTACCTGGAGATTTTAGTATTTTAA
This sequence comes from Rhysida immarginata, assembly GCA_023313115.1. Lineage (NCBI taxonomy): Eukaryota > Metazoa > Arthropoda > Chilopoda > Scolopendromorpha > Scolopendridae > Rhysida > Rhysida immarginata. Next base: position 564,966 of record JAHWFO010072570.1, read on the forward strand.
GGAAAATATTGTGGACTATTGTATGTCCGTTGGAGGAGCATTGTTGGTCTGCAGGCTCTCTCTTGATGTATATGATACCCTATGGTGAAGAGGATTGGCTGCAACGTTCTATTTTGTGGATTTATAGTCTGTAGGGCTTTTGAAGCCTATAGTGCTTAGCCTGCCTGTAGTTATTAATGTTGAAACGGGAGAGTGTTTCCAGTAGTGTTGCTCACTAATACATACTTATTCAGTTGGCTTGTTGTATTTAAGAGATAATCACTCTGGTTGCGAATCAATAGGTAATTATTTTAATTAGAGTTAAATGTGATTTCACAAGTTGTTTGTTTGGGAATCACATAATTGGTAATTTGTGTATGTGTTTGTGCTTTCAGTATTCATTATTTCTCTTTTAATTTTTAATATTTTTAATTTCTAAACTATGTATTTCAATTTTTTATAAAAATTAATTAAATTAAATTTTTTGACCATTCTTCCCAATTAGTTGTGCAGTCATTTCTGTAATCGAATCCTTGTTCCTGGGGATTCTCCTTGCGTGGGAGCTCACTATTTAAATATCAGGCTTTCATTCAAAATATCTTTAATCTTAGAAATCAATTAAGAAAAAGTAAATCTGCACAAACAAACGGAAAGTCCACATAAGTATCCTAAATATTTATTTATTATTTATTTTATTTTATTTATTTATATTTTTATTTATTTATTTATTTTTAATTATTTAAGATAATTCCATCAAGATAATAGAAGTTTAGAATTATTAAAATATGTTTTCATGTACCTTTATTTGATAGCCATTTACCTTCCCTATCAAATAATGCATAGGACGTCATGACGAAATAAGAATTGAATGAAATCTGTTTTTTCTTCTCTCTTTCTCCTCTTCGGATTATATCGACAGGTCGATTTGTCCGATTGGATTTCTCAGTCCTCTCTCCTCTTCTCTCTGTCTGTTCCCTCTCTTTGAGTGTCATGTCACTTCGCTGGAGAGACGTACGAAAAAAAGAGTAACGTCGGATTTCTTCCGTCCTTATCTTCCATTTTTCTCTTCGTTAACTGAAAACCTAAGAAAAAAAACAGTCGCACCAAGGAATGTAAAGAAAGGTTTATTACAAATTACGTGCTCTTGTTAAAGAGAGACCATTTGGAGCGCAAAGAAAACATGAAAGACTGTTGAGAGGGACGAGTTAAGTGATTCGACAAATACAGAGTTACTTTGTTAAAAACCTCCTATTTTTCTAACAAGCTAATGTAAGGAAAATAAGAAAGTATAGAAGAAAAACATTTTATTTGACACAATAATAAATCTCTCCATTGGTGGCACGAACAACATCCATTTTGTATTCAATTTGAGTATTCATATTCCATCGGATTGTTTTAGAGCCCTTCCAGCCGCCAGAAACTTCTCCAAACTTATTGCCAGGTGAAAAAGGATTGGTTTGACAGGGAAAGGAGAAATAAAAATTAGATTTAATATAATTCGATGAAAAAATGCCTTTTAGTACTTCATAGTTAGATAAAAATAACCAACCGGTTTCGTCATTTATTCCTGTCTTCTTCGAGTTTTACAGAAGTGAAATGGTGATTTTAAATTATGAACAATGTCACCATGGTTATTAGAAGTTAATGGTTGGTCAAATCCGCCTCGAAAGGCTATTACCGTTGAAATCTACCACCAGATGATACTGACTGGGAAAATATTCTATTATTAATATATTTTGAGGCTGAATTGAAGTAAATGTTTTGAAAAACTGAAAAAGGAAATTATTATTTAATTTTACAAAAACCAAAAAATTTAAATACAGAGAATGTAAAACATAGAGGCAGTTTTACAATTCAGAATGTTTCAAAAAATATTATTAAAGTCCACAAACATCTTTTTTTTTTTAAAGTTAAATACTTTTTGTTTTAATAAACACGTTAATCTCATGAAAGACAAAAAATGAAAAATTCAATTTTAAAAAATATTAAAAAAAAGTTCAGTAAAAAATTATTTTAATGATAACTGGAGTTGGAAGTTATAATAAGCTGGTCTAGTGGCCGAGAGCGCTAAGGTGAGGTCTTGTCGCTCTCCAGATCAGCGAATCGCGGGTTCGAATCTTGCTGAAGGCAGGGAGGATCGTTTTTGTCCTTTTGCTCAGAAGTTTGGAGGCCCAAGCAAAGCCCAAGTGAGCTGATTTCATGCTAGGTTAAACCATGGATGAAGAAAAGATGGATGGGACACTCCATTGCCTTCCTCAGTGAGTTAGATTTTGGGGCGACATCTGGAGCTTTGCGTAGTACTAAATATAATTGTCTGCTTAGATTAGGTTAATAAAATTAAAAACAGACTAAAAACAATAAAATAAAAAATATAAAAAAACTTTCTAAGCACACTTTTATCTTAAAAAGCCACTTAATATATGAATTTCTTTTTTAAAAAAATTCTAGTACTACGCAAATCGAAACGATCGTGCTGAAGTTTCGGTTTAGTACTACGTAAAACAGAAACTGAAACAATTTTTTTTTATTTCCCAGACAGTTTTAGTTTAGTACTACGCAAATTGCCAGAGGGCGCCACTGAAAAAAAACTCACGCTCGACGCATAGGAGTGTCCCATCCATCTTTTCTTCATCCATGGTTAAACTCAAATAGATCCAATGGTTATTTAAAATCCTCGACACCGAAAAGTTAAAGGACGAAAAGAACAGAATAAAGAAGTTAAAATAAATCTTGCAATTCACATACTCATTGCAAATCCTTTCGAGGAAGCGCACGTTACCTTAAGAGTCTTTCTTCTTTGGAAAGAACGTTAACAAAAGACCCCTTTTATCTTGATACAATCAGTGGCGGCACGTCCATAGGCACTGCGGAACTGCAGCACCCCCAATTTCAACTTGATACTATCGATAACATTTAATATAATGAGTCCTTTTTTCTTTAATTCTTTCGTTATAATTGTATGACAATATATAATCCTTAAGCTTAATGTCAGTAGCACGGTCTATAGATATAAATATGTATTTTCACCTGCAGCGTCGCCCTGTCTGGAGCTAGAAACATTACTTTCATTTTCAGTTTCAATAATCGTGGAACTGTGCGCTTCACAGTGCTAGCTGCGAGGTGTTTGACTGCTGTTGCGCACATGTGAACATAAGAAGCTGCACGCGAGGCTGCAAGGGAGAGAGGGCACTGTCGTTCCCACAGTGCCGACCTTTGTGTGCTGGTCGAAGGTACTTTTTTTTTTTTTTTTTTTTTTTTTTTACTCCGCATGCGTTGGGCTTAAAAACCGTGTATCATTTTCTTGAATGTGATAAAGTGTAGAATTAGATTAGTATCCTGCTTCCAGCTATTCTATTTGATTCATTTTTACGGTTCTTTTATTTAACAGAAAACTTTAGCCATGGCTTTGCATCCGCAAGAAATAAGTTCTGTGACTGTAAGTGAACTTCAACAGCTTAAGTTTTCACAGTTGTCTCTCCATGAGAAAGTTGCAGTTAAGAAAAGAGGTCGTTCAACACCTGATATTCTAATATCTCAGCCAGGTATAAGCAACAACAAGAAATATATTCGTAGCTTTAATTCTGAATGGTACCAACGGAAACGTTGGCTTTGCGGTTGTGAAGTAAAAAATACATTGTTTTGTTTCCCGTGTTTGCTATTTGGAGGTGATGCAAAGTGGACAAAAGATGGTTTTAGAAATACAACCAAAATGAAAGAAAAAACTGAAAAGCATGAGAAATCAAAGAAGCACATTGATAATGTAGTTTCACTGGCACTTTTAGGAACCGTAAGTATTAAAGAGCAACTTAGTGAGGCATACAGACTTTCAATCAATGAGCATAATATAAAGGTTAAAAAGAACCGTGAAATTTTGTCCAAAATAATAGACTGCATTTTCTTTTGTGGAAACTTTGAAACTTCCTTACGAGGACATGATGAAAAAGACGATTCAATAAATCCAGGGGTATTTAGAGGATTAGTAAATTTTGCATCTAAATTAGATTCAGATTTAAAGAATCACTTAGAAACTAGTCCAGTCTTCAAAGGTGTTTCTAAGACCATTCAGAATGAGATACTTGACTGCCTGCTACAAATATACCATGAGGAGATAAGGACGGAAATTTCAAAAGCTCCTTTTATAGCTGTCATCAGTGATGACACAACAGATGTTTCGGAACACACTCAAATGGTTCTTGTTCTACGGTACGTATTGAATGGAAAATATTTGAGCGTTTTTGGGGATTCTTTATTCCAGAAAATCAAACAGCAGATGGCATATCAAAACGTATTTTAGAACAAATGGATATAATTCTTCAAGGAAATGAACAAAAATTGATAGCTCAGACATTTGATGGTGCAAATGTCATGAAAGGCAAAAAAGCAGGAGTTCAAGCAAAAATAAAATCAGTTTATAGTAATGCACATTTCATTCACTGTTATGCACATCAACTTAATTTAATAATGAGAAATGTAGCAACTATTACACGAAACGCAAGAATATTTTTCTCTAACATTTTGGCTATACCAACATTCTTCTCAAGATCACCGCAACGTGTGTCTATTCTCAAGAAGCATATGGAAGTCAGCTTTCCACGTCCATCTTCTATAAGGTGGAACTTCAATATACGGACTATAAACAGAGTTCATGAAAATTTGCAACCTTTAAAAAACTGTCTTACTGAAATTCAGTCAACATCAAATTCAGATCAAACAATTGCAGAAGCAACAGGAATTTTAAAATACCTGAATGATGATAATTTCAATTTTTGGTTAGAGCTTTTTTATCAAATTATTCCGCATGTTGAAATAATTTACAACCAAATGCAATCTCGAGAAATTAGTGTGTTTCAAGTTAATGAATATATAGCAAATTTCAAAACTGCTATTTTAGAATTGAGAAACTCAAAGTACAGTGAGAATCCTTCAAAGACGCTCATGGCCGAATCTAAGGAAGTGTGTGACTGTATATTTGTTGATATCATGGACAGATATTCTTCCACTAAACACTTAGTAGCTGCTAAATTGTTCAACAAGAAATGCTTCAGTAGTTTTAAGAATGAACATCCCACAGAAGAGATAGTACTGACCATTGAAGCATATCCCATGATTGATAAAGAAAAGCTTGAAACTGAACTAAAAGTATTCTATTGTAGATCTGATATTCATGGATATTGCAAATTAATTGAGCTGCTGAAATTTATTTTGGAAAATAACCTAGATGATGTTTTTAGTTTAATTACGAAACTGATAAAAATCCTATTGACAATTCCCATGACTACATCAGAGGCAGAACGCTGCTTTTCAACATTGAAAAGAATAAAAAGCTTTCTAAGAAGCACTCTGAATTCGGAAAGACTAAATGCGCTTGTATTGCTTTCAATGGAGAAAAAATTCCTCAGCTGTCATCCAGAGATCAAGGAGAAAATTATTAATCTTTTCGCGCAAATTAAAACAAGAAAAATGGATTTTATGTTTAAATGAATAGATTAAGCTTGAACTGTAGCAATTTAAGTTAGTAAGTAAAAAAAATGTTTGATTTTGTTTTTTCAGGATTTTATCAAGTTTCTGAATAAATTTTCTTTTTATACATTTTTATAAAATATGTTTGTTTCTTTTTACACAATTTTAAAACAAAGGCTAAAAATTTTCTGGAGCAGCACCCCCATTAATTTCAGCTACGAGCCGCCACTGGATACAATTATAGCCACTCTTACATCCAGTTACTACAACACCTGAAAAACATTTTAAGAAAATACTTGAAAGTGTATAGTAAGCAAATTATCGGGAGAAACGTGCGCAGGTGAAGGTCTCCACTAAAATTAAGCTTAATTCTTGGCGGCCAATAGATTACTTTGACCTCGAAGCCATCTAGTGAGACCAATCTCTATAAAAAAAAATCTAATAACTATGGCGTGACATAAACAGAAAGGAGATATACATAGGTTGGGGAATTGGTATTTAAATATTGTAACTTCAAATTGCGTTATTTCTGAGATAATAATAGTTGGAGTTGAGAAAATCATTGTTATTAAATATTTTATTGCGCCTTGGTTTTACATGCCGATAATAGTAAAAACTTTAGAAAACATATTTTAACTCAGAAAATAACGCAATTTGTAGATGAAAGACGATCAGATTAGTATTCAGCATATCGAATTTATTAAAAATAAGCTACTTTTCCTTTCATTTGGTTCTTCTTCGCACCAAAATATTGTCCATTGTCTGTGGTGATCCCATACTTAGTTAATCTGGTTGTAAACATACAGGGTGTTTCTTAAAAATTTATTGTCTGTGCAAAATTTCAATATATGTCACAGGGGTCAAAACAAGCAGAAAATTAAATATGAATATTGGGTCGAAAACGCTTCATTCTAGAGTCCTAATTTTCGTTCAAAAGCACGGTACAATGACAAAGTACAGGGTGTTGCAGATAACTACAGGGCTGTATAACGGGAAGCCTACCCGCTCGATTGCAGGGGGCGGCTCGACATCAAATGTTAATTGGGCAATTTTATCAAAAACATGACAGTTTTGACGTTCACCCCCCCCCTCCCCAACTGTGAAAACTGCTGGCTGCTGTAGGCCACCTTCATCTCCCTCCATTCTGCCAATCGACCGAGCCGGCCCCTGCAATCGAGCGGGTAGGCTTCCCGTTATACTACCCTGTAGTTATCTGCAAAACCCTGTACATTAATATTAATTCGATGAATAAGTCTCTGGAGTGTATGCAATGGAATCACAGTGCGTCGCCGCAGCCGAAGAAGTCCACAGAGTTCAGAAGTAGAATACAGGATCACCGAGGACTAGTTCAGAACGAGTTCGCCCATTTATTCGGAGAGTTACACGACGACTCTGGACAACCTCGCAAGAACAAACGGCCAGTCTTCTTGACACACGAGGTTATCCTACTTCATGACAATGCACGACCACACGTTACGAAGACTGGGATGGTCTCATCGGCATATCGCGGTGAAGATCGGTCGTAATGTTTCTGTGGTGGCTCGATGCTGTCAGCAGTGGTTTACGGAAGGAACGCACTCGCAGACCTGGCTCTGGACGCCCACTATAGATACCTTGGCTTGCTACAAGTGGGAGGTTTTAGAAATATATGAGCTCTCTACAGTCCCGATCTTCCATGCGATTTTGATCTTTTGGCCCAGTGAATTTAAAGGGGCGGCGCTTTGGGTCGCCCGGATAGGTCAAACAAGGTAGTGATGCAGGATTGTCTTCTTTCCCATTGGGAGAAGTGTGTCGTCAGTGGCGGTAACTACTGACAGATATGTCCTTTCCTTCGTCGTCAATTCCTCACCAATTATTTTCATTTGGCTGCCCCTCGTGTATGTAACCAGGACCTTATATTCCTTTATAACCTGATTTTTAGGTTAAAAATACAAAAATAACATGCAGTCATAGAGGACTAACTGTAGGTTACAACGGACCCGATCGCAGATGATGCGATATTAGTCTTTCTTCTGGTCGAGAAAATAATATTTTTACGGTCTTTGTTAATTCTAACCTAAAAAATTCAGGATAATTTTTTTCATCTCTCTAAATTCTTAAAAAGCGAGAATCATTCATTCATTTCTGGAAAATCTAACGATTCATTGTAATTAGCAGTCACCTAATGTCACGCTAACATTGTTTGCTGGAATCGAGCTTTCTCTGAACATAATATATTTCTTAAAATTTTTCCGCCTGAAATGCAAATTAATCATCAGCTGAGGACAGTATGATGTATTGCAACATTTCGAGGAAACAGAAGGAATTGAGGATGGTTCTCAATATTGCTGAGATTTCTGTGTTTGAGATGACCGACATATTCGTGCCTGGTTCGTAGCATCCACGAGGCCTGGTTTAGGCCTGAGCAGCTTCGGTGATCTGGGCGGAGAGGACGTTTTACATGCATTTAGGGTTGGAAGCATCAAGCAGAATCACTTAAGTTGCTTCGATGCCTAAACATCTCACATTTAGAACAATGCACCGTTCTCTTCCTTTTGTTTACTCCTTGGGACATTCTCTCGCATGGGATTGACGGGTGGTGGGAAGCTATAATTAAATTGATAAATTATAAGTAATATTCATGGTATCAGAATCTTGTATTATTAAAATATACATGAATGAGTCAGGTGTGTATTTAAGCAATACATATGTATATTAACTTTTAGCTTAGCGTTCCGATACTTTCGCTTCAGCAACAGGAGAAAGATGATAACGTATAAGACGTAAAACTATTTCAAATATGCTCCAGCCAATCAGGGATCACTTGCAAGTTGCATATTTTTTCTTGACCGGTTGAGCTAATGATGTAAGAAAAGATGTATGGAGAAATAAATAAAACGTGCGTCACTCGGTATCTTGGCTCGATCGCCAGTATCTTGTCTAGCGCGCTTTGAAGAATTACTTTCAATGTTGAACCGTTCAGTTGATCCGCACGACTTATTTGTGGAGGAACAATGGAAGTACGGAAGAATGGACGACGACGACTTCAATATCGACGATTGCTTGTCGAGGCATGATTACTCAATTGCTCATTTTGGAGCGATCATTTTGAATACTTAAAGATAAACCGAAAATAACATTTTATTCGAAATCATATTGTATTATTTTAACATGATAATGTTTTAAGGATGGACAACATTCTACAAAAACGTGAAGCAAAAAACGACACCAAAAAGCGTAATACCTCGTTCACATTGCGAATCATGATTCACGAAATCATCATTCGTGAATGATGATTCGGCTCAATCGTGATTCGACGTATCATGATTGACGGTCGAAAAGGGTTCACACTGCACGCTTTCTTGTGTGATTGATTAACACACCACCTAGCGAGCGACAGTTGTGCGATTCCGTTTCTAAAATGGCTGCTGAAGGAATCTGTGTTGAGGCTATAGCGAAAAATCTGGGTCGAGGATCCAATGAATGGCGTTCCGTTCACATTGCACTTCTCGATCATGATTGACGTCTGGATTATGATCCAGATGTGCAGTGTGAACGAAGTATTACGGAAGCAGTTTTGCATTGCTGTGGCACTTTTAAACATTGTTGGCGCCGGCTTGAAGTACACGCCGGAACTGAAGTCACTTGACCATTGTTGTCTGCGCAACAATTTTTATTTAAATCTTTACTACAGAGATATTATGAAATATATTGAAAGTGTGGTAACAGATAGCGCCACTATACTTCGCTGTCTTGCCTAGCAATCTCGTGTAATAATGATCTAAGGTTTGCTTTCAGTGTTTTGAATGAAGATTAATGAATCTTAGCGTATTGGAATAAACTCTATTCCATTACAATAAATATATTTTATTACTCACAATTTAATTCGTAAATTATTATTTTGAAACACTGAAGAATCTATTAAATGTTGATCCATTTAAATCACCAAACCGGAAGTTGATTTCATATAGTTTTGAATACTTTCCTGAAACTAAATATCAATTTTATTATTTTTTTTACTTTCATTTTTAATAAAGAAATCATAATTTAAAGGCCACTTCCTGTAATGTAAATACATTTTGAATTTTGCCAAAAACTCCCGCAATAGCGTTGCTTAGGGAAACTGGATGAAAGGGGGTATGCTCATCCGCCATTTTCGCTCCCACCGACGCGATCTCGTGCTTTCATGCTGCATAGAACTGACGGTGAAAAAGTTTTCGTGTGCCACAAAAATGGTTGGATGTGCAGCTCCAAATTGCTCAAACAATAGCAGACAAGGCCATAGATTGTTTTTATTTCCCAAAGATCCCGAAAGATGTAAAAAATGGGCTATTAATTCACGAAGAGACAAGTGGAAACCGACAGAGAGATCGCGCTTGTGTGAGGTGCGTTTTTCTTTTATTTTTGTTTGGGATATAATATTTATCTTTCAGAATGAATGATTATGTGAAAGTAAGTGTTTATTAAAAAATTAATCGTGGTTCTAAGGAGTTGTCACTTATGTCACTTATGCATTGTTTTATCAAAATTGTTGTTCTATCGGTCATTAGTTCCAAAGAACAATTATTATTATTATAAATTTTTTCACCCAAATTCCACTTTCATTATAAAGTAATTTTCCTTATTTAAAAGTTTACACTAAAGTTGAGAAGCAAATGTATGTTTTAAATTTAGTTTTAAGTCATATACCTCAACTGTATCCTTTATTAATATTAGTATTCCGTTTTTAATTTTTTTATTTGAAAAGAACTTAAAGTGGGGGCGTTAGGGTTAAGTGACAGTATTAACATCGTATTCATCTACTATAAATTTTAAGCAACAAATTTCTAAAAATAAGCACATGCAAGAAATGTTTTGAACTCAAAATGGTCAGCATGAGGATTTACACAGTTACTTATAACTCCCAGGTACATTTTGAGGAATCCCAATTTGAGGCAGCGCGTGCTGATGGGTGGAAGAAGCTAAAACCCAATGCTATCCCCACCCTGTTTAAAGTGCCCAATCCCCCAGCTCCAATAACACCGAAGAATGCAAGGAACAATCCTTTGGGAAAAAAGCGGCTTCTAGATATGGTAAGAATTCAATGAAGCACAGGTTTTGTGCATTTATACAACATTACATAAAATGTTACTAAACAGTGCATAAAAAATAATTTAGTATAATGAGCGTATGAAATTTTAAAATGTAGCACGATGCCGTCAAAGAGGTACAGCCACCAAAGAAAAGGCAGACATGCGTACCCGAATATTCAGCAACAGTTCAGGAGTTTCCTTATCAAGATCGCGCATCACCTATCGAAGTAGGATTCAATATGGATTTGTTATTTTTCCAGAATCTCACCCACAGTGAAATGAAAAAAAATGCTTAATTTTTTTTGTTTTAATTTTATAGCATTCAAACCAAAATCAAGAGATCCAGAATGAAGAGTCCGAAACGGTTCAAAGCCTCAAGAGAAAGGTTCATCAACTGGAAAACAATGCAAGGAATTTGCAAAGAAGATTAACCAAATCTCAGACATGTTACTTCAACTTACGGTGCTTCGTGAATGCAGGCACGATATTTGAAAGCGACCAACTCGAGAACTTAATCAAACCTATAGGTTCTAAGCACGCCTGGAGTAAAAAAACTACTAAAAGCTCTTCGCGCAAGATTTGCCTTAGGAGTGAGTGGATATAATTACTTAAGAAAAGATTTAAATTATCCATTCCCGGGATATTCTACACTAACAAGACATTTAAAAAATCTTCATTTTTCATTTGGGATTCTAGAATGCATGTTGCCTTATATACAAAAAAAGACAGAATCTATGCATGCCCAAGAGCGAAAGTGCATTCTCAGCTTTGATGAGGTGGTTATTTTGCCAGTTCTAGAATATGATAAACACACGAAGAGTTTTGTTGGTGGGGTCACACTGGGTGACAAGACTAAACCAGGAGATCATCTATTGATGGTAGTGCTTAGAGGTGTGAGTTCTTCATGGAAACAAACTGTGGCTTATGCAGTGACTGGACCACATACTACTGGTCCAGATATGAAGAAGTTCATTTTTCCAATTCTTATGAAACTTCAAGATATAGGTCTGGATGTTTGTGCTGTGGTGAGTGACATGGGAGCAAGCAATAAGGCTTTTTGGAGCAGTGTAGGCGTTTGTGTCACTCGGTCAGAGAGGAAATGTTCATTTGATTTTGAAGGAAGACAAATATATACTCTGGCAGATACACCTCATTTATTGAAAAATCTGTGGTGTTTGCTTACAAAGCACGACATAACATTACATCCAGGTGTCGTAGCTAATGAAGATTTGCAGAGTAATATTGTAAGCCATAAATTCATTCAACAGCTCTACGAAATGCAGAAAGATGCAGACCTAAAACTTTTTTATCATTTGAAACCCGAATGCATACAGCCTGGTCATTATGCAAAAATGAACGTAGGATTGGCTAAGGCTACTTTTCAATTGCCACTGCAGCTAGCTTAGAAACAGCCGTGAGCATTGGTTTGTTACCTCCTGAGGCCCTGACCACTGCGTGGTTTGTACGTCTTGTGTCAGGTTGGTTGGATATAATGACATCCAGGATTAGAAAAAAGTCCATTACTAAAAGAAACAAGGATAAAAAAATGCACTTTTTAAAAGGATTTATTGAAGTGATATCTTCTATGGCAGTTGGTGTGAATACTATCAACTACATCCATGATTCATTTGATAGAAAAACTTTTGGCATGTGGGTTTTCTTACGTGCTCACAAGTCGAATGAACCAGGATGCTGTTGAAAATATCTTTTCGGTGATAAGGTCTAAAGCTGGTAAATTGCCAAGTGCATATGCATGTCAAAGAGCAGTGAAACTGATTTGTGTATCCCAGTTTTTGTCCCCCGTTACAAGAGGCAAATATATCAAAGATTTGGATGTGCATTTGGTTGACATATTAACTGCCAAAAAAACACCAGAAAAAAAAATCAAATGAAACTCGGATTCAAACTGCATCTTCTATTTCTGATTCTAGGGATGTTGCAGCAACTGATACTGTTCTACACATGGCAACAAAAAACAGCATGTATTATATTGCTGGTGCAACACTTAACAAAGCACAAAAAGTTAATTCACAATTTACTATCTGTGAAAGGTGCTCCACTTATTTTTCTGCCACAAAAGAAAATGCAGAAGCTGAGTTAAACAAAACCATTTGTCTAACTGATTTCACAAATTTTGGTGGGCTCAAATATGCTAGCCCTCAGACATATGCTTTGATATCAGCAGCAGAAAAGCTTTACACATTGAACAGAACTGAAATCATAGCGGGGTCTGTTAGTTTAGATGATGCTTTTATAAAAAAGGTGATTGAAATATCGGCCTTAGTTGATGTTCCAGATTGCTGCAATGTGTCCAAAATAGTTATTCAGCATTATTTAAATGTCAGAGCATTTAGCACTATGAGAAATCTGATGAACACAAGAAATATATGTACACCCAATCAATATGCTTCCAGAAGTGCAAGATCAACAATTAATTGATGTGATTTTTTCGTTTACATGTTACAATTATAATTGTGGTTAAAGTATATTTTTAAATTTCAGAGTTATAACATTAAATTTGATGGTTTTCATCTACTTGTTTTATTTATTGAAATTAGCACTTCCAAGAGGTAATAAAATTAACATCTAAAATATAAAAAATATCATAAACAAAAGAAAAAAACTGAGTGATACCAACTAAAAACAGTTCGACCACAAACAAAGGTTGGACAAATAATATGAACACATTTGATTTTAGACGTTCTGATTCAATTTCAGTTGCTCTCAAAAATAAACAAAACGATAAGGGGGTTTCTCCAAATTTTTATTTTTGGATCGGGCTTCAAGTCAATATGAAGTCAATCAGTGTAAGGAGAAGATGTTGATACTGTTGTCCCGTCCGAAAATAAAAAATTGGAGTAAACCCCTTATCGTTTTGTTTATATTTGAGAGCAACTGAAATTCAATTCATTCTATCGACGTTATCTTTCTGAATTTTAACGATATCTGCTTGAACTTTATATAAGAGTAGCTCTATATATTTGGCTAATAAATTATGCAAAAGACATTTGGGAACGTTTGCGCATGCACATTTAAACATTTAGTAAAAATGCTCAGATTCCATCAAATATTTAATATTTTAATATTCGGATTGCAGGGTGTTGTCTCTAACTTAATTTGTCAAGTCTCCGGAAAATGGCATTGCATTGAGTTGAAAACCCTGCATGTTATAAACAAAAACACTTATGAAAAAATTTCGATTGTTAAAAAAAAAATAAAAAACCTTTATATCTACATGAATATATGTGCTATCCTCATACAAACGAACACAATTAAGTAAAAGAAGTCTCATAATCAGGGTGATGTCAAGCATTATTTTTCCAGGGTGATCCGGAACATTATTTTATTTGTTCATTTTTTTGCTAATCTCCTATTTGCTTTCGGGTAATCACTTTCGCTGAAATATATGAAGTGTAACATGCTCTTTACACCCCTGAAGTCTCAAGATAATTCGTCAAGTATTTTTCTAGATATTGGACAAAACGTCTAAAATCAAATGCGTTAATATTATTCCAACCCTTCTATATAAAAATATCAATTCATGCAAATTTATGCGATTTATATTTTCAAGAACAGATGATGCGTATCTTCATCTGTTCTTGATAACATTTTTAAGTGATGAAACACATATTAGGTATTTATTCTTAAATACTTTTTATCGTTAACTAAAAAAAAATAAACTTCTAAACAAGAAGTTCAATTGCAAACGCATGTGATTGGGAGCGAAAATGGCGGATTCAAGGTCAGCAATAAAGCCAATGGATGAGCACACCCCCTTTCATCTAGTTTCCCTTTCATCTAGTTTCCCTAGCGTTGCTTATGACGTCAGGTTTGGTAACCGAGGCCGACGAGATTTACAGGCCGTGGCGTGATTCATAAGCCACAGGCCAACCGTGACCACCGAGAGAGAAGGCCTCCGCAATGAAACTGAATACATTGTTACATCACATAGATAGTGCATTGTTATTCGTATTTCTACCAATAATAAGCCCTGAATTTGCACTATCTATGATGATGTAACAATGTATTCAGTCACGCGCACAGAAACGTCATACATTGTGACATCACACTAAAACGGCTATTGTTAATCGTATTTCTACCAATAATAAGCCCTAAATTTGGCCGTTTGATGATGAGGTAACAATGTATGACATCTCTGTGCGCAGGCCTTCTGTCTAGGTGGTATTGCACCAGCCCGATGAGATTTATAGGGCCTATTAATCTCGTCGGCCTCGGCTTACCAAAGTTGACAATGTAAGACGTTTTCGCGCTCAGGCCTTATCTTTAGGAGGCGTTGGTTACACGCAGCTAACGTTTTTGAATGGAGGGGCCCCCATTTCGCTTATTTGTTGCCTATTTCTTAAAAAATTTGTAACTTTATTCCATAAAAACTTATTTTCTTTTTTTTTATGTTACATTCTTTCTGATTCTTTATTATCTCGATAGCGATATTTTTGGTATCACTTGCCCTGTAAGCTGTGTTTACTCGACATATCAAAAGATACGATACCCGTGCTTATATATTTCATATTTCAATTATTATAAGCCCTTATTCAGTATTACCGATGTAGATGATTCTGTAGACTCGTCCATTGATAAATAAATAAAAGGTACTGTATAAAATATTTATTTGTTTGTTGCATCTAAAAACATTATCACAATTCAATGCTTCGGACTGCAGATTCGAAAGTTAGTCACCTTTTTTTATTGGAAATCTACGAATCGATTGTTATATGACACGCAGTCTCTTGGTATTCTTAACGGTCACTGTTAGAGCATGTGTAATTGACTTGAAGGAGTTTACGAAAAAGCCTGAAAAGTTGATACCTTGATGATCATATGTTCAAGAATAGAATTTGAAAAAAGTTAATCAGTTTTCAAGTTATCGTACTAACGGCGGACGACCGGACGGGTAAAGCTTCTTTCACACGTGCACGGTGAGGAAGTTTATCACGAGAGATGGAAAGACACAAAGAAATTATTGTGCTCGTTATGTTAATACATCGCTGAAAAATGTTTCACGCAAATTTGGATTCATTCAATATTATAGAAAAGATATATTTTAGGAACCTTCAATGTCCTCTTTGCAGAATTAAGAGAAGACGAAATAAAATTTTTTATTATTGTCATTTAATTATTTTTTTAACTTTTGACAACTTATTGTCAAAAGTTATTTCTAAACTTTGATGAGTTGATGGAACGTTTGCGGTAACAGCTACAGAAACAAAATACAAGCATGAGTAATTTGCATTCAACCATCACAAATGATAGTAGTGTACATGCAATAGGTTAAAAAAAAAAAGAAAGCATGCAAAATTAAAGGTAAAAACAGGACGACTGCCATGGCGCGCGAATGACCTATTGCATGTACTTTTTTTCGGACAGTCTATGACATGGAGAAATTTTTCAAATACCTATCAGTATTGCTGACTTGATTTATTTTGTTTAGATTCATCATCAAAGATTCCTGAAACTTCACGACAACTCAGGACTTCCTACTTTTACCTTGTTTTCTGAAATATTTTATGCATGCAATTCGTCCATTTTCTGAAATTTAATAGTACGTTGCCCAAAGAATACAATTCCAATAACCAAATTCCTCAAAACGACATACATTCCAGAAAACACATTTTAACGGAATAAGATAGGGGTAACTGATAAAATCACAAAATCTTCATACTGATAACATTTCGGATAACATACACAGGGGTGATTCTCATAGGCATTGAGGTCCTCTACTCAGTTTTTCACTTTGGACGTGTATCGTTGTAAAACCATGTATAATGGCCAAAATTTAAAAAGTTCAAAACGAGGATTTTGTATTCCAAATCTACGACCGTGAAAATTTTAATTGAAAACAAAATTTAAAGGAAAATCAATAGTTAAAAAATTTATTGATTGTCAGTTAAATTTCCAGACGATAATAATATAAAAAATTTTTTAAAAAAATTGCTTTTTAGCTGAATTTTAGAGTAAGCGTAACTCAATTGATAGGGTCAACTGGGCCAACAATGGCGGCGCCGAAAACTGTACAATGAAAGAAAAAACTGGCATGGTGCCAGAATGTGCTATTAGCCAATCATATGCCTTGCTGAGCGCTTCTGATTGGCTAATAGCACATTCTGGCACCAAGCCAGTTTTTTCTTTTGTTGTACAGACTGTAAGCTTTAGTCATCCCTAGAGTGCCTATATGGCGCCCTGGCTATAAAGGCACTCTAGTTACCCCAGCCTCAGGGCGCCACGAAAGAAACGGAGGTGGGAGCGCTTACTATAGAGCTGTCACGTGACGTCTGAGTGATGTCTTACAAAAGTCGACTGTTCTAAGATGCCATATTATATGGCAAACCATGGCCGAGAGTGCGGGGGTTGCTTGTATTGAAATTGAACTTTTGGGGTCGTTAACAACTGAAATGTCTTCTTAAAGATGGAATTGCTTCATTTCTGCAGCATTCCTGATTCAATTCTACAAGATCTCCATTTCTGCAAACACTTCTCTGGATCTTCCTTGCTGCAATTCACTTCCCTTCAATTCACTTCCCTTCTTCAAGATCTCCATGACTACCGCACCCTCAGTTCATTACTTTAGCGTCTTCATTTCTTGAAAATATTCAATTCACTTCTTCAGGATTTTCATTTCTTCGAATAACTGAATTGCATCGCATGCATCAACTATTATCCGGAATAAATTTGGTGATCAGAACTATTTTACTTTAAGTTTTTTATTTTATTCATTTATTTAATTTCCATCTTTATATTCTAAACTAGCAGAGGCATCCTGCGTTGCCCAGGGTAATTACAGTTGTAGGTTAAAGAGAACAACCTCAATTGAACAACCTTAAGAAGTTAAATAATAAAATAGTTTTCAGTGATTCTACAAATGCACTACAAATGATTCTCTGATGTACTACCAAATCAGCTTGGTGATATCCCCGGAGTTGTTCGGATTCTTTTTTGATTAAATTTTGCAATATATGAATGTGAATATACAGCAAAAATGAACACGTGAAAACACTTAGAAATAATATAGTAAAATTCATAATGAAAATTCGAAAAAAAAATTTGGGTTATTTAGTACTTGGTAATCAGTTGTTGCAATTCGCACTCTGCTCTCGATGTCTTGAAGCAAAACTTGGTCATTTATCACTTTGTGTAGTCTAGCAGTCGCAGTTACTTTTGTTGATACGCTTGCGTTGTCGAGGGGTCTGGGAACTTCGATGACTACTTACTTGATGACTACTTACTTGATCACTCACCACTGGCTCAGTTTCTCAATAGTCTGGTAACTCTCTTTTATCTGCAGTTAGTTCTCAATTTTAAAGATTTTTAAGAAAATGTTAAGTTCCGAGAATTATCGTGTCTATGAAAAGCCCGAACAACAGGAATTCTATACATTGTTACAAATTGAACCACTTTGCCCTACATTGTATGCAGGTCATGAGATATATATTGTTGGTCCGTGCGTAGTGTTGGTGAATTGCGTGTTGATACCATTGTTGATACCATTGTTGCACAACTTTACCTTGCATTGTTGATCATGAGATACTTTTTATTAATATGCACTGCCAACATCATGAATATCGATTTATTATCGATAATTATTATTTTTTGAAATCTGAGATAGACAGTGACCTTCCTCGTGGCTTGAAGATCAATTGTGCAAAGGTTCATCAAAATCGAAATAAAACTGTAGATTTGTATAAAAAACAAACAAACCCACCCACAAACAAACACTCTTCTTTATATACCGTGTGTGTTTCAAAAGTTCCCGAACGCAGGAGATGACTTTCCCTGCATAACGTACTGTTGTGGAGGTATGCTGAAGGGCTGGTAGACAGGAGCCACTGTCTCTCAACCTCTTTTTTTCAATTAATGGATCCTCCCAGTCGTTACGAATCCCGCTATTTATTTTACATAAATGCAAATACGCGAATATGAGAGTGAAATAAAAGGTTAAAGTAAAAAATATTAGAAGGTATACGTATGGTATTAAGCTTATACCGGTACAATAACAGTTTAAAAAGCGTTCATTGCGTGAAAACAAACAAATGAAATACAGTATGCAAGAACGAGCAGAGATGGCTCTCCTTTGCGCGAGAGGGGATTTGACGTTGCACAATGCCGCCGACGAATTCCATGCCCGACATCCTGACCGCCCGAAGCCTTCAACAAGTACTCTTTCGACTCTGATGAAACGATTTCGAGAGACAGGAAGTGTTGCGGACAGACAACGGCAAGGTCGACCATTTAGAGGGACAGGTCCGCAACAAACTGCTGCCGTTGTAGCAACAATTGGAGCTTGTGGCGTACAATCGACGCGTGCCGTTGCACACGCCCTTCGAACCAGCCACTCGTCGGTGTGGCACATCTTGCATGGTTTGAAGTTCCACCTGTTCAAGATGCAATTTCATCAAGAAATGACAGACGGTGACGAGGATCGCCGAGTGCAATTTTGCGAAATAATGATGAACAGATGCCATGCAGATGCTGCGCTATCCCGTCGTATTTGCTTCACCGACGAATGCACATTCACTTTGCATGAGGAGGTAAATCACCACAACTTCCGTTACTGGTCCGACTGCAATCCACATTGGATGGGTGAAGGCCACACCCACCATCCCTAAAAAATAAACTTTTGAGCAGGCATTATGGGCACTAATCTCATAGGCCCCTTTTTCATTGACGGAGCACTGCACGGCCTCAAATACCTTCAACTGTTAGAAGACAAGGTTGGTCCAGCTGTTGCCGAATCAGCAGGCGAAAACGACACCTGGTTCCAACAGGATGGGGCTCCTCCCCATTACGCCGTCTCTGTACGCCAGTATCTGGACGAAGTATTCCCTGACCGCTGGATTGACAGAAGGGGGGCATTGAGTACCGCCTCGATCCCCGGGTTGACTTTTTCTTATGGGGCTATATTAAGCACAGGGTCTTCGAGACACGCCCTACAAACATTAACGAACTGAAGGAAAGAATTAGGCAGGTGATGGCAAATACTCCTCAGGCGATCCTAATCAATGCCTGCAGTGCGTTTGAGCGCCGACTAGCGTATTGCCAAATGGTGAACGCTGAACACTCTGAGCAAATGGCGTATTCCTACATGTACCGTTTCCTCTGGAAATGTAAAAATAAAATAAACACATCTAAGAAACTTTGCCATTAAGTAAATCTGATTTTATGTATTTATTTCAGCACTTGGTTTATTTTAGTGGTTGGCCAAACATTACTCCTGCTGTCGTAGGTTTGGCTTTCCCTACATACAGAAGGGGCAGTTCGAGAACTTTTGAATCACACGGTATATAGATAAAGGAGAAATTTTTAATTTAAGCTTATTTTTCCTATTCTAATTAAATTGTTTCAATATATTAGCAACTTAAACGCGATGAAGGAATTTATATAAGAGACCCTTATTTAATTTAACTTCTTGAGATTGTTCCGCTTATTTAAAAGTGAAATTATCCCGGGCAACGCCGGGTCCTCTGCTAGTTATTAATAAAGATGATATGGTTTAAACATAAAATTGTAGCAAAAGGCAAGCAAACTTAGCTCTTTTTTTTAATGCCATGAAGATGGGTTTTATTTTGCCATGTACATACTGCGCCCCCTGTTCATGGTTTTCAGAAATAGGCATTTGTTTATGTTTACTGAAAAGTCTCGGGTACAGGAGAACAAGAGGGAGAGTGAACGTTGAGCGTAAAAGAGAGGGCCTCGAAAGCGCGAGGAAAATCGAGCTCTCATGTTGGCAAGCAAAGAGAAGCCTCTGCTAACGCAAATGCATTGTTCAGTATAAGTTTAAATGAAAGTGAAAGCGTGTGCCCAAGTTTCTCGTATTTTACAAGAAACATTGTATCTGGAAAGATAAGCTTCGGGAGTGTTTAATGTGAGTACAAAGTAATTATCACATTTTAATGATTTTTGGGAAACGTTAATCTGCCTGACAATACTTTTATGGAAGAGCAATTATTAATGGAGGATAAAACAATAATGGGTATATATCCATTTGGGATATGAGCATTTTAAATGAGGATTTAGGATTCTTGCTTATGCAGAAAATTGCGTATTGACTTGCATTGTCACTAATTATTTTATGCTTCTAATATAAATTGCATACTGACTATATTTCGTTCTTATTTTTATCAAAAGATTCTGTATCTCCACGAATCGAGCAGAGTCGACATTGTTTGTTCAAGCCCACACCCTGGAGCAGAAATGTGTTCACTCGTTAATGAAGCCACTGAATATTGACTTTATTATGACATTTATTTCATCATTACTTAATTTGTATATAAGTGCTACAGTTGAATTAAAGTTTTTATTATTTCAATCCATATTTATCTATCTCACTTTCTGTCAGTCAAGTAGCTTCCACATTGCGCAAAAACACATGACACTAAATTACACTTCATCGGTATACAAGGAAAACTGATCAAGTCCGAATTTTCGGTAAACGGACTTACTATGACCAATTATCTATACAGGAGAAAAATGATCTGGTCTAGAAGATAGCCTCCAAGTACTAGAAAAAAGTTACTCGTTTTGTCCAGTATCTCATTTATCAGAGGGAATTTAACTCCCTTTATCTCAGATTATTGAAAATTGGATTTGGTCGGTTTTTCCTGTATACCGACGACTTATTCATCTTATCATCATTTATAGGTAACTTTTCAGTATTCCTATGGACCGGATTTTGTACATTTAACTCTTTTTAACATGGACCCAGATTTTTAACATTTCATATTTTTCATTAGCATTGTGGAAGATTGTCTACGGCATTATAAAAACAATTATATCCTGAACATCTTTTTATTCTGTGAGTTTTAAAAAATCGGGAAAATAAAGCTTTGTGATTAGTTTTTTTATAATATAATAAATAAACTCGTGAAATATAAAAAAAAATGTTTAAAAACGAAAAATTTATTGCCGAACATTTAAAACCGAATTCACTCCAAATTGAACACAACTCCATTTAAAACAGTCTGGGAGTTATTTCGCCAATTAATGCCGCCGTCAAAAATTGCTCAGATTGCTTTGTCATCATAAAAACCATTCAACTTGGCCAAATTTTTTTTTTTTTTTGTTTTTTGTTTTGGCATTGTTCTTTAATCCTTTAATTTGTTTTTCTGATGCTCGAAACTCTCAAAATCTGGAATAACAAATATTTGATTAAAAAAAGTGGTAAAGATAGTCAAATAATTCAGTTTTCATTTTCTTTTTTATTCTTTCATTAGCTATTCGATTCCTTTGCCGAGTACACTGTAAGACTATTGTGAATGCTCAAAAAAATTCATTCCGAATAAGCAACCACTTGGCCGCCTTTTAGATTAAAATTGTACATTTGATCAATCAAATTGTCCACTCGAAAAAAATTAACTTTAAACTGAAGTATATGGGAAAATGAATTAAAATACCTTTTTATATTGGAAAATCGGAAAAATCAAATTAGAACTTCGCAGAATTTCACTTAACCGTAGCTTAAGTGAATTCTATTGAATCTGTTTCAATTCAACGCTTCGTTTTAAGCTCTTCTTTTCGTGTTTTTCCTACTTATTTTCGGCCTGACTCACTGCTTCAGAATAGTGACGAGAGACATTGTGCCTGTACCCAAGAAACGTTTAATATTCCGACAGTTGCTCGTTATTGCTTCTTCGCGCTCAATCCCTCTCTTGCTGACGAAAGAACCCATGATATCACAAACCACTCCATGCAAACAAACTTCCATTAAGATGCAGAAAACTGATTTTTACAACAAAAAGTTAAGGGAAAATGACCACGATATTGTATTTAAAAATCCCCCTACGCGGGCAAAAAATATTGGGCAAAAAGACGAAAGCAGGAAGTGATGTCAAACAGTTTTCTGCTTTGTGGTTTCTGCCGTTGTTTTTACGCATGTGGAAAATCACGCCTTACAGCAGATTCATTGACTGCGTCAGGAAGGATGGTGTAACACCCTGGATACAGTGGCATAAGCCCGTCTGGTGGGAGCGAAGCCAGTCTTGCACCGTTTTCTTGCGTCAGACCCACGCACCGCCCCTTTTAACTGCTTTTTCAATGGGCCAGAAAGATGACAAAACCGCAATGAGAGATCGGGACTGAAAACCTTCCATCGAAATGTGCCAGTGTATTAATGGTTTTTTTGCGGCGGGTGGTCGTGCTATACGTTTTGCCCATAAAATTCTTATTTCAAACATCTATAAGAATCAATGTGTTTCAAAAAATGGCTGATACGGGTGCACTGAAACACCTTGTACATAAAAAAAATAATCGATAAAACACACAAGTCAATTATTAATTTATAATTGCCCGAGTGTTCCAGAACTGGGTGTCCATAGTCGTCGTTTAGCTGTCGGAACTAATAATATCGGCATTGCTTTAAGGTGAACTCGTTCAGAACTGGGCCTCAGTGATCGAAGAACACAGTGAGAATCACTTGGTCTGCACTTGGGTGCATTCGAAACTTCCCTCGGCGATGGCGACACTCTGTGCTACTATAGCATATATTGGAACGACATGTTCCCGGGTCGTCGTGGAAATACCACGACTCTTCAAAAATCCATCGCCCCTCCTGCTGGTACCGATCGAGACATATTTATGCTCACCGTGCCCGTTTGGTTCATAGTGCTCACATTATACGGTAATGTAAGTGCTAATGGAGTATTGTATGTACACTACCAATAAGGAGACTCCACGCACTCTGACTCACCGAATTTGATAAAAATATTTCTACGAGTAGCTTTCATCCAAAAAACTACGCATGGAAAGTCGTTCGACGCACTTCTCAAAGTTTTCCGAGTAAAAAAATTCATAAAAGTTTATTTCAATATGTGCAGTTTATAAATACCTAAATCGTAGAATAGAACTCAAATACATTGTCGTGGTCCAACGGTAAGGTATTGTACTTTCATTTTGCAGGTAAGAGTTCAAACCCTTTATTCTTTCTAAACTCATATAGGAGAATGTGTAAATCATTTACTAAATATAATTCCAATTTATACCATTATTTTTTTATATACGAATTATTATAATTTAATTAATGATTCACAGTGATAAATGAGCATTTAAAACCCCTTTATTTACCCGCATTTAATGATTTTTTTATAAATTTTGCAACTTATAGGATGAGATTTATCTCATAATCACACAAAAACTAAATAATGCTTGCAATACGCACATATTATTAAACATATTGCACCATGTTGGCATCTATTATTCATCAATGATGGAGAAACATTAAACATTTTATAGTACATTTGACAAATTACATTTTCCTACTTTCTAGTTCCCAAATGCAAATTATATTTTGAGGAACTCTGTTTTTGCTAGAGTCCCAGTATAGACAACAGTGAACTCTATACAGTTTCTATAGAATTCACTGATAAATTGAGATTTCCAACCTTGTTACCTTTCACGCGGTATATGGCAGTCATGTTTATGCCTTGAGTTGTAGTCCAACAGGCGAGTCATGAGAATCCGTCCTCCTACAATAGATCACGTGGTCATGACGTTATAAGTTCATCAGCCAATCAGTGGCTGCCTTAGCCTCGTTACACAAGTCTTTTATTTATTGTTCATATTTCCTGCTCAACATGTCAAATAAGAAAATATGACGATTCTTTTGAAAAAGATTAATTTCGCATTTGTTGCAAAAAACGCCTTTTTAAAGGCCACCAATATAACAGTAATTTATTTAACAGCAACCTCAGTACGAGGCTAATATTTTATTCCAGCTGGTTTTTATGGTAACGTAGTGATTGACAGTTCTTATGATTCGCTGGTTGGAGTATAGGATTTCAATGCGGATTTATTAATTTTTTTGTAAAAATTTATGAATTATTCCTAATATCCACTGAATGATTTGATTTGGATTCATCATTACTTAATTTATATTTAACGTTGAAGTGATCAAGGTTTTAATAAATAATATGAAAACTTCAACTTGAGAATCAAATATTTTTTTTAAATAAATACAAAAATAGTGACAATTAAATTTTAATCAATATTCACACTAATGTTCAAAGAAATTGATTTAAGATAATAATCCAAGTACAATAATGTACTTTATGCCGCATTAAGCATTGGCATAAATATGGCGGCAGTGGGTTAGTTTGCCAGTCTCTCTCTATACAAGGGTCTCAATTTTTTGCTAAAGTGCTTATAAGTTTGCTTTTATTTAATGCCACTGATTTTTGGGAACCGTTTGAATCATGGTTTGAAGAATGGAGGAAGGCAGATGGGCAGGGTTTCTCTCATCATTTTAGGTTATGACATTGCCATTTTGATTGCCTTCAATAATACAGGGTGATTACAAAAGAATATCCCAACTTTATAAGGTTACATCTGGAAACAAATAACTTAGAGCATTATTCCAAAAATCGTTGTAAAGAGAAAGTTCTAAAGTTCCATTTGAATGCTGAGTTATGTCGTTAGGCGCGCCTTCGTCACGAACATAACAGGGTTTTTTTTGCGTAAAAATGGCAACCGCACAGCAGAAGCCCTTTTGTGTTAGTTATTGAGTTTGCTAGAACAGAATTTGTTACAGCTGTTCCACGTGGGTTTCGCCGCAATAAGCCCTGATCTGACTCCCTGCGATTATTTTTTGTGATGAGCATAAAAAAATCAAGTCAACTTTCCATTACTGCTAGCCGACATTGACGAACTCAAAACCAGAATAACTGCAGACATCCAAACTGTAAAACCGGACAAGCTGCAAAGCGAATGGGATTAGTTTGCTTACCAAGTAGATATATTCGGGTTTCTCGTGGAGGTCACATTAAACATTTCTGAACTTATGCTATTCAAAATGTAGCTTTAGAATGTAGTCTTTGAATTGATTAATCAATTAAGGTTGTAAGTTTTTTGGTTTTGTAAATATGGCCTTTCAAAGTTGGGATATTCTTTTGTAATCATCCTACATTTCAGTAACTTTTAACAGCATTTTTTACGAATATATTTTGCGATGGACTTATTCGACTGCGATGGTTTTATTGTCAAGAAAATGTTCAATGATTTTTACTAATGTCAACAAGCTGACTTCAAATTTGAAACCGTTTTGCGCCATCACGTAAGGTTTGTTCGCTAGCGTTAAGGTCCGTTTTAAAAAATGCAAAAAAAATTTGGGGGGGGGGGGCCCCCCGAAGGAAAGCTTCAAACAATATTCAAAGCTTCAAGTTCATTAAGAGAAAATTTAATTTAAATTTACACGCTCAAAAAATATTAAACTGAAAAGTGGTGGAAATTAATAAATAAATAAAAACAATTTTTTTTTAAGTCGGAGACACGAAATTTTTCAGAGGAATTTTTGAATCAGCTACAATAACTATAGTGCACCCACATCACGACGTCGCCAACTGCTCCACACCGAAAAAACTCCATTAAGATACAGGAAAACTGAATTTTTAAAAAAATTTAAGAGGGAAAAAAACACGAAATTGGAACCAAAACCATCCCTAGCGCCCCCTACACGGCCAAAAGAATCTACATAAAAAGGTAGTTAAGGGTATCTCTTAGAAGGATCGGACATACAGAAGTTGGATTTTAGTAGTGATGGATGGATGGGTAATGGACAGTATTTTTATATATATGTATATACACTATTTTTACATTTTTATATAAACTAGGATCCCCCAATGATCGAATGTTCTAGTCTCAATCTTGCTTCTTAATAAAATAGATAAACACAATAAACATCCAAAATGCTTTGCATGACATTTCTGACACTCCCGATTCATTTCACCGCAATGATAACTTTGAAAATTTCTCGGAATAATATTTAAAGCACATCTAAAGGTATCTTTTAATATATCTATCGAATTATTAATATTTATATAAAAGCTAAATTGTCCCCCCGTTCCACTGTGGAAAATTAAGATCTGTTTCGGACCAAAAATCGATAACTTTTTTGTTACTAAAGAAAGATTGTTAACAAAATTTTTAAAAACAATGAAAATCAAAAACTTCAAAATTGGTATTTATTTTATTTTTAACTAAAAATATTACTTTCAAAATGTATTAAAAAAAAACCTTAGAAAACGACGAAAAATACATAAAATGCTTACCTACTAATTATAGAAATATTTTGAATAGATGGTTAATAACAATTTTTAAGCAGTTGTTTCTATGCAATAATGTATAGGTACATTAAAGGTACTATAATATATTTGGGGACCTTCAGGTTCTGAAATCAGTTCGTTGACTTTCAAAAGCTGCAGAGTATTTGTTATACGGTTTTCTAATGCTTTCAAATGAATATCAACAACACAACAATTAAAATTCTTGCAAATGAACATCAACAAAGATTTGAGTTAATTTGATATTTATTATTAAAAAAAAAACAATATAAAAGGCAATGCTACATGCACAACCTGTTCCTTAATGCTACCTTTTTTTTAAAAGCTTTTTACCTGTGTTAACGTGAACAAATAGGCAAACAAAATATATTGTTAAAGAATAATAATGGATGTTCTATGAGGATTTTATACACGCCATACCTCAGATGTTTAAATTATTGATGAAAAATAGGAAAGAAAATTCCACAGCCTGCGAACTGGGTACTGCTCCAGCCAGGCCTAAGGGCATGTAGATAGCGTAATGCTTCCATGTCCGCAGTGGCACAATTGGCTGGCGCATTTGTACGGTGAGCAGAAGGTTCTTGGTTCGATCCCAGGCTGTGGAATTTTCTTTCCTATTTTTCATCAATAAAATATATTGTGCACATCTTGAGCACAGGAACTTTCCAACCATATAAGTTTCATGCGTATTCGTCCATGTTAACACAGGTAAAAGTGCATAACAAAAAATGTGTTGCCGTATTTATACAGTATATAGATTATTTTTATACTCACTAGAACACCTGGTATACAAAAAACTGAATCTGTATAATTATACATTTTTGAACCAATACTGCATAGGGATACAGAGTGGTTATGAATTACTGAATCCATTTTAATGTTGAATCTTAAATGAACCGAAGAACTTCATATGCAACATTCAGTTTATATCAAATCTGAAGCTCAATCTGTTGGTTTTATTTTTCATATGCATAATAAAAATATTTGAAATGTGCCCTATTTGTCGTACGTACAATATCCATTCGATGGGGGGGATCAGTTTCTCGCCATTTCTTCTTCAGGATTTCGACCGTTATTGTTTCAATGTCTTCTGCGATTCGTTGTAATTACGTAACATCGAAGTATTTCATCAATAATCTAAACATCTGAGGAATGGCGTGTATAAAAATCCTCATAGAGCATCCAATTATTATTATTTAATTTATTTTTTGCTTCGGAAAAACAGCACGATAAACGATACTGCTCTGTCATATGGCGTATAATAGAGTTGATAAGTACTTTGGCTCATTTAGCACTCATCATTAAAATGCGCTGAATTATTAATAAAACCCTGCGCTATTTCGGGGTATACGACAAAGTTTGCGACTGCCCATGATTGACTTTTAGGGTGAAAACACCCCCCCCCCCTTTTCAGGATTAAATATTTAACATTTAACATTTATTTCAATATACGTTATTTAGTATACAGGATAATTATAAAGTTCCCAAACATTCTTATGATATACGAGGGTAAGTCAGCAAATAAGTCACAAACGTCGGAATACCGAATATCAATTGAAATTCAGGGATCGAACTTGCAACTCGCTGGTCTCGAGAGCGTTAAGACCTGCGCCTTAACGCTCTTGGCCTTCTAAACAGCACGTTTCTGCTAACTCCAAAATTGAAGTTGGCGATGGTTAGTGTCACTTTCGCTCTTTAAAGCGATGTGGGACGATATTTGTTTACCCTTCACTTTTCACCACCCACAACGTTAGCAAAGATTCTATATTTTTCCAGAAATGACGTGCTCTCGAACTCCATCCTGATACTGTCGATGTTATTTTTGTGCCATCTCTGAGATAAAGCGACCAAATTGTCGAACACTTACTACAAGCCCACTTTTATCCATACAGACATCAAGTTATTGTCAACGTGAAGTTCCATCAATTTCTGGAAATTCAGAGATAGAGTGCCAAGTAAAGACTAAAAGAATAATTGAGGTAAATGTTGTTTGCATAGTGGACAGGACAGTATATTAAAAATTGCAAGCTCAAAATTACATTTTATAGGGTGTCTTTTTATAATTTGATTGGAATGTTTAGCATACTTCTATACTTCTCATATTCATTTGTTGGGAGGTTCTCACGTTAATAGTTTTACTGGCTACGCAAAATACGTATGAGTATACACCAATCCATTACATTTACAACAGTCAGCTATTGACAATGATGGGCCTGACAGCAGTTAGTCATTGATTCAATAAGGCGAACAGCCAAGGCCTCCTATAGACATTTAT
>JAHWFO010072570.1:593801-605776 GCA_023313115.1 Rhysida immarginata
ACTTACTGGTAATAATTTTTGAACGTAATAACAATCATGTATTGTTTCTAGCATGTTACAAAAAAGCTATATCACATGTTCAATAACAGAAAATGAGCTTAGAGTCTTTTTGAGTTGAAAATTTTTAATTAAATTAAATAAAACTGCATACAATTCATATTTTACTTGAATGATGATGATTGAATAAGATAAGTAAATACATGTATTCATTAAAGTATAGAGGCTTCTTTAGGTTTGATGTAGCCATGACACTTCTCGGGATGGACACAATGTCACTGATGAAAAATGTCAGCGAATTTGGGGGCGATGGAGACAGATGATAACATTAATCATCATCCGCCCACCCCCGCTGCGAGATGTGGAACCATCAAACAACCATTGGTGGAAAGAACGGAGAATCAGCCAATGAGGGAAAACTTCACATTCTCCCTGCTGGCTTCAGTTTCCACGTTTCCTTGGATCTTTTTCCTTTGGAAAACTTCCCATCACCTTTTTCTGTCTTACCACCATCACGAACATCTTCTTTCTTCTCTCTCTTCTCGCTCTTCTCGCGTGAAATCCTGTATCTCCCGCGTCGCTTGCTCCTCCTCCTCATTGGCTGATTCTCCGTTCTTTCCACCAATGGTTGTTTGATGGTTCCACATCTCGCAGCGGGGGTGGGCGGATGATGATTAACGTTATCATCTGTCTCCATCGCCCCCAAATTTTCTGACAAAAAAGACCGTTGATCCGTAACACTTACCCAAAGTAAGGTCAAGGATGGTTCTGCATTAAACAAAGTGAATTGCAAAGAAGATATTATGATTAACAGTTCAATGGTGTTACCTTCTTGAAAAGCTTATCTTATTAATATAAATATCCACAGCAGTTAATACGAGGGGAAGTTCGTAATTAAGTTACAAATGGATATAGGAATAAAACAAATACGAGTACTGATTTGAAAACTACTTTTATTTCTCCGCATAATCTCTCTGTTCATTGAGGCACTTGTCCCATCGTTTCGCAAGCCCTTCAAAGCCAGTAAGATAAAATTCTTTGGGCTGCTGCCTGAACTAGGCGGTGACTTCCTTTTGTACAGCTTCAGCGTCGGCTGAAGGATGATGTTTAAGAGGACTGAAGAAATGGAAGTCATGAGGAGCAAAGTCAGGCAGTTATTATTATTATTATTATTATTAATGTGTAAGTACTCCAAATGGAGTAGCTGATAATATGGACAAGGGGAAAAAACGAAAAAGAAAATCATAAAAGAGCATCAGCTCCAATCAAAGCAGATAATATCAAGAACACATAGGCAAAAGCTTAACTTTGAGTCGATAAAAAATATGAAGATCTATCTATATATATAAAGAAGGATGTTTGTTTGTTTGTGGGTTTGTTTTTGGGTTTGTTTGTGGGTTTGTTTGTTTGTTTGTTATACAAATCTACAGTTTTATTCCGATCTTGATAAAATTTCGCATACATGACCTTCAAAGCATGAGGAAAGTCACTGTCTACCTCAGATTTCGAAAAATAATAATTATTGATAAAAAATCGATATTCATGGCAGGGCATATTAATGAGAAATATCTCATGACCAACAATGCAAATAAAAGTTTGTGCAACAATAGGTATCAACAATGGTGTCAACACGCAATGCACCAACACTAGGCAAGGATCAACAATATATGTCTCATGACCAACAATGCAAGGCAAAGTTTGTGCAATATAGAATTCAATGCATAGAATTCCTGTTATTCAGGCTTTTCTTAGAAAAGAGAATTCTTAGTACTTAACAATTTCTTGAAAATCTTTAAAAATGATCAGTAACTGGAGATAATGAGTTAGCAGACTATTGAGAAAGAGTGAAAGACGATAGAGGAAGCACTCCTTTAGCTCCGTGCTGTATTGAGCAAATGGTAAGCGAGTAAATAGAAGAATCGGCGACCGCTAGACTACACAAAGTGATGAATGGCCAATTTTTGTTTCAAGACATCGAAATAAGAAAGGAAATTCCAACAACATCAAGTGTACATCTAAAGTAAGATTACGTGAGTAAAAAATTATTTAGACTAGAAGGCATCCTTGTGAGCCTTTAAAAAATTTTTTTTCGGTAAATCAAGTCCCGGTATATCATCTAGAATCAATTTTTTCAGTGAAGAGGTAAATTCCTGTCCTTCGGGTTTTTCTTAGAATGGATAGTCCCTTCGCTCTATATTGTAGTGATTGACTTATTATTTAACCAATTTGGAGGTTTAATTTAGCTTTTTGAGGTTGTTCTGTTTACCTACAAGCGTAATTATCCCGGGCAACGCCGGGTCCTCTGCTAGTTGTCTATAAAAATGCACACAAGAATTATTACACGTCGGCAGTGTACACTGATATACTTTGTCACGTAAGTAAGCAGGAAGTTTATTCCATTGTTGTATCGCAGGAAAATGTTTTGATGCAAAGATTAATGTACGATGGGGAATCTCAAACAAGAACAACCGAGTATTGCGATAAGTGCTTCCCTCACATAGCCAGGCTTTAACAAAAGATGCCGGATGATCTTCACAGTGTAGAGCCGTGACCACCGAAAGAGAAGGCATCCGTATTGAAACGCAATATACTGTTACATCATCATAGATAGTGCATTGTTATTCGTATTTCTACCAATAATAAGCCCTAATTTGCACTATCTATGATGAGTTTTAATGCGGAGGCGTTCTCTCTCGGTCCATAGTGGTTTAGGGTCTGATATACGCGATCGCAACCTCTAGCTCCTTAAATAGTTGACCAAACAAGGTGAAAATTTAACCAGAGGGGCTACAAGTCATGTAGAATCGACTGACGATAAAAGTTTTGGTGCAGCTTGTCATCTCTAACCCTTAGTGAAGGTGGAATAGTGTATACCGCTTAGGAAAAGGTGCAACTATTTAAGAGATATAAAAATACTTTCTTTATAAGTCAAATACGCACATTTTTATTTATTTTTAAAATTTTAATAATACTCTTGGTAATACTATCACTAATTATTTATTTATTATTTTTTATTTATTTTTATTTATTTATTTATTTTATTTTCTAAATGATCAATATATATAAATGATCAAAATTCTAAAGATTCCCCGAAGCCTAATTGGCTTGTATGGGGAGGCCTAGAAATTTTACTTTACAGTTTACTATACACATTTCAACTATGTTTAATAATTTTTCCATATTAGAATTGCTTTTTTGATCATTCTAAAGGTAGTCAACGACTGTATCCATCTTGGCAGTCGATTAAATAAAGCTGAAATATAATATTCTCTTTCTCTACATACATAATGATTGAAGACTTTTGGTATACAGAATAGGTTTTGACGGCTTAAGTTATAAATCGGCTCTTTCTTATTTAGAAATTCAGTATTAAAGAAGTATTTCACTATAGTATTATATTCAAATAAGTCATCTAATTTAAGCAGTTTGAGTCGTCTTTATATTTGATCAACGGATAAATTTTTTAAAGTATTATCAATTTTAAACATTTGCATATTATCCTATTTTGCATTACAACCAATTCTCCAAAATTGGGTGTGTATTGGGATGGTAGATGGGATTCCACAAAAGTTCTATACATTATTATTCTTATTAATAATGGGCTAAACATTGCAATAAATTATAATATGAACATTGATTCCGTAAGGTCGCTTTTAGATTATGTATGTATGCTGCCCATGTCATTCTTGCGTCAAAAGTTAATCCCAGGTATTTAACTGTTTGTATTTCTTGCATCCTTGGGCATTTACATGTTTTATTTCTTTCATTCGTTTTTCCACACAAGGGAAAATAATAATAATAATAGTCACATTGTACACCCAAACATCAATACTCCCACGAGTGTATAACTTTCCCTCCCTCGCATTTGAGTCCCTTGGGTTAGGCCCTCTTTTGAGTCCGCCTCTGGGATTGGCATCCGGACTTGATCCGAGCTTGGCTTCCCCAAACAATGATAATAATAGTAATAATAGGTATGTATTTATAAACAGTTATTTCGTCAGGAAAAACTGTTTTTTAAGCAACCAAATATCTAGTTACTAATTAACAATACTAACACTAATAAATAAATTCAATATTTTTATTGCCAACATAGACAAGCTAACCCGAGAGAGACAATTTCTTAAAGTATATTCAAATCTCACTTAATACACATACAGAAGTGATGACGAAATTTTTACAAATTACATAAATCAGCCAACTCTTGAACGCTCATAGAGAGGTTGTCGCGCTTGTACAATAGCGGAAGCTGATACCCATATCGCCTCATCCGCTACTGACTGGTGGCGCTGATTTGGCATCAAAAATTTAGCATTGGAACAATTAGAGCTTCGCTTCCCACTAACGTTCTTCCCTGGTAGCACCTTCAGGGGCAGGTAGAGGCAGGTAAATAAACTTTCATTATATTTAAAAATCATTGACCACAATAATATCTTGACCACATTCAGTCCTAAGTTATCCTCCATAATGAATCTTCGACTAATAAGAAAAGTGCATATAATTGCAGACAGGGCCCTGCGCAAATAAAGGATAACTTTCTAATACTTTAATCCCACTAAATGATACTATTAAGATAGGACTTTCATTATAAAGTCACAGAACAGTTATATTTTCAAAGAATTTCTCTGGACAACCAAAAATATGAAGAACTTATAACATTAAAATCGCATTTTAAAGGATGTGAACTTTACGATATTTGAAAGCGTGTATCTTTAATTTGCGTGATGAACCAGTTAATTTCCAGCCTAAAACTTGATTTAATGTGATAAGAATATCATATTTTGTTGCTATTGGGAAAATGAAATTGTCGGTTTCTTTCGCGTACGCCAGATCCTAAACCACTGTGCGGTGGTCACGGCAGAGTACTGGCTAATTCAGACGTTAAAGCTGCATTTCATATGGTGGTAATCGTGGGAAGAAGATGACGGGTGCAGGTCTGAGAAACCGAATCCCTCTTGCCAAGTCTAAAGGCTATAATTACTATACGATTGGTTAATCGTTTAATGTTAGATAAGCTAAGCTGGGTACTATTAGAAGCCGCAATCACTTGGCATAGCTGAGCAGCTGAAGAGAAAGTACGCAAGCGTTTGAACAGATAACATTTGCGGTGTTACGACATAATAAGTTGATCAAACAACTCATTAAACCGCTTATATAATAAGCAGTATGCCCTCGTAATCCCAGAAGACAATTACAAACAGACACGAAAAAGGATCAGGAATCATTTTCCACAAGCATAAATCAAAAATACGTAACTAAAATGAAAATTCGTAACTGAAAGACGATCGAAACGAAATTGAAATTGAAACCAGGATAAAAAAATTGTTTATAAAATACTTCAAATACAAAGTAAATGAAAAGATAAACTTATCAGTCCGTGAACGGCGTGTGAAAGAATTATTAATCAGCTACTCTCATGTGAGCCATGTGTTTTGCATCATCTTCACTCACTTTCGGCCATGACAGTTCTGGGCATGGAGTTGGATTGGATGGATTTCCAGCTCGCATCTTCCCCTTCCAGGAGACTAGTTGATTGGGATGAAAAGATGATGGTGAAAATAGACAAACACAAACATCCATGCCCTTGGCGGGATTCGAACCCGCAACTCGCTGGTTACGAGAGCGGCAAGACCTGCGCGTCAACGCTCTCGGCCACCGAGCCGGCGGGCATGGAGTTTCCCCAATTTGCTTCAGGTAATAACAATTGCTTCGGAGTCTATCTTTAATATACGTCATTGGTCTACGGCTTATCTCAAATGTTTTGTGCCTCGAACATGGACGTCGCACAGTGGGGCCAAAGGCGCATCTTCTTCGTCCAAACCTAAAAAATAAATTTTTAAAAATTCCATAAATAGTACCTGAAAATAGGAGTTCAATAGCTATATGATATGATATACTTTCAATCTGGGAACGGTAGCGCCACCTTTCACATGATGCGGACGTCAAACCTTGCTAATTCTAACAACGTTTGTACGGGCAGTGCTCCTCAGTGATAAGGAATATTTGGTTCCGATTCAACATGGCATCTAAACCTTTAGGTAAGAACATTTTTTGGTCGTCATATGTTTAGTTGTTTTATTATGGCGATGTAAAAACGTCCCTTTGCAAAGGGTAAAATTTGAGAGTAGAAGTGTCTCTTTGGAGAGATTTATCAGGGCACATCATGTCAAAACTTTTAGTATTCGCTGTTTCTTTAGGATTTATTCTTGCTGAAAATTTAAAAAAAAAGCTGCACATATTTGCCCCATTTGGAATTATTATATTAAAATGGAACCCCGACCCTACTGGCTCCATTTTAGTAACGTAGATCTTGTCTAGAGGAATTTATATAAGTTAAATAATTAAATGAGAATATTACCATTAACGGAAATATAATTATTTGTATATTTTACTTTTATAGGATCGAGATGCGATGTAATTTTTGTAATTTGTTTGAAACAAATGTTAAAAAAAACTTGTATTAAAGTTTAATAGTGTTTAACTAATCATTTATATAAGAAGAACCAATAAAATAATTTTGGCCAAGAATAATCATATTTGGCCCCACTGTACGTCATCCAGCGGACGACATAGTTGGAGCCGCTCTTCCCGTGACTGTTCTCTTTGGATGCCGTCGCTCGCTTTTGTTCACATTTCTGTGAATTCCAGCAGCATCGGTTATCAGATTATTGGTAGCTATCGAGAGAGGAATCTTGATATTAACGGCACGAGAATTAATTCAAAAAACCTGCATATCGATTGACTCTTGAGATTCTTCTTTCTGCAATCCCGTGTTTTCTGCCGGGTCGAATGTTAGCCATTATTTTCCTTGAGTACCCAGGACTTCTTACATAACAATATATGACCTTTCAGTTGTGAGGCTTTCTTTCTAGAAGGTGTTGTCTAAAGCCAGCTATAGTCTGTGCAATAAAAAAAAAACTGGCGTGGTGCCAGAATCTGGTATTAGCCAATCAGAAGCCTGGCACATTCTGGCACCACGCCAGTTTTTTCTTTTATTGC
Source organism: Rhysida immarginata (assembly GCA_023313115.1). Classification (NCBI taxonomy): domain Eukaryota; kingdom Metazoa; phylum Arthropoda; class Chilopoda; order Scolopendromorpha; family Scolopendridae; genus Rhysida; species Rhysida immarginata. The sequence continues at coordinate 600,795 of JAHWFO010072570.1, forward strand.
ACAGATTTTAGATCAACGAGATTGAAGAAAGAGTAGAGTAGAAATACACTGATCATCAGCGCCACCACTAAGAAGCGGCGATAACTTGCATGCGTCGAGATTTATGTTTATACGAGGGAAAATCAAAAAGTAACATTATTTATTTTTTTACGAAAACATTGGGTGCGTTCAGAGAACAGCCACTAGCGAATTTCTCGAGAATCAGAGAATTCTCTGTGAAACACGAGAGAATTCGAGAATTCACTTACGTCTCAAACGCCTCAGTGAATTCTCGGTGATATTGGTGGATTATCCAATATGGAGAATGTGAGCTCGCCTGATCGTCTTTCGGAACATTATTTTCTCAAAATCTTATGAATTGAAAGTTAAATGAGCAAATGTGGGACACCCACAGTGAGGGAGAGGAAGAAGAAAATACTCTGCTGTGTTTTGGAGTACAAAGAAAATTCTTTCATTGAAAATTCGCTTTAAATTTATGATGAAAAATAAAATAAAATGAAATAAAAATAGTGGAATACTGAAACACTAGTCGTGCGAAACTAAAATGGAAAAAAATTAATTCAGTAAAATGAAGATAAATTATGAGCATATCTTATTCATAAAACTGCCTATATTAATTTTTTATCTAAATAAGGTATAGATTTGATAATTTATTTTGTGAGACATTTTTAAACAGTTTACCGTATATTGCTGTCGTTTGCAAATTTTATGACAACTCAATCTGGTGTTAGTTTTACTCTAAATTTGATTGGTCGTCGCCATCCAACGTCATTTTCACTTTTTCCATTAGCATTTTGGCGAGAGAGAAAAGTGGGGGGGTTCTAGAAATTTTTGGCGTCGACTACTAAGGTCATTTTGCGCCTTTTACATAAGTTATATCTGTACGCAACCCGGGACAAACACAAACATCCATGCCCACAGCGGGATTCGAACCCACGGCCAGGCGGGACTCGAGAACTAGAAAGCCTACGCCCTAGCCCTCTCGGCCACCTGGCCGGCAGAGAAAAGTGGAAAGAAAAACGAGGAAAAAGTGAATTTACCGTGCAATCCCGAACGCCGTGAATTCACTGGTGGTGGTTTCCCGAACGACGAAGTGGAAATAGTGGAAATAGTGCCTGTTCTCCAAACACAGCCGCTGTAATAGGTGGTGGGTAAAGTGGATATACTTTTTGAACTTGTCGCCTTCCCCTATCGTTAGTACGGACTTGGACAATAAGGACTCTCGATTTAAACGGAACAATTTTTTTCTTGTTTTCAGCTGACGGATAATAAGTACTCGCTTCAAACGAGCCTCTGGTCAATAAGGACTAAATATTCAGTCCGCTGAGCCTCAGAACACCCTGGTTAAAAAGGATGAGTTTGATTCAACCATGTTGATAGACTGAATCTGCTTGTATATTTTTATATAATGAAGGAAAATACTATTTACAAAGGTGTCTATTGTGAGTAATAAAAGCCAGTTTCCACAGAATTACTTTGTTTCAAGTTAGTTGTTTGAAGTTTCACTGCCAAATCCGACATTTCATGTGGAACCTCTAGATATGACCTTAGAAGACAAGATTACCTAGATATTTGTAAATTAGGACAAGTAAATTATTTAGGAGGGATATCCGGAAACTTTTGATAACATAATGCAAATTTCACTGTTCGATTGTCTATTGTCAATACCCTCTTGTAAATTTACCCTTAAAAACTTTTCGTTAAAGGTCATGATGTAAGTATCGTTTGTGTTTTACAAGAGTAGCTTATAAACACATATATTAACTGTCCCTTTTATCCCTTTCCATAAATTTAATCGCGGATTGTCGCTTTTCGAAAGGAAATTTTATTTTTGAAAAACAGTTTATTCATGAATGAGGGGGTAGGGGTTATCATCCATTTTGTGGTCGTCCTCAATCGTTCGGCTTTGATCTATAACGATCAGTCAAATTATTTGGTGGGAAAACTGTTTTCCTCTTTAATTGCCGAACGATCATATTTCCACACGTTAACGAGTAGCAGCCATCAATAGGGAAATTGTGGAAAACGGCAATAGAAAATGGAAATCCGTGCGTCATGGTGGAGTCAACGATAGAAATTATGAAAAATAATTTCCAAGATGAAATGATTGGATGACGAGGATTTTTTTCTTCTTTCTCCATTTTGAACGACGACGAAATCGATCGGAGGACGCTTTGATTCCAGCTTCATTAAAATGACAAAAGGAAATTTTTGTGTCCTCCTGCAAAATTTATATTTTCTTTTAAAGTTCTCAATTCCTCTTTTCGAAAAGTTTGAAAATTAATGATGTTTGAATTAAAAGGAAATAGAAGGAAAAATATAACTTCTTGGAAAAATACTATCTTATTCACGATACTCCTGATGGAGACGGGTCTCTTAAAATTTGCATTAAAATCCTGGTTGTTTTGAAATAAGATTCCGCTTTAAGGCGAATGGATTGGCTGGAATTCTTTAGGTCTCCGTTTCCGGCGTTTATAGAATTATCTTAAAATAAACGTCGTTGGCAACAAAATCTCGGCTTGTTTCCAAGAAAAAAAATACGCGCTCGCCATCATGAAATGTAACCCTTTAAAATGTTTGCGGTTGGAGGTTGCTTTGGTGACGCGCTTATCAAACAGAATATTACCACAGAGCAAATAATATTGAATTACAAGGAGACTTTCTTCCTACTTTAGATAAAAACTAAACTATTACAAACCGAGGAGAACACTTTACCAAGAATTTCTTAATACCAAGAGTCACTTTGGGCTGTTGCTATGCTGAAAAGAAACGAAAACAGACATGGTTCTCAAGTGGAACGTTTCTGATAAATTTATCTTGCGAATCATATTTCTTTTATTATCTTTTGAGAATAACAGCGGTCCAAGTTGATTCTCGCCATTTCAATATTTATCAATCTCAGCTTATCTTAAGGAAGAAATCATAACGTAAAGCATAATCATTTTTTTGGCCGATAACCGCTAAAGGTCTATGTGTTCGTCCACCCAACTCAAAAAGACTATTTTCACTGATATCGGCTTAAAACTCATGATTCGAGTTTTATACACTTCCCGCAATAATGGTACGGATAGTACAGAGGTACGGGAAATATGATATTGTATTTTATTTAATATCTCGTTAGACCTCAGCGTGCTGAAATTACGTCAGTCATCCCTACAAGGTTCCGATAAACAATTTCCGCTGTGATGTTTGGACGTTGCTCCCTGGCCCTTATTCGATGCTCCAACTCGTCCCGTAAATGTTCGATTGGGTTAAGGTTTGGACATTTTTGTTCTAAAAATTACAATCCCTAATACCAAAAATAAATCCACAGCTAAGAAGCCCGATCGGCCCAAATATCATTGTAGACGTCAGAGTTCAAATTGTCTTCAACCACACGTAGGGGCCCCAAGTTCATACCATGAAAAACACCCTCAGATCATGAACCCACTACTAACAAACTTGACAATTGGATCGATGCACTCAGGTAAAAGACTTCCCTGGCATTCCCATACCCAAACACGCCCATCCAATTGGAGCAGAGTGTAACGTGATTCATCACTCCACAAAATACTTTTCCACTCTTCGACAGTGCAATGTCAGCTTTCCAAACACCACTGGAGTGTGGCAGCTTTGTTATTAAGCGCGATGTTTAGTTGCATGCGGCTACACATCTATGAATGCCGAATGCATGCAGTTCCTCCCGCAAAGTGTTGTAATGCATTCTGACACCTGTTGCATGTTGGAACCTCTTGTTGATGACCTGGAGCGATTTCTTGCGGTTTTTATGGAAATCGCGTTAGAATATCCGCCGGTCGCGTTCAGTTTGTTTTGGGGAATAAAATCTAGGGGTAATAATAGAAGATAAAAGTGATGAAAAATAGTCACGATAAATGAATGCCTGAAAATACAAGGTCTGTTCTAAAAGTTCCAAGACAGTTTAAATTGCGCGATGAGTTGTACTGCAAATGAATTCTGGTAGAGGGCATTCGAAAACTTTATATCTTCTGGATGAACTCTCGTTTTCGGTTTGTTGATATCTGTTTTAGTTCCCAGTTACGATAGTTTTGCCGTAAAGTGTCTTTCACTCTTGGCGATTTTCCACCTCGATGATGCGACCTGAAATTTGTAGGGAAAATTCGGTGAGTTTTGTGCCCGAAATTCGATATCTGTTCTTTCCCAACCGCCTTACTCACCTGATTTGGCCCCCGCCGACTTTTTTCTGTTCCCCAAACTGAAGAAACCATTCAAAGGAAATAGATTTGAAACGATAGATGCCATAAAAAAATTCGACGCTGGAGCTTTCAGTGATTCAAAAAAACGAATTTAAACGATTCAGGGGGGAGAGTGCTTTGAAGGATATCACGTGGAATAAGTCGTAAGTGTTCACAATAAATTTTTGTAAAATCAGTCCTGGAGCTTTCTGAACAGCCCTCGTACAAATAGACAAGGTCCACTTTCAAAAAACCGTGGATAAACACCAATTTTGGAACAACACCAAATTTTAGGACAAGAAAAATTATATTTTCGAGACATAATAATATGCATCTCTTGGGAATCACGATTTCTCATTTTTTTAAATAAAATAACACCTTGAACTCTAAATTACTATGAAATGATAAAAAATATCGCTTGGTCTACTTGTATTTTCAGTCATCCAAATAATGCGGTTAAAAAAAGTAGAAGATAAAAAAGAAGCGCAAATCTCAACAAGATCCGATCGCAAGATCCTTTTCCAACAAATCTGCGAAGTGAATGTGAGGGGAATGCATGATTGACTTACGTGTCTTTCAACACCTTATTGACAAAGGCAACCCGCTAGGATGCTGTAATTTGGGTGAAAGGAAGTCCAACAAAATATTAGACAGATATTGAAAATTCATTGTCGCTATGTGTGCTTGAATGATTTTTAGCGGGGAGCAGAGCGAAGAGTTATTTATATTATTTCGCAGTGTTTCAAAAATTACAGCTGCTAGAGAGAAAATGGTGCCATTTTATACGCT
>JAHWFO010072570.1:605786-646681 GCA_023313115.1 Rhysida immarginata
ACGCCGGCTTGAAGAAATATAATAATAAAACATTATAAAAACGTGTTTTGAAAAAACCCTTTTTTTCTCTTATCTTGTTTTGAATCAGCTAGTCAAATATACAATACCCAGGAACAGGTTTAATAATTGAGGCACCGAAGTGTGTGTTGGACTATTTTATTGATAATCTTGTCGATTAATATGCTTGAAAATATAACTGGTTATCATGCAGAAGATTTCATAAGTGGTCCGTAAAGATAAAAGAAACAAATCGGTGAGGCATTCCAGGAGGAAGGATTTTCTCCAGGGGACATTTACTATTGATAATAGCTTTCTTCGTGGAACTGAACGAAAGGATGGGGCCTCTTTAGCATTTTCCACTTGAAATTTTTTTAAAAGTAATAATACCCTACATCCAATCATCTTAACTACTCTTTTGGGAATAATTTATATATTTTTTTTTCATCTTATCTCTAATTTTGTGCAATCTTCTGAATAGCCTCCTCTGTTATTATATTCTGTAAAAAATTGAAACAAGAAACAATTTGCCGACCACAGAAAATGACTTCAATTATTATACAATTCGAGATAATTTTTTTCACCACTTTCGAGGTGGACTTGTAATAAATTTTGTTGTCTTCTTATGTGAAAACACTAAATCATTTGCAGGAATGATATTCACGCCATTTTTCGAGTTGAAAGCGAACGTGATGCAATATTTTTCTGCTTCCGCTGTGTGATTAGACAGCTAGAAAGCGTCAATTTCTGCATCCATAGCGTGCGCTGTCAAATTTTTGTTTATTACCTGGTCGTCTCTGTGACTTAAGTTGCCAATTTATTTACCGGGTACAGTGTCAAAGATTATAACGGCTTTTACAGGTTCCTGGAAAACGTCATCCGCTAAGCAAAAACACGGACGACATTGTCAACTGGCTGAAAGAGATAAAAGGACATTGAGAAGGACTATAACCTGGAATGTGAAAACAACTGCTGCAAAAGTACTGTAGAGTTCAATCTCATTCTTCCAAAGTTCGTGCCCAAAAATAGTGAAACGACGTTTACAATTGTGTACGTATTGTTCAATTTCTTCGTTTACACTCTGGCAATCAGAAGGTCGAGAGTGGGTCTTGCGGATGCCCGGACAACAGTTTATGCCTGCCTACGTGATGCAGGCTGTAAAGTTTGTAGTAGGCAGTGTCGTGATTTGGACTCGTTTTCGTTGTTCAGATTGGGCCAGCTTTCTATTTGACATCTGCAACTTACTCTTACATTTGGGCAATTCTGCATTGCCAACGTTGTGAATGGTTTGAGGAGACAGGGGTTGGAGAAATAGACTGAATTGCATAAAGCTCCGATAAAAATCTAACGGGATGAGGCAGAGCGACGACTACGATGGCTAGACCACATTGATCAACCAGCGTGAATGAATTCATGGTAGAAAGTACTCCCTAGAGAATAGGGACTGTAATGAAAGCAAAGGGAGGTTAAGAACTATAGTATTTTTTGTGAAATCTTGGTTACAGCACAAAAGAACAAGCTTATAAATACACTATATGATCACAAATATCCGGACACATGCACGTTTGCGCTCTAGCCACGATTTCATGGAAATCAATAGGGCGTTGCACATCCCTTTGCCCGAATCACAGCTTCCACCCTTCGGGGAAGACTTTCCACCAAATGTCGGTAGGTACTTTCCGGAATGTTCCTCCATTCCTCCCGAAGAGCGAGCATCAGTTCAGGTACAGAAGTTGGCCGATGTGATCTGGCCCGCAAGCGTCTTTCCAATTCATCCCTTAGACTCTCTATAGGATTGAGGTCGGGACTTTGTGCCGGCCAACCCATTTCTTCGACCCCTGAGTCCGCAAACCACTGCTGTACACGCCTCGCTTTGTGGCACAGAGCATTGTCGTGTTGGTAGAGAAATGGCCCGTTTCCGAAAAATTGCCACAACGTTGGAAGTGCACAGTTGTCCAAAACATTCAGATAACGGTCGGAGTTCATGATTCCTTGCACAGGAACGAGCTGGCCCAGTCCGTACCATGAAAATGAGCCCCACACCATGACTCCTCCTCATCCGAACTTGACTGTGGGCTCTGTGCACTCAGGTAAGAAGCGTTCTCCAGGTATGCGCCAAACCCAAACTCGTCCATCGGATTGCTAGAGTGTGTAGCGAGATTCGTCTGTCCACATTACACGTTTCCATTGGTCCATTGTCCAGTTTCTGTGGACTTTGCACCACTCCAGACGTCGCTTGGCATTGACCCTGCTGATGTGGGGCTTGTGGGCAACAGCACGGCCATGGAATCCCATCGTGTGCAGTTCCCGACGAATTGTCATGGTACTGGCATCATTTGCAGAGGCGTTTCGAAACTCTGTGGCAATTTTTTCCGCCGCGGACTTCCGGTTGCTGCGGGTGACACGACGAAGCACTCGACGGTCTCTGTCCGTTAGTTTCTTGGGTCTACCGGTTCGTTGTTGAACTGTTGTTGATCCCCGGGTCTTCCATTTCATAATGACATCGCCTACTGTTGACTTGGGTATCTGAAGAAGGCTGGAAATGTCACGCACGGTCTTGCCGCATAGGTGACATCCAACGATGGTTCCACGTTGGAACTCACTGAGCTCTGCCGAACGACCCATTCTTGCCAATGTCCAAGCAGAGTTGTGTCTGAAGGTGTGGGAAGCTATTTAAATAAAGTGCAAGTCATTATCATGTGACATTGGGCCAATCGATGATCTGTGAGGGTTGTCCGGATATTTTTGATCATATAGTGTATTTTTTTACAAATATCTAAAAAAAAAAAAAAAGTTCCACACGGGCTCCAACCCACAATCCTTAGCTTCCGAACGCGATCGAAGACCAATAAAAGCACAATGACAGTTATTTAGAATGATGACAAAACGATTCGGATTGTTTGTTTTTATTATAAATGTTTCCTAAAATAGTACGTAGTGATACCCTTTCTCCATTACATAATAGACATTAGTGTTTGCTTCTTAGGATATTATCGCCATTAAGTTTTGCTCTTGTCGCTTTGGTTGGGCATTATGGCTCGTCTGAGCGTAGGTTCGATATTTTCCTTGGCCATTGACAAATGGAAAAGGCCAGACTGGACAGCGGGCGTCTGTTTGCACAATATTGTTAATGGCATCGATTTTGATGTTCGTCAACATTAAAAATGAGTTAAATTGCTGACATGACGAGCGATTTCTTTAATCGATTTTGTTGAGGAGGAAGAATGTTTGAAAAAGACTTGGCAACTTTTGCTTTTCGTTATCATTAAGCGAATTGTAAAAGGAATTAAGCTAAATACTGAAAATGTAGGACAGAATAATCCGAATGTCTAAAAAGTTTCAAAAATGTCACCAATTTAGTCCTTTTCTGGCATAGAAATACTTTTAGAATGGAGGTTTCTTTAATCATCGCAAAGTAGTCATTAATATTTTCCTGTTAGCTCATTATAATTGCATCCTTTTATATATTTAATTAAACATCAAGATTTCTCAATAATTTTGAGGATAGCGATTGAATGGATGGACCCCTAACTCCCATATTGATTCTTCTTTCTTTGGGCATTTGTGACAATGTTTTTATGCATAATACGTGAGCCATTGCAGAAATTTATAGCTGAACAATCAGTACACACGTGTCATCAATTTTAAGTACCGAGACACCTATAGTGTCTACCTGAATTTTACTGTCTGCAAGTGTTTGTTTGAATTGAACAGTGGCTCGAACTGAGCCTTTAAACTGTGCCTCAAAGACCTATACGAAAACCCGTGGTGCCTTAAAAAACAGAAAACTTCGTCTACAGTGGTGTCTGGAACGTCGGGACAAGTGAAGACAGGAAGAAGATTGTTGTCTGAAGAATCACGATACATGTTGCTTGTACCGACGGTAGGGAGAGAGTCTGGAGGATCCTTATCAAAAAAACATCAAGATTCTGGTGCTGGTATCATTGAATTGGTCCCCTAATATTCATGGAAGGTCGGGTGCATTTTTGTCTATCTTGCTATGTTACGATTTATTTATGGAGGACAGTGCTACCGTTCATCTACCTTGTCCGGCCCAGAGCCAAGATCTAAACCATCTAGGAACCTAATGGTTAAGACATGTTGGAACGACATTCCGAATGGAAAACCCTCTTCAAATAAATCTGCTAAAAGAACTGAGGGATTGTCTGGTAAACGCCTAGTCTTCCATTGACTTACAAGTGGTTCCACACCTTATTGACTCTGCGCAATTTCTGAACTGTTCGCGTGCTAGTGTGACTAAAATGTGCTATGATTGGACAAATTGCGTCAGAATTAAACAGCATAGAAATTACTATATTGAGAGGTGAACGTCGACTGCGAATAGTTGCGTAGGCCGACCGACACGTAAGAATTGAATAACTCGTCGTCCAAATGACCGAACGTTTGCTAACAAGGAGAGTGTAATAGTTTCGTTTCTAATACATATGCAGATCCGTCACATTGAGTAAATGATTAGCCATTCACTTAGTCAATAAGCTGGGAGCTTAAATTAGATTTTTAGAAGCACAGTGAGCTCATGAATTTATAGCAAACAGGCTTTTTAAATTGAATTACCATATGTATATTCATTCGTGCATAATCATTGATGAATATACATATGGTAATCATACCGCTTAAATGATTAATAACAAAAACGGAGGCACAGGTCTGTGGCAAGATTGGAAATTACCACACCAAATAAAGTATTCCCTCATATATATGATGATGATTTGTGACATTCCTCTTTATGGTTCCTAATTTTTTTAATAGACGGATATATATATGAGAGAAGGACGAGACACAAAAATCCTGGAATACAATAATAGTTATTAATTAAAAAATAAAAAATAAGTAAATAATAATTAATAAAAAATAAAAAATTATAATTAATAAATAAAATCAAAATAAAAAGCTGATTTTTTATCAAAGCAAAAAAGATAATTCTCTAAAAGCAAAGAATATTAAAGAATTATCCTTTTTTACTTTGATAAAGGATAGTCTCTATCCGAAACGTTAGCTTTTTCTTTTGATTTTATTTATTAATTATAATTTTTTATTTTTTATTAATTATTATTTATTTAGTTTTTATTTTTTAATTAATAACTTTAATTTTTTTTAATAAAACTGAAAAATTTATTTTTCGAGAATGCGCATAAAGCCTCTCTGAAGCATGGATGCCCGCATATGTAAGTTGAGCGCATTAGAATGGAAAAAAAGTTTCTTTCGTTTCGTTCGGAAGAAAGGCCGCCGGCGTGATGAAGTCAACCTTCGCATCGCGAACCCCATCACCCGAGACATTCTTTCCTTGAACCCCCGGGAAACGAACTCAAGAGAAGGAAAATAAACAATGAATTAGTAATGAGTAGAAGAATGAACCGAACATTCTGTTGTATATGATTGAAGAAGAGGGTAGGGGCAATACTCGAATGAATTCTATTGGTTTTAATATGGTCCCCCTGAGTGTATTAGAAACGAGTTGAATGTCAGACGCATAAAGCAGGAAGAGGTTTATCCTGGCTTCTTTAGTAATTATCGAAACTTATTGCCAATCCCTGATTAATAAACCATTCATTAATGATATAATCAAGCACCGTAAAACTAACTGGATACTGTCACATACACCATTGAAGAATTGTATTGTGTATGCATTCCACCTGTAAAACTTCTTTATGTAATTTGTGTATATTTGAAATGAAGCGGGCATACATTACAAGGAACTGGTCGTAACGGAGGAGTGTGCAATTCCACGCCAATATTGCGATGGTTATATCCGCGTGCTTCAAGTCAGCGCCAATATGATTGAAATATCAAATGAAAAATTAAGTTGTATTCGTTCGTGACTCGTCATTATGAAATAATTGATATACAAATTATCTTTTCCGATCCTTTGGAAATTTCTGACGGTATCTATTAGGAAACTTACCACTGAGCCAGTTTCAATTATCTTTGAAATCGCTCCAGCCATGATTTGAAAGCTTTTTTGTGCGTGAAAATCAATTCAGCATGGACAAACAGAGAGAGACTTTCATAAAAATAAAGAGCCCTCTGGTACTTAATAAATGATGGGAGGGTAAATTTTTTATGGTTCTTTCTTGCATCCTTTATCTGAGACATTGGGTCATTCCATGTCAAATCACCAAAGGCCTCCCACTCGACCCTCTCCAAATTTCATGAAATCTTCTATATATATAAAGAAGGATGTTTGTGGGTCTGTCTGTCTGTGGGTCTGTCTGTGGGTCTGTCTGTGGGTACGTTTTTTATACAAATCTACAGTTTTATTCCGATCTTGATGAAATTTCGCATACATGACCTTCAAAGCATGAGGAAGGTCACTGTCTACCTCAGATTTCGGAAAAATAATAAATATCGATAAAAAATCGATATTCATGGTTATGGCAAGGCATATTAATGAGAAATATCGCATGACCAACAATGCAAGACAAAGTTTTTGCAACAATGGTATCAACAATGGTTTCAACACGCAATTCACCAATAACAATGAGCTCAAAATGATGATGCAATGATAAAGCAATCCTTTCCAAGAATTATAACAATGAACATAAAATGATGATGCAATATGGATAAGTTTCAATTTGTAACAATGCATAGAATTCCTGTTATTCAGGCTTTTCTTAGAAAAGAGAGTTCTTAGTACTTAACAATTTCTTGAAAATCTTTAAAAATGATCAGTAAATGGAGATAATGGAGAGTTAGCAGACTATTGAGAAAGAGTGGAAAGACGACAGAGGAAGCATTCGTTTAGCTCCGTGATGTATTGAGCAAATGGGAAGCAAGTAAATAGAAGAATCCGCGACCGCTAGACTGCACAAAGTGATGAATGGCCAAATTTTGCTTCAACACATAGAGAGAAGAGTGGAAATTGCAACAACACTAAGTATACATCTAAGGTAAGATTACGTGAGTAAGAAATTATCTAAAATAGCAGTGGCATCCTTGGAGAGGTCCAGCCATTGTGAGCCTTTAAAAAGATTTTTTTCGAATTTTCATTAAGAATTTTTACTGTATTAATTCTAAGCATTTTCATGTGTTTATTTTTAAGATATTGCAAAATTTATTTTAATTTTTGAGATTGTTCTGCTTACATCCCAAGTGTAATAATCCCGGGCAACGCCGGGTACCTCTTCTAGTTTTTTAATAAAGTAGCCGTAGGCCCTAAATATAGTTGTGCAAAATTTTAGGGTCTAGTGTTCTTTGGTTCAAAAGTTAAAGGCCCATGTTTTTGGGCTGTCATCTGCTTAATGCGCGGTGCGCAAAAAGAGCCAATTTTGACCCTCTATCAAATCAATTCTAGTCATCAAATAAGAGTGATATTTGGCGCACTATGACAACGTCTAGCGTAGAATTCAGTGGTATGATCAAAAGAGTAGTTTGTTTGGCCTTTCAGCTGTTAATCCATGTCAAAATCACTGCCAAACCTTGTCTCGACAGATTTGAACTCGGACTTTGAGGGCCAATCACTCACCAGCAAAAGATCTGTATGTTGTGATATTTTGCTACTATATATATAGGGAGCACCATACCTTGCTGTGCTATAGTAACAATGCTGTTGTCTTAACATATCGAGAGATATGCCAAATGAAAGATGTTCAGAAAAATTATGCGCGTGAAAAAAACCAACTTTCAGGGCAAAATATCTCAATATGCGTCACTCCCAAATTAATTTTCATTGGTACCATTAGAAAGAGCGTCTTTTTTGTACAAGAATAATTTTTTCTCACATTGGGATCTGAATTACTAGGACAATCATATGACTATGAAAATGATAGTTTTTATCCACGCAGTTCGTATCAAAAGCTACTGCATGTTCTTGATTCCAGAGGCTGGCATTTTGCAGAAAGGTAGTTTGGCCACTGGTAGTGTAATCCTTGCTTTGGCCCATGGTGGCTGAGCCACTACCAATGTATAGATTGGCAACCCCATCGCCTAGGGGCCACGCCCGATAGGCAGGCAAGGCTAGCCACGGGTGGGCCACTTTATCGCAGGTTTCCGAGCCTGTTAATTGGGTATCTGGCAGGATGCCAAGCCTAATGTGGAGTCTTAGTCTAGGATTCCAAGCCTAAAATGGATATCTTTATGGTTCCTAAGCCTGAATAATGCTACATTGCTAACCATAAATCTGTGATAAAGTTCCAATAATAAATGCTACAGCATCACTGTTTCAACAGCTGAAACCTTTCATTGATGCTAGACACAATTGGCTCCGGCAAACTGTACTGTCGCTCTAAACTAAATGCAGTTGGTGCTGGAATTGTGGCAATAAATGAAATGACTTGGCTAATCCGTGAGGATGCATGAAATTTATGAGAGCATCATGTTCATCAATTGAGACATCGCAAATGTTTCCAATCCACCCATTATTGTAGATGCAGGCAACATATTGGCCAGGCTGGAGAGCATCAATTGAAACATGCAGATATGCACTTTCAGTTGGTGGGTAAACTGACGTGAGGAAAGACGATGTGTCATTTGACGCTCTACTAACACGTATTTGCCTTTCATCAACAGGCACAAAGTAATGATTTTCCCTAGTTTCGTGAATGGTGCGCGCATTCGAAAAGCGCTCTTCTTGAGTAGCCCTAATTGCTTCAATTTCTTCATTTCCAGTCACCTATTTGTTGCAAAAATGGAACAAATCGAGTGGCGTCAAAATTTGCTCATCTACTGGCCGCTGAAGACTTGCACGTGCAGTTAATCTTTTCACTGTCCCACCGATCCCATCACAGGGCGACTTTCCATGACTGGTGGCAAAAAAATTCCACTCAGCAGTGATGCCAAAAAAATACTCTCACTAATGGGGTTTCAAACTTTACAACTAGTTTGGACTCATTTTGCGTGCAATACTAGTCAGTTGAGACTGAATCAGGTGGGTGGGTCATAATTTGATTTATTGATACCGCAGAAATCTATCTCATCTTTGGAGTCCTGTAGCTATCCTAGAAACTTAAATCCCAGGTAAATAGATATTGTTCTTTATAGTAAAGGAAAACCCTTTTTGCGATAAGTTCATTTTCATAGCGCGCAGTTTTCTGCTTTTCATGGAAAAGAACTTACCTTTGCAGAGCTATTTTCAGGTGCACTTGGTCAATTATTTGTCAATTTATTTTCTGGACACGGCTTAAGCTCTTTTCCACTGAGCCAAACAGATAAAAATCGCGTGGGGAGAGTCGTGACTGTAGGGTGGATGTTCTTAGACCTCCCACCAGACAGGATACCCGTGATTTTTTTCGTGACGTATGATCGTGAACTCCAATCGAGAATCTTTGGGGATATTATCTCGGCAAGTTTATTCCAATGGAAGACAGTTGGAGACCAAAAACGTTCTTGATTACATGGATTCATTCAAATACCTTATGGTTTCTATTCAAGAGCGTTGTGCAATCAAAAGGGAAACAAAGGTCAATATGTTGAGACTGTCGTATACTTTTTTCTACCCTCTAAAATTTATTTCTTGAAATAGTTTTTGTATAACATTAAATTACTTTTATGTGCTTTCTAAACATTTTAATGTATATTTCTATTGATTAAATTCACAGGTCTAATATTTAATTTTTGTTGAGAAATATCAAAATTTGTGTATGGCATATATTTATGTCTACCACTGTACAAGTTTGGAAATCCTAGAGCGATTTTTGCAACACGCTTGCATTTACCGTTGGCTCTCTATGGATGTCGAAATTAATATTTGTACGAGGGGCGATCAAAAAGTAAGTTGCACTAACTCGCCGCCGGAGCGCGCTGTGTGTCGCAATCTTGGGCAAAGCGGAGAAAGGGACATTAACTGCGCAGACGTCGGATAGGACGGTTGCTGTGGTTTCCCTTCGTGTTTTGTGTGACTAGCGGGCTAAAAGCAATGGCGCGTCAACTGGATGTCCACTCCAAATTTGAGGTGCGAGCAGCAATCCGATTTCTCTGGGCCAAACGGGTGAATTGCACGGACATTCATCGTGAAATCACTGCTGTATATGGAAATTGAGCGCGGTGTGATTTTGTTGCACGATAACGCAACACCTCACAAGGCCCGCCAAACGTGCGAACTGCTGCAGCGATTCAAGTGGGAGGTTTGGCAACATTCTCCATACAGTCCCGACTTAGCGCCATGCGACTTTCATCTTTTCGGTAAGCTCAAAACGGAACTCGGTGGACAACGATTTCCAAACGATGAGGAGGTGAAAGCAGCTGTCACCGTGTGGTTACAAAATGCTGGAGGAGATTTCTATGCATCCGGAATCGAAAAGTTGGTTGATCGTTCGGATAAATGTTTAGGATCTCTTGGGGACTATGTGGAAAAGTGAACCTACATTGTATGCTGCTATAGCCGTGTTGCTTTTGTATAGGTGGTGTTATAAATGGCCATACCGTGGAAGTGCAACTTACATTTTGATCTACCTTCGTACAATGTAATTCCAAGAAAATAACTCCTGTACAGGATGAATCAAAATTCCGTCCGTAATCGACTTCAAAATGCTGCATTTATTGCTAAAAGTAACTCACAGGGTTGCGGTAAAGTACAAAATATTCGCCATATCATCAAGTTGAAATGGCGATTTACAAGTGTTCAAATTCGAGTAGATTTCCTTGGACTGCGAGGGAATTCTGAAACGAAAGCGCTATTTTTCGCATTTCCATTGCCTTTTTAATCACGAAATTGGAGACAAAAATAAAGCAAAATTATTTGTGTGTTTTATTCATTCTCAAGAATATTATTATGCAAAAATGATCTTTTTTTTTACGTAAAATTAACCTTTAACGTTATTTTTTGCTAATCTCTTCCTCGAAAAGGTGGATTGTTTACTACAAAGTTTGCTACTGCGGTTGAACATTTTTATCTCGTAAAATATTGATCATTAGTCGTTCTTTTATTACAGGTATAAAACGACCAGTTGCTCATTTTATATCGTTAATTTAATAAGAAAAGAGTAGAATCGAATAAATTCAGAGAAGAGTCTTAAACATTTGCATCCATTGCAGAGAACGTGAATTTTAACCTGAAATCATTTATTTCATCCTACAATAGCTCTTTCTGTGTGTTATGGTTCGATTTACCGACCGTAAAGCTTAATTGAAAGTAACGACGACACTGGGCAACTAGCCAATTACTCTTGATGTCGTTACTAATCCGAATAGAACAGTCTGCTTCAACTTCCTAAAACAGAGGAGAGGGGGTTAAATAAATTTTTTTCATCGACTTGGATAACGTTTTATATTTTAAGCCTAATTAATTTCTAATCGGATTCTCTCTAATTAATTCTTCCTCCCAAAGTTTCTTTTTCTTTCTTTTTTGTGTTCCACTTGAACAGTTTTCGACTACAGCCTCCTTCAGAATTTTTTTTTAATTATGAATTAAAGGGACGATGAATACTGTGAAGTGAAAGTTTTAAGAGATAAAAATGTGAGGGGGTTTTAAGGGGAAATCCGTCATCGTTCGTGAGTTTGAACGATAAGGCTCCCTATGTTACCTTCTCTAACCTTCACCCCCATATCTCAACTTTGCCACTGGCTTAAGGCAGTGCTGTGAAAGATGGCGTTTGTCTATCCCTTTGATTCAGAGTCCTCTTCGATTAATGGCGGATAAATACAATCTGTCGAAGGAGACAACACACACATAAAAAATATAATCTAGGGATCTCATATATTATAATCAATAGGACACATGCTTTAAGATTCTTGGTTTCCATTAAATTCGGTAATTGCAATTTAGGTAAACTTTATGAAGTAGAAATATTATTTACACAGCTTGGCCAATGAATTAGAAATATGTATTTAATATTTAATTGGTCCCCCTTTGCCCCGAATTACAGCATGTTTTCGAGTTGACGTAGAGTTCATTGAAGCACTCGTAATGCAATGGAAGACCAGAGGAACTTGCTGTTGGAAAAAACAAAAAAAACATTTTAAACCATAGCAAAAAATAAAATTTATTGACCTGAACAATCAAAATTTTTCCAAATGTTCTACAGAAAATATCTCTACAACAACTGGCTCTTATAAGCGGAGTGTACAGGGTGTTGCAGATAACTACAGGGCAGTATAACGGGAAGCTACCCACTCGATTGCAGGGGCCGGCTCGACACCAAATGATAATTGGGTAATTTTATCAAAAACATGACAGTTTTGACGTTCACCCCCCCCCCCTCTCCGACTGTGTAAACTGCTGGCTGCTGCAAGCCACCTTCATCTCCCTCCATTCTGCAATCGACTGAGCCGTCCCTGCAATCGAGCGGGTAGGCTTCCCGTTATACTGAGCTGTAGTTATCTGAAACACCCTGTACAACAACTCCAACAACTGGCTCTACAACAACTGGCTCTGAAGTCAAATAATTTGCAGAGGCCCAAGCACTGAAAGCATTTATATTGTTTTTTTAATAACATATTTAGTAGGTTCTAAAATTAACTTTAAATGTGCAAAAATACCCAAATTTTGCAAAAATATGCACCAACGCTCGAAATATGCATTTATATACACAATAAAACTTAGGCTATGAGTTCAAGAGGGGGCTAACAGTATATAAAACATCATTTAAATGGGTTACTAGCCCGGGAAAAAATATGTATTATATACAAAATCCGAACCCTATTCATCAGACATGCTTTCTGCGTGGAACTGAGCAGTGGAATTTTTTGGTTATTATTGGATACCTGTTCAACTTGGCGGCGCGACGTTCAACTCTGAGGTGCACCCGCCGAGCCCGTTGACGCTCAGCGTTGGACATCCAGATCTTTTTGTATTCCCTTTCTGTCGAGCTGTTTTCCTGATGA
This sequence comes from Rhysida immarginata, assembly GCA_023313115.1. Classification (NCBI taxonomy): domain Eukaryota; kingdom Metazoa; phylum Arthropoda; class Chilopoda; order Scolopendromorpha; family Scolopendridae; genus Rhysida; species Rhysida immarginata. The sequence continues at coordinate 618,561 of JAHWFO010072570.1, forward strand.
TGTTTTCTAGAATTCTTCTGGTATTTATTATGCATCAATTTGCACATTCTTTTTTTTTTGCGAAATTTCCACACTTCGAAGGAAATATCCGAGAGAAGCATTAAATATTGAGGGTATTTTATTTTTTAGCTATTTTATAAAGCGCACTAAGACAAAACCAAAGACACTTATAACATTGTGTTTGCACAAAGTAAGTCGGAGCTAGACTACATTAATGTCCGCGATTGGGCACATTTTCGTGACCCAACTTTGCACTGCGATTGCATCAGCCGATGACGTTAGCACAAATCAGTCCATGTCTAAAACATGCTTTGTGTAATGGTCTACCAAATGCAATATAGTTCATGTGTTTAACATTAATAGTTTTCATATTATGAATTTTTTTTCTGATCAACGTTTTCGTGACACTCACGAATTAAGCGTGGCATTCCAGTTTCGAAACGTAGGATATATTCTATGTCAAAAATATCCTACTCGGTAATGAATAATTGATACATTAAATATGAACTTAAGGGCTATTTTTAATGAATAGACGTTTTAGAAATTTCCGGCTGCATTCCCTTTCATTCTATGATTTCTATATCTACGAATTGTTAACACACGCACGTTTGTTTCAAGAAAACGAGATAAAAACATCAGCCACAGGAAATAAACAAAATAACATTAAAATATTGAGATTAAAAAATTATAAAGGGCGTTTTAACGGAAGCTTAATGGTAGAGATCGCGTTTAAAAGCTGAAAGCCTCAGGGAATGGGTGGGAATCTGATAAACGATGATTTTGAATCAGTCAGGAGACGAAGCTTAAGTCTATTCACGAGGATGGGGAGGAATGCATAATTACACTATGAGGGTGAGTCAAAAACTTTTTACAATCACAGTGAACAGACAATGGTAGCGTAGCCACATTCATGCAGAAAGTCGCTTCCAGATACCAAATCCAAAGTGGAAAAATCGAGATGCGGGCTGTGATATGTATTCTCCATCTGAAGGGAAACTGCGCTACAGAGATTCATGCCGAGCTGAAAAGCGTATACGAGGACAATACTCCATCGGCCATGTGGCGGCGACGCATCCAAAGTGGCTATATCAGCCTGGAAGTCGGCCCTTACCCTTTGCGTAGCAAGTGAAGGACTTGGCTCCATTCCGTAGGTATGGATGTCTGTGCGCCACGATCAATTTGTACTTTTACGTGAACAAAGAGATCAAACAAGACAGAATTCTAATTGAATAATTTTTAATGAATAATTGAATAAATGGATAAAACGATACAAGAATGAATAAAATAACTTCTGTAGGTCTCAACATAAAAGGATAATAAATTTGGAATAATGAAAGTGACAGATGGGCTTCAATTTCTGTAGTGGGCGGCAACATTGTAATCAGTCAAAATCAGCCTTGTGCCTTAAGGTAATCCTTTTATTCTTCGGAATAATGGGAGCTGCGCAAATAAAAGCAAATAAGATGGACGTAACATTAGACAGAGATAATCACTTCACAAAACTTAACATATTAAATCGAAAATTATCTCCAGCGCTTACGGTTGAGATTATTAGCTTAAGTCAAGCACAGAGAGACCTCGCGCCATGTGGCAACGATGCGTTCCGGGGTTCGTTACCACCGTCATGATTTGTGGTTGATGGCGGCTAACAGATCTTCATGTGACAAATTCCAAAACGTGCGTGACTGTTGTTAACAGAATCCTAAAGACGACCTCTGCCTCCGGCGTCCCGTTTATTCTAGCGGCGGACCTGGTCGGGTTTCCAAATACCGGCTTGCTCCAGTTACGCCAAGTCTGTTGTTCGAGTCCGATTGACTTCTGGTGAAAAAGGCGGCTATCCTTACGTTCGAGCAATGTCTCTCTGTGCTGGCCGGATATTGGAGCTCCGGAATGTCTTTAAATTCGGTATCTGAAGAGAACGTCTTTTTGTTCCTGTCGCAACGAACCATCTGCATGGCACTTGAGTTGCCTTCTCCTTGAGTTGCCTTCTCTGTTGGCTTTTACGCCATTTTTCATTGCTGCTCATTGATCGACTTTAATTTGCCTATCCAATGAGCGAGGAGCACAGCTACTCCCATCAGCACGTGTTTCTTTGTTAATAAAATATTTGCTCGGGATTCCCAGAGTTTTGTAACGGTCAGAAAATTTAAAACAGTAAAAATGCTTTTTCGGCATAGGAAAAGGGAGCGAGGGACAGGGTTAGAAACGTTGTTCAAATATTTTTAAGAGTTCAGTATATTCCGACTGATTTATTTATAGTTGATTTGTAAAAATACAGGGTGCCTAAGGTATTTGAGGACAGACTCATGTCAAGAAATAAAACAGAGATAATAACTTTATTATCGAAACATATCATGAGCATACACAAGAAACCTTCTTGTTATATGGCTATTCAAAGAATCTGCCTTCAGCTTTTATAACTGCTTCAATGCGAGATCGAAACCGTCGACATGCGCGAATCAAATGGTCTTGGTTCATATTGGTCATTACTCGAACAATGGCAGCTTTCAATTCATCTTTGGTGTTATGGGGGTGTTCATGGACCTCTCTCTCCACAACGCTCCATACGTAGTAGTCCAACGGATTCAGGTCAGGGGAGTTAGGAGGCCAAATCCACAGCAAATCAGCTACACGGATTTTTCAGCTGGTTTAAGAGCCTTTTCGATCTGAGTAGGCGGTTTTCCCGTGTTTTGTCTGATATAAACTGACCTCTTCGCATATCATACGAGTGATATCTGATGTCTTCATGGACAACATTTTTGATTGTTCCTTCCGACACATGGAGATCTTTGGCAAGTGACCTCATGGCTGTTCTGGGATTGTCATCAATGGCCTGCTGCACTTGCTGAATAAATTCAGATGATGTCAGAGCGTGAGGCATGCTTTTTACGCTTTGCTACTGGTGCAACATTGCCATCTTCGGACTCCAACTCCTTCCGCACTTTGTGGACGAATGATCTTGCGACCTTTAGAAATCGTGATATCTCTAAATCGCTGTGCTCTGCCTTTATTGCCACGATTACTGAATGTCTCTTCAGATTTGTGTTACTTGATGGTCCGCCATTTTGCTTACCGGAAACGGAAAGGACATACAATTTACTATAGTGCAGCAGTAGCCAAACGAAGGTGTGTCCTCAAATACCTTACGCACCCTGTATTTTTGGTAAAATTCACATAACATACAGAGTGTTGATTATAGGACAGTATGCTGGGTAGACTTTCCTCTCGCTTCAGGGACCACTTCATAAAATGATAATTGGGAATTTTTATTTTGTTAATCCATTTACGCCGAAACTGGTAAAAATGGAAATTGAGACTTCATATCTTAAATTATATTCTGTAGCATGTAAAGACATAAAATATAATTTACAAAGACAAAAAAATTACAAGAATATAATTAAAAAGGGACTTAAAACCAATAAAATTTAAAAGATTACTAAATAACAAAGCTTCTAACAGTCTAAGTAATCTTAAGCCCACTGTCACAACACCGCCTATAGAGAATGGTCCTGGCAATAATTTTCACACCTCGCAGACACGGACTTCATTGTTGACTCGACACTTGTTTAAAAGGTGACAATCCAACTATAAATGAAGGAGAACATGTGAGTTCGTCCAACACCACCTCTACTCAAAGCCTGAGCCAACGCCTCCTAAAGATAAGGCCTGAGCGCGAAAACGTCATACATTGTTACATCATCATCCGAAGATATGTTTAATCGCATTTCTACCAATTATAAGTCCTAAATTATGTCTTAACTCGAAAAACAAATAAAATCATTATGTGTATTGAGTTGTAACGTATTTCCACTGTTTGATCCCACTGTGAATCAGGAATGCGTTACACATAATAATTTTATTTGTTTTTCCTCATATTTTCAACTAAACACATATTTGACTGGTTGTTGCGCACCAAATTGCAGTAATCACAGTCGAAATGGATATAAATATACACTTTTCCTGATTCACAGTGGGATCAAAAATGGCGGACTTCCGGTCGATGTCACTGCCCATCCTTTTATCTACTTTTCCCTAGATAAGGCCTGTGCGCTGAAACGTGATTACATTGTTACATCACCTCAGTAGGGAAAATTCAGGGCTTATTATTGGTGGAAATTCGAATAACAATTCCCTACTGAGGTGATGTAACAATGTAATGACGTTTCAGCGCCCAGGCCTTGTCTTTAGGTGGTGTTGTTAGGAGGCGTTGCCTGAGCGAGAAAATTTCATACACTGTTACATCATCATACCTAGTCATAATTTAGGGCTTATTATTGGTAGAAATGCGATTAAAGATGACTACGAGGCGGACGAGATAACAAGGCCTGGAAGCGAAAAAGTCACCTGACCAACTGGGTACTAGCAACAATCCAACCTTCATTGTCTCCATCTCGGATGTTAACAATCAGCAGTGTTTTTCCTTTTGTTGGAAACAATGAAGGTTGGATTGTTGCTAGCACCCAGTTGGTCAGGAGCCTTTTTCGCTTCCAGGCGTGACCACCGAGAGAGAAGGCCTCCGCAATGAAACTGAATACATTGTTGCATCACATAGATAGTGCATTGTTATTCGTATTTCTACCAATAATAAGCCCTGAATTTGCACTATCTATGATGATGTAACAATGTATTCAATTTCATTGCGGAGGCCTTCTCTCTCGGTGGTCACGTTCCAGGCCTTGTTATCTCGTTGCCCTCGAGATGACTACGAGGCCTACGAGATAACAAGGCCTGGAAGCGAAAAAGTCACCTGACCAGAGCAGTCCGACCAACAATCAAATCTTCATTGTTTTCAACAAACGAAAAAATACTGACTGTTAAAAACCAAGACTGAAACAATGATGGTTACATTGTTATTCGGACTTCTATGGTCAGGTGACTTTTCCGCGTCCGGGCCTGTCTTTCTAGTTGGCTTTGAGATGACTACGTAGCCCACGAGAAAGACACGTCCTGGGCCAACACCACCTAGACAGAAGGCCTGCGCACAGAAACGTCATACATTGTTACATCACACTAAAGCGGCTATTGTTAATCGTATTTCTACTAATCATAAGCCCTAAATTTAGCCGCTTGATGATGATGTAACAATGTATGACGATTCTGTGCGCAGGCCTTCTGTCTAAGTGGTGTTGCCTGGACACTCAAAAGTCACCTGACCGCAGTAGTCTGAGCAACAATCCAAACTTCATTGTTTCCAACAAACGAAAAAACAACGATTGTTAAAATCCGAGATGGAGACAATGAAAGTTGGATTGTTGCTCAGACTACTATGGTCAGGTGACTTTTGAGTGCCCAGGCCTGTCTTTTTCGTCGGCTACGAGATGACTACTTATGACGTTTTAACAATGTATGACGTTTCCGCACTCAGGCTTTCTCTTTAGATGGTGTTGGTTCATCACGGAAACAGTTTTGCTTTGTTGTTACACATTTAAGCATTGTTGTCGGTCACTTAAAGCACACGCCTGAACTGAAAAGTCACCTGACCATTGTTGTCTGAGCAACAATTTTTATCATCAATCAGTCACAAAACTATAAATAAAAAAGAAAATGTGAGTTCATCACGAAACAATTTGAATGAATTGAATTTGATAAAAATAATTACCGCGCAAACTGCGCGTGGGCCCCGTTCATATGAAATGATAACGATGAAAAATGTTGAATTTTGAAAGTCTTGAAGGATTGAATTTTAAAATTAAGGTCCGAAACGTCCGAAAACTTCACAATCAAAATTTCGATGAAATGAAAATGCAATCCAATAAATAGCCAATTATTTCACTACTTACTTTCAATTCACTTAACAAGAAAACTAAGTAATGACGTCAGTTCCTGGCCCGTTGCCTAGCGATTCCAAACTTATATTTTATTTAAAATTATGTGCTGTCGTCCATAGATGTAATTTTTTTATCTCTCTGTAAATTATTTTTTATATCTTTACGTGCTACAGAATATAAATTTAAGTTATTAAGTCTCAATTTCCATTTGTACCAATTTCGGTGTAAATGGATTAACAAAATAAAAATTCCCAATTATCATTTTATGAAGCGGCCCCTAAAGCGAGAGGATAGGCTACCCAGCAGAACTGTCCTGTATATTTTTGCAACACCATGTACAATAACGAACATGACTCTTCTGGGTTTTATGTCACTCATTGAGTTCTGAAAGGCAAAAAATCCGTACGAATGGTTAATTCACTTGTATAAATAGTTCATTTACGTTAAAATTCATAAATACCACAAACCTACTCTACAGACATAGCCTATAAAAAGCGAAATTGTTTTCGGTTTCTCCAATATTTGTAGTCCTCATGCTAATTTTTTTTTTTTTTACAATTTTTTGTACAATTTTTTTTAATTCTAGAGTTGAGTTGAACGGAGTTCGCTTTTTATATAGAAAAATGGCAACGAGGAGAGCAAAAGAAAGAGAGTAAACAGGAAAACAATTTTAAAAGTTTTTGAGGAAGGCATTTGCATTGCATAGAGGAAGAAAAAAAGGGAAAAAGCTTTTTTTAACGAATGAGAAAATGAGCTTGAGATAACGAGGATAAGAGAGAAAAGAAAAGAGCGAGATTATTTTCTCTTTTTCTTCCTTGTCTAACCGAAATTGTCATCGTCCCCAAGATACAAACCTTAATTCTCGTTTGGCCCAATGATGCTCTTTGCATGGTAGAACACGTACACTCCCTTTCGCTAAATCGATTTTTATTTGCACTTTTCGGAAAGTAGAATTAGAGGGGGCCAGGTGTTGTTTATTCTGAAGAAATCCGAACGTTTCTACGTATTTTTCTTCTTTCTCCTGGATTAATTAGCAATTGTCGACGACGACAACACAACAATGGAAGCTCGTGAGATATTACCCTTTTTATCTCTGCTTTATGTTAAGAAAATAAGGAAAGTTTTTAGAAATGGTTTTATCTTAATAAGGTATTGCCTCAGAGAGATTTCAGAAACTGAGAGAGAGGAATTAAATAACCCGAAAGTGTTTATAGAAAAAAAAATGAGAATTTGCATACTAAATAAATAAAAGCAAAAAATATTAGAAAATTTACGAACTGCTCCCTCGCGTTGAACATGGGAAATCGAATTTGAAAGGCTCTCGCAGGAGTATTTTGATAGATAACAGAAAAGAAACTTCTTAGAAATGCAGCAACATTGGGGTTTTTCTTTTCAATTGTGTCATTTACACAGATTTGCCATTAAAATTCGAATTTTAATAAGTGCTGATTGAACGTTTTTCTTAAACTTATTAACATTAGCGTACATTCCTAACCTCCTTATCGAAAGCAATATATTTCGCTTCAACGAAAAGGAGCCGGAGCGACAGTTAATATAGTACAGTCTTGTTTATCCGGAGTATTGGTTTTAGGCGAATTCGGACAGTCGAAAATCCCGGATAAACGAGTTTTTACACATAAATGCTAACAATTCATTCTCACAATTTTTTAGCATTTTAAATAAACTTTATTTTACATGTATTTTTACTTTGTAAGAGAAGTTTTAGCTTTTTGTGTGCAATGCATGAACATAAATATAATAAACACATACATACAATGATGATAAAATAAATTGAGGTAAGTTTTGCACCACTTTCAAGTAAAAATTTCCGGACACTGTACGTTTGCACTGCAGCCATGGTTTCACGAAAGTGACTATGGTGTTCAACTCCATTTGCTTGTGCAATGGAGGAAGACTTTCCACCAGATTTTGATAGAGAGTATTAGGAACTTATTCAATTCTTCCTCAGGAGCGTTTATGAGTTCAGTCACAAATGTTGAGCGAAGTGGCCTAGTCCGTAGGCTTCGACTAAAGCTCCCGCAACGAAAGAAGGGGCCAATAAGAATCGTTCTCTTATCGACTGAACGTGTCGAGCGGCAGCCTCACTTCGTGAAAAGAAGGGAAATGATCCTTGCACGCCGGCAAATAGTAGAGTTAAAGACTAGAGCTGCCACCAGGGCGACGCGGCGATTGGGGAGCGAAGGTTAGTAGATTGAAACTGCTACGGTTTATTCTAAAAATCTTCCTATTTTATAATTCTACAGGGTGATTCAGTCAATTACTTACGATTCTAATGGTTTATTACTCAGAAACTAATAAACATAGGAATGTCATATAGATCTTACAATACACATTACACTTTGGCATTTCACACCTCATGAACAACATGCTCGATGTTGTTCTCCATTTATCTGTACCATACGACGAAACCTGAGGGTGAAGTTTGCAGCACTGCGCTTCACATCTCAATGTCAACCAGTGCACAGGATTTGGTGATTTTCACATCATTTGCAGAGAAACCTATCGTTGGTGCGGACCAAAGCACTAAATTGACAGGGAGAAGGCGGGATGAATGATAGCCAGGCTGTGGTTGAATCAATATTATAGTATTCTGGAAAAAAAACACACAAAATTGACACCAATCTGACTGCGGAACACAGGAACTTACAAGAACATTATTTTTATTAGATTTAGTCAAAAGCTGTGTTTTGTTAGCAGATTGCTATCAATTTGGTGTGCGTTTTCCAGCATACTGTAGTATTGATTCATCCATGCCTCCGTCTCTCCTATCAATTTAGTGGTTTGGTCCGCATCAAGGATGGGCTTTTCTCAAATGACGTGAAGTACAGTCAACCAAAGGAAATAATCCACACGAGTTTAAAACTTAATATTACATTTCATGCTATTGTGTTGTTTTAATAGCTTTTTTAATTATAATTATTTAAATTTAATAATCTTAATAATGTCAACTCTAAATGTAATATTAAATTATTAAAAATAAATTAATATTGAAACGGTAAAACTTTCAATATTATTCAAGTAAAATTCAAGTGTGGATTATTTCCCTTTGACGACTGTACCTTACCATAGTATTAGAAGGTGAAGTAGGGAAGCTAAGGGGTTTCCAATGTTCGTGGTTTGAGAGCGCTTGCAGCAATTTGGGCCCATCAACTGGTGCTCTCAAGCATCACTTGCAGTTGGCAAAATACGTTTAAAATAAGTAATTGAATTAGAAATTTTACAGCAGTTGTCCTAAAAAAATTTTCTTGTTACTAGAAGTTAATTTCAATACCGGAAGAAAATTATAAACTATTATTCCTGATTTTTCAGTGCAGTCTATTAAAAATAAAAATGCATAACAAAATCAATAAAGTTGATATGAATTATTTACCAATTATGCAAACTTGGGACCTTTCGCTAAGAGCCGACCTGGCTTGTTCTAATCATTTTAATAAATTATTTAAAATAGCTTTATTATCTCAACAAATTAATATAAAAAAGTAAAGAAAAAAATTGAAAAAAAAATAATAATAATTTCCACCCAAAAACAAACGGTAAATATAAAAGATTTTTTTTTTAGATTACACTCCTACGAAAAATTATAACTTAACTTAACAATTTATATTTTTCGTAAGGGTGTGATTCTCAAAAAATTCTACATGTATTTAGTTTTATTTTATTTTTATTTGTTTTTATTTATTTCTTGGTTATTCTTAGATTCATTTGATAATAATAATATATGTATAATTACAATGAAATCTAATAGTAAATTAGTAAAATATTTATGAATTTAAGTAATTTAAATAAATCATAAAGCAATTACAAAGTTGAGTCAAAGTACAGCTGAAGCTCATATTGGATATGTTATAAATAAAAGAATAATAGTTATTAAATAAAAATAAAAAATAAATAATAATTGACAAAATAATTAATAAATAATAAATAAAATGAAAATAAAACTAGAAATATAAAATCAAATAAAAAGCTGACGTTTCGGATAGAGACTATCCTTTATCAAAGCAAAAAGGATAATTCTCTAAAGGCAATTAGAATATTACAGGATTATCCTGAAGTTATGAAAAGAGTAAAACAACGACAATCGACAATCGAACAGTGAAGTGTACAGCTTTTCAGATGGGACGAAAGCAGCGCTTTCACAAAGCTCATGAAAAGAGTACTAAAGGACGCCTTTATGTATAATTGGCATAGGGAACAGTAAGACGGTATTGGCTGAAAAACTAGAAGAGTACCAGTGGGAGGAATTTGAAAACGTGTTGGGATAGGACAGGAAGGAGGACAAATAGGAGGTAATAAGAGGACGGCAAAAAAAATGCAATAGGTTAACACATACAAAATTAAAATTATAAAAAAGTTTAGGAATGCTAGGGTGTCTAGCAAAATTCCCTGACTGTTCCCGGTTACACAATTTTTTTGACAATTCCCGGTCGCTAGTCACCCTATAAAATAGTATCGCTTAAAAAAGTCACTAAAATAGAAGAGTATAGAGAGCCTATGAAAAAACAGGGGGAGTACAGGGACGGACACAAAATGAACATAGAAGTAGAAAAATATGAGAGAAAATTAAAAAATAATAAATAACTGAGAAAAGATAAAGAAAAACAAAACGAAAAGGGCCCAGAGAGCCTACGACAAATTAGGGAATAGCTGAAGTTGAAGAGGAATATGGGAAAGGTAATGAGGGAATGGTGCATTTGCTAAGGTTAATGCCATTAGGGGTGAGGGAATTAAATTTCCAAATAAGAAAAGACTCGAATTGCTTTCTTTCTTTTTTGTTATGGAAGTTACTACGAAGAATATAAAGGCTGATGGCCTGTAAAGAGTGGCCAGGAGGGGAATTAAAGTTTAGGTGATGTTTAGGTGAGAAATGTAGTGCTAATAAACGTATGAAGCAGGCAGTAAGAAATAATGTACCAATAATTACGTGTATACCGTGAAACCCTGTTGCTATGAAGAATGTTTAGCGACAGGGGTGTCAGCATTGCTAAGGATGTCGAACTTATGCCCGACGAATCTGGAGCGTATGGTATTGCCCGTCTCTCCAACATACTGTTTCTGGCATACTTTGCAATATAACAGGTAAATTAAGTTGTGAGAAGCGCAGGTCAGGTTCTAGTTAATCTTGAAAGTAAAGGAGGAATCACTACTCTGGAAATGGAGGTAGCAGGGTTAAGAAAATGGCAAACGCCACAGCGCTTTGCATTGCAAGGAGAACATCCCTTAGTGGAAGTGCGTGGTTTGGTAATAGCAGCATGGACCAGAATATCTTTAAAATTAAATGTCCGTTTAAAAGAAACTTTTGGTGGTTCTGGTAGAATGGAGTGGAGAAGAGGAGAGTTGTCAATAATATGTTGATGTTTCCTTAGGACATTGTTAATACTATTGAGGGTTGGATGATAAGGAAGAACTAATGTAGGTGTTGTCATGGCTGGAGAAGGTTTGGGATTTTTGTTAGAACGGGAATTACTCCATTACAGAACGGGATATTGCAGAATGACAAATCTCACGTACAGTTTTCTTGCATAGGTAGAACTCGCATGTATCACAAATTAATCCCTTAAGACACAATTCATTTGATCAGGTTCAAATTACACCCTGTGGTAGGCACGCTCAGGCTATCAATGTAGCTTTATAAGATATCTTCTTTGATGACGCGTGGCCGATACCATGTTCAAGTAAAGGAAAGCTGAAGCTAACCTCACTAAAGGGCGGTTCACATTCAGCGACTTCGCGGAGTGAAGCGTTTTCCCGAATCCAGGTGTTTTCCAGGCGTCAGAATGCCGCGCATGTTAAGATGCGAAGCCGTTTCACATTCAGCGGGAACGAAGCGGGGAGCTAGGCGAACTTCCTTCTCTGCTTTCAGCCTGCGTCCTCCCCATCCCCCCCAGCTAGGCGAACTCTACTCTGATTGGATGCTCGATGAGTCCTTGTTTCATCCAGTCTCTGTTGCTTTCTAGACATCGTATATATATCGTGATAACATGGCTTTCTTGGCATCGTGTACATGTTTATATTTTTTTATTAGGAAAAATGACAGAAAACGAGGCACACGTGCACAGAAAACACGCTATCGGCGAATTTCAATATGGCCGACTTGACTGGCGGAAATGGGTTAGAAACAATTGCTAAGGATTCTGGGCCTGGAGAGCTGCTCACTCGTAGCATAGCCTACATGATAAGAGATGCTCACTCTCTTATCATGTAGGTTATGCTCGTAGCTGATTGGTTGCGCATTAGGGGCGACTTCTGTAAATTCCAACACGGTTGGAATTCGAAAATCCGCGCCGTTGTCGGCTCTAACCCGCTTTCCGCCGCGAATTCGCTGAATGTGAAACGGCTCCGGCAACCAAAATCGCCTCCAATGCGGCAGATACGGCGAATTCGACGCGAAATCGCTGAATGTGAACCGCCTTTAACAGTTTAATTACCTAGCGGCAAAATACATGCTCCGAGCGTGTCTTTGATATTGCAAAGAATAAATGGCAAGGAATTTTATGGTTGCCTCAAAATCGATATTTAGGAAGAAATTCATGTCTATACCGATCGGACATCCGGACAACACGGATATTTCCAGAAAGTGAACATTTCAGTATCTTTGTCGTTTTGCCAGCGACTAAAAGGAACTTTTATCTCGTCTCCTTAACGTTTTTTGAATTAAAATCTGTGGACGTTGCCTCGTCTGGTGATCTCTGTTGAGCCATATATTACCCGACGACCTAGAATAAAAGACCTCCATTTAATGACGTCACACCTTGTGATCGCAGTCTCGCAGCTAGCGACATCTGCAGGGGATTAGTTCCATTGAGTCATTAGTTCCGTACCCTTGTGCAAAAGCGACTGTAACAACACCGATGCGTAACGTCACATTATAGAGTTGGAAGTGATGGTGTCGCGGTATTTAAAACTGTTTTTCGAGAAAACATGTTCAGCTAATTCTCTTAAAGACCCCATTTCCTCGATTCGGGTGGATGTCCTGACTGATACAATAAATAAAAATGTCACAAGTATTTTCTTCTTTTGGAACCTCATGATTGATTGTGCTTACTTTTCTCATTCTGAAAGAATTCCTTCAGAAAGAGAAAGGTAGTTTTCAGCAGAAGTCACAGGTTCAACACGGTCTGCTCCACTTTTAATAAAAAGCAAATAAATAATAATAAAAAGAGAAATTTACGTTTAAAAATAAAATAATTTTATTGGGATTCTCAGTAAAATAGGAAACGCGGCAAAAATATGGACCCAAAAATGCACTATTCCACAGAGAAAATGCAACGTCATGAAAATTTTGTCGAAGCACCATGCAAATTTCAGAGTCTAAGGCAGTAGCGTAGCAAGGATAACTGGCACCTGGGGCTTGATATTCATCTTTTCACCCCGTCTTCATATTTGTCCCCCCCCCCCTCCCCTCCCCTCATTGACGCCCGACATTATGAAGACTGACGCCCGGCATTATGACGTTGAGAGTGAGACACCCTGTATTTAATGCATTAAGGTTTATCTTTACATTCTTGCTTTCATTATTTATTTTAGGTCTCCATTTTGAATGCAGAATATATAAGGAAAACAGGATGAAAATTATTTTTTAAACCAGAAATAACAATCTTTATTTTTTAATTTTTAAAATCTTATTTCATGTTTCCGAGCACTTAACTGTGACTATTTTTATACATATGTGACTTCTAAACACTTTTGATCCCCAAAATGAAACTTACAGGTTTTGTTGAGTACTAGGAGATATCTTGGTAAAAAAAAAATAAATAAAATTTTTGAAAAATTTGAAATTGAGGTCTACCCTATCCATAGTTCACTAAGAATTTTACAACTTCTACTTCCGACTCCCATTCACCTTACTAAGATACGCATGGTCATCGAAATGTACATACGTATAATAAATAATTCTTGTGGAAAAGTGTTTTCTCATTTTTATTTTAGGTTATTATATCCACAGTTTCTGGTGAACCTTCTTAACTTTACTAAGATGCGTCCAAAAGTTATAAAGCCACTTGAATTTTAACAATAATCATTCAATGCCAAATCCGAATTTAAAAAATTACGATAATATGCCATTCATGACTGCTTATTTATCATAGAAAAATAAACAAATTACAAAGAAATTAAAGAAAAGTTTGTTTTTCATTGTCCAAAAAAGATAAAGCCATCATTTTTAATAACCAATGTACTTTCCATCTTCCAACAAAAGTTGAGATATGCGATCAGGCATTGTTATCTACAAGGTTTTTTAAGTAATATATATCAAGATTGTCGAATTCTTCAATATTATCGAATTCTTCAATACAATGGCAGTCTTTTAGTCTTGCACACTTGATATATACAGGTGGCCACCAGCATAAACATCACGAGCTAGCTGTCCCGATACATTTTCCATCGGATTTAAATACGGTGATAGATCTGGCTAGTCCATAACTAAAACCCCGTTTTGCAGGAACACTCTAAGGTGCTGTTTGTAGTGTGTATGTGGGCCTTATCCTGTTGGAATTCAAAGAAAGGTCCTCCCATTTGTTCAGCAAAAGGCAAAAGAAAGTCATCCAATATTTCTTGATACTTCACTGCTGTTGTCCTTCTACTAATTTTGATTTAGAGTGCCATCTAAAAGACCCCCACAAAATTAGGGTGTGTCTAAAAAGTCCGACCGGTCTAAACCGGTCAAAGCCCGTCGCATAGCTCGTTTTGGAGCCACCAGTGACTGACTCGAAATTTTGACTATGTGCGATCGACGCGGAAACGATGCAGGCATTCGTAATTGGCTTTATTCATTTTAAATTTTCTCCCGATTCGGACGCCCTCGATTCATAAAGTAACGACTGGTCGCGATTAGCGTTTTCATAACGCGACCGGTCGCGGTCGGCTGCCTCGATGAGTAGAATCAAAATGACGGACGAAAGTAGAAAATTCTAGTGTTCGAGTGCCCGATACGTAATATATTTTGGAGAAAAGAGATGGCGAAATATGATGAGGAACCTTGCTGCGACGGCATTTTGAAGCAAAATGTTCATGACCACGCTGTCCATGAACGAACAAACGGAAGCAAACGGCCGCCGATCGTACCAGGTAACGTGTTGGCGAGCGGTCGGACTTTTTAGACACACCCTTACACTAGCTCCTCACTTCTGGCGTTTGGATTGCAGTTGTTCATCTCTTCTCAAATCATGCCAGTAAAACTGCCAACCGTCTAGACCTCAAAAAGTTGAATTTTTGTTTTCGTCACTGATTACTACCTTTTGCCATTGTGATACCCAAGACGTCTTCATTCTTGCAAATTCAACCCGTTTCACCTTGTGAGCATCTTTCAAGGCAGGACATGATTTTGTTCTTTTATACTTCAGGTTTCGCATTAACATGGTTGATTTGGAGACACCGTTCAGGCTACTGAACGAAGAGATGCATCGTTTTTACTTGCTTCTGGACATAGCAAGTTTTTTAGGTCGTCCAGTTGGCTTTTTCTGGCCACAACTATTTCCAGGCTTCACGAAATTGTCTGTAAGTGTATGTGACCAGTTTAAAGCTTCTGGAATTGATCGAGATGACTGCCCTGAGTTTTTTAAAGCCATAATTAGGCCCTTTTCGGATTCTGATAAGGGTTTAACTCGTGGAATGCTGTTTTTCGTAATATGAACTTCTGTGATATTTTAAACTTCAAGTGCTTTGCATGTTTATATCAAATTCATCATATTGATATTGCTATTACCCTCAGATAAGTGGAATCTTCCTAAAAATATGTAAAATCTAATGATGGCTTTATATTTCTTGGACAATGATAAACAAAATTTCCTTTAATTTCTTTGTAATTTGTTTATTTTTTTATGAAACAATGATAAATAAGCAGTCCTAAATGGCATATTATTGTAATTTATTTTTTTTTCATTTGGATTTGGCATTAAATGATTATTGTTAAAATTCAAGTAGCTTTATACGTTTTGGACGATACATTTTTAGGTTAACATAACTTTTAGGGGAAGTAGTATGGATGTTTCTAAGCAAAAAAGTTCATATGAACATGGGTCGGAATTTGAACGATAACTGAGATATTGGGTGTACACGTGCAATGGAGCTTTTGTCCGGTATATTGAATACATATTTATTTACATATGTGGGAATAGAAAATAACCACCAAAATATGGGAATAGAAATAAAAAACATAATATAAAGTATATAATAGCAATTAAGGAATTTACATGTTATATTCATTGTCGTCGATTGAATCCAGGTGCGGGGTTTTTGTTCTAGTAATCGGGTAGAATGGGATCCTTTTCGAAACTTGTTTGGTTATTTAAAACCATTTCCGTATCCTCCTTAATAAATCTTCTGATGATCATGTGTTATTTTCTTAGGGTCATTTATGAACTTCATCACCGACATGATTTTTTCTATGGGCCCAAAGCTGTGTTTATTCGTTATAAGATGGTCCACAAATGCAGACTTTCGATCTCCGTTTATCCATGACCTCCTATGTTCACTAAATCGTTCTCTGAGCGATCTCTTGGTCGATCCCACATAATATTGACCACATGTGGGACATGTAAATTTATATACACCACAGGCCGAGAACACATCATCCTTGTCCGGTTTTTCTTTTGGGTTGAGGACATGTTTACATTTGTTTGCGGTCCTAAATGCCACCTATAAACCACAATCTCTGAAAATGTTGGTGATTCTCGTGATCTCAGAGCTAGTGTATGTAAAAGTAGCGAAGTTCATGGGTTGAGTCAAGTCCATTGTGTTTTAGCTGGATATCACGCTTTGTCCTAGGAAATAGACCTAGTAACTGTGTCCGGGAAAGCATTGGATCTGGCAACGTCACAGGCAAGGTGTATTTCCTCATTTCTAGCCTTCTTCGTGATATTGTAAGTGAAGGCACGATAGAACAAGTATCTTAAAGCCGCGGATTTATGCTGTGGCGGGGTGGTTCGAGTTTATGCTGAAGATGAGGTTAGACTCGAAACGCGTCGAACAATGAAGAGCTACCATATTGCTATTCTGGACCCATTTTATTCTGATTTATACAACAATATAGACCAAGATGCAACTATTAGAATTAATTCAATACTGATAGCCTTTTTTGATATTCTTAAAAGTTAAGGATGCAATGTCGAATTTTCCTGGCCAAACCCAATTGTACACAAAATTCCAGTACGAGCATTTTAAAGAATTCTTTTGTTTTCACAAAGTGTATATTTACTGTATTAATTCTAAGAATTTTTCTTGTGTTCATATTTACATTCAAACAAACAGACCGAGCAACCAAGGGCATATCAGCTGGTAATTAATATAATTTACCATTATTGAAATTCATCATTTCAACAATTCGGAATCTTCATCGATTTATGTTGACGGACCATAGTCGGACATTAAGGTATGGGAAAGAAAGTTTTCCATTCAAAAATATTCGAAATTCCCATTAAAGTTTCAATTGTCAAAATTCCGAAACGAAAAATTGGTAATTCTCCACCCATTTTCATTTAATGCCTTTTTTTTTTTGTCTAAATTGCTCTGTCATGGTTTAAGTAAAATAGTGGTTAAAATAAATTGTTCCTTTTTTCTTCCGTTTCGGTCTTTCATTTTATATGCAAAAAAAAAAGTTAAAATTTTTTTTAAAGGTTCATGAAATCGATGATGATTTGCTAAAACCTCGAATCGCATAATTCTTCCTCGTTCACGACCACAGATCATTTTATAAAGAGCGTTCCTTTTCTGCTTCTTTTTGTTTAATCATTCATGCCAGGAATAAAGAAACGTGAGCTATGGAGTTGGGGAAATTTAACGCCATAAATTTCTGTTTTATCCTGTCGTTAATATTACATGGGTACGAAATATTTCTTATGTTTCCCGACATTAATCATTCTTTTGACTAGTTTCGTGCAGTCACCAAACCTTTTCTTTTTATCTTAAAAATGGATTTACTATTTCCTTAGTGCAAATTTGAGTTAATTACTATTTCCTTGGTGCAAATTTACTATTTACGATGAAAAACTTTTTGAATGAATTTGTCTTATTCGTGTGGTTTTTTAATGTGCTGAATCCGAATCTGGTTTTAGATTTTTTTCTGTCACGTCACGTTTCCAAGTTCTGCACATAGAAGATGATGGCCGTGCATAGAAGATGATGCAATGTCAAAGTATCCTTATTTTTTGGGGCATAAGGAAATTTATCAGATTCCAAACTCTGAATAATTTAAAATTTTTCATTGAAAAACAAGAAATTTGTGGGTGATACAAAAAACTGAGGCCAGACACAAAAAAGCATAAGAATGAACTCTTAACGTTAAAAAAGTTTTTAAAAAGTTATTCTCTGTTATTAACTAAATTTCAAACTGCTATGTATAAATAGATGCGTGGTTTTGAGGTTGCATGTCCACTTTACATGTTTATGAAATCTGAGATTATATAAATGGAAATATGCCTTACTGGGCTCATTTGGCATCGCTCTGTTGAGGTCAGTGGGTTCCAACATGGTACTTACTATCTTAAGATCAAAACCAGTGGTGGCTCGTAGCTAAAATTTCTGGGGGTGCTGCGTCAGAAAATTGTAATTTTTTCCCGAACTAAGGAATAGCTAGTGACATTAAGTTTAAGGATCATGTAATATACAGGAATAAGAATAGTATTAAAGAAAAAAAAAGACACATTATACTGAATTTTATCGATATCGAAAGTGAAACTGGGGGTGCTGCAGTGCCGCAGTGCCTATGGACGAGCCGCCACTGATCAAAACTATGCAACAAGTCTACACGCGAAATTTCTGTAACCTGCAAATACCTGTTTAATTGTAGGTGACCTAATTATGAAAAGGAAATCTCGTGGAACAACGTCAGTCAAACCGTGAAGTGGTAGGCCCGAAAATGACAGAGATCGTGAAAGTCTTTATCTGAAACAATTGCTACAGAGTTCAGAACTACCAACAATCACCATTCCCCAGGAAATGAAGACCCTAGGTTCCATCCATGGCCCCACAAAGTCAATGCGAAGCGATGTTTTTACAGCTCACGAAACTGAACCTCGATACAATGGAAAGATATTTTATGGAGCGACGAATTTCGGCATATACTTTGGTAATCAGATGGTCGAGTTTGGCTTTGGCGGATGCCAGGAGAACGCTTGATGCCTGAATGCGTCATGTCCATTGTGAAGTTCGGAGAAGGCGGTGTCATAGTATGGGACTCATTTTCGTGACTTGGATTGGGCCAACTTGTTCCAGTAGCAGGAATATAACATCTACAATTTCCCTTGACATTTTAGACAATTCTGCGCTGCGAACATTGTGGTAAGAGTTGGGATTGAACATTCTTGAACCAATATGGCAATACTCCTTATCACAAAGCAAACAGTCTGTGTAGAATAGCTTTGAGGATTATCTAGAGCTTTGCTTGAAATAGCACTAGATAATACCAAACTCACCGGAAGTCGCCATTTTGGACCAACGACCAGCATGTTAGATTCAAGAAAGTGGGTTACTTTTAAAAAATTAAATTTAAAATTAAAATACGCCTGTTTCGCAGAATTTTTTTTTCTCTTGGGATCTTAACCATTTATCAAATTTATATTTTACAAATAGTAACGTTCATTTATAAGGTAATTAATGGTCACTTAAAGCTCTTGACGCCTTTTTCGATCCGGTATCATTTGGATTTTCATTGGTCTGAAGGAATTTTCAACGTCCTTGTATTTTCTTATGCTGGCATCAGATGGTGGTCGTTCGCACCTGTCGCTCTTCGTGCTTTCCCGACTCCCGCCTCTTTTAAAAGGAATGTTAAATCATTCCTGTTTGATACTTGTTCTTCTACTAACCCTTGTTAATTTTTTTTGTTTGTTTGTTTTTTTTTATTTTAACTTATTTTATTTTTTGTAATCCTAATTTTGATTTTTGGTTGTTTATGGATCTTTGCTTAGCATTTACTTTTTATTAGCATGTTTGTTTATTTATCATTATTTTGGTTTTCTAATTTTTACTTATTCTATGTAGTTCCCTGTTTTTATACTTTACCTTCCGGAGACCTAACTCGTCGGCCCATGGCCATACTCGCTCCGGCTAGGTAATTTTTGTTATTTTTTTCCAAATAAATAAATAAATAAATAAATAAATAAATAAATAAATAGAATTACAGAAATGACTACGATCGAAAAGGATTTCTGGTCTTGTTTTACATTGAACCTCTGCTGGCGGTAAGTTCAAAATGTGGCGACTTCCGGGCGGTTTGCACTGCTTGTGTAATCCAGTGCTTTAGCAGAAATGGACTGGCCTGTACAGAGTCCTGATATTGAAGATCTGTGTGATGAAGTGGAGCGACGATTAGATGTTAGGTCACTCGCCCAACATTCTGCTCTTGGCGAAGAATGGAAGAGGATTCTTGAAGTTTTCTGCCAAAATCTAGTGGAAAGTCTTCCTCGGAGTAGGCGCCGTAATTTTCAAAAGAAGTTCAATACCTATTTTCAACATCAAAGGGAAAACACTAACAAAAGCTTCATGTCAGCGAACGCCAGATATAGGCGACCTTATCTTTGTACTATAATGATTTTATGGTCGCCCACAGTCTATATTAGCCGCCACGAGGCTTTCGTGATCATTTATAATTGGTCTATAAACAGTTTTGAAATAATGGCAAGCAGTGACGCAAGAATTTGTTCCACTCTTGTCTCTGCTATTTCGTGATGAACTTTTGTTTTTTTCCCGCTTATTATTTCAATTCATCAAGGAAACATTTCTTCTGAAGCATTAAATGAATTGTCGACGGAAATTTGCGAAAATGACGCGTACATTTCTTCATTGTTCTTTGGTAACAGAATCCAAGTTTGCCATATTGGCTGCTGTTCTCCTTTTGACTTCTCCTTCTTTGCCTTCTTAGAGTTGTCCACCTTATTACCCAAAAGCGCAACAATCTTTTGTGCGCATTCGTCTTTCCAACGACTATGTTCCGGTTGTTCTAGACCTTTGGCTTAACACCTTTCATCCTAGTGACATTTTCGTGGCCTTCAGAGACTCGTTTTCTATCTTCTGACTTGCCTCTTGTGGCCTCGTCTGTTACTATGACATCCGGCAGACGCCCTTTGACTGTTAACGAGCCCAGGATGTGGTTAAAAGGATTTTGTTCTGTTGACGAACGGCGTGCAGCAGGGCGATCATGAAATCTGTGTTGATGTCGTCTTGCGCTTAATAGGTTGCGATGGCGTTTTCTTTAAGCGAAAACGGTGGCACCTTTATTATTTAAAAGAAAATTGAAAGAGACAGTAGCTAATTAACAATCTGGAAGTTTCCCCGCTTTCATAGCTATCTACGCTGCTGACAATCAGGCTATAATACTGCCATAATTTCCATTCCAATATTATGCGCAAGAAACGCTTATTCCTATTAAATATAATGGTTAGTGGTTTCAGACATACCTTTCAAAATTATGGTTTAAAAATTGCCCTTAAAAATCGAAACAAATTCAAAGAATTTGACGGATAACCCCATGGATAAAATTCCATCCTATCGGTATCAGGACTTTAAGAGTAATCAAGTTTAGAGTACTAAGAAATGAATTAGAAATATGTGTAAATTTGTTTTAATCCGTTTCTATGCAAAAGTGTTTGAAATCATGTGATTGAAGCATGTAATTATCTAAGGTAAGTCTAATTATCATGAGGGGGGGGGGGGGAGAAAAACCTAACTGACTTTGAAAAGGGGCCCATTGTTGGTGCTCATCCAGCTGGAGCCAAAACGAAATAGCTGACTGGAATCTCGTAAAGTGCGATACCCAGCGTTGGGAAAAGATCCACAGTCTTTGTCTAAAAGGGATAAATATAAGAATTGAAAACTGTAGTTATGATGAAACTACTATAATTAAAAAATAGTAAGGCGTGGATTCCACATGCGTAAAAACAACGGCAGAAACCGCAAGGCAGAAAATGTTCTGACGTCAGTTCCTGCTTTCGTTTTGCTGCCCGACAGAAAACTCCTGTTTTTTCGAGTTGGATTGAGTCATAGCCTACAAAGATAAGGGAATTTTTTGTCAGGCAGAAAGACGAAAGCAGGAAGTGATGTCAAAAAGTTT
The DNA here is from genome assembly GCA_023313115.1 of Rhysida immarginata. Taxonomy (NCBI): domain Eukaryota; kingdom Metazoa; phylum Arthropoda; class Chilopoda; order Scolopendromorpha; family Scolopendridae; genus Rhysida; species Rhysida immarginata. The sequence goes on from JAHWFO010072570.1 coordinate 640,389, forward strand.
TTCTGCTTTGTGGTTTCTGCCGGTGTTTTTACGCATGTGGAATCCACGCCTAATTCAGGCAACCGAAATGCCGGGATCAATAGGGTTTTATAGAATTTCAGAATGAAAAGGAAAGCATTTGATTACTAAAGAAACCGTTAGTTGTTAAGATTGCATCTGGTTGCTAAGGTTAGGCGTAGTTCTAAAGAAATTGTATACTTCTAAATGAATGAATAAAATTGAAAAACCGAAAGGTTAAATGGAGAGTGTAATATTTGTTTATATATTCGAGAAAATAAAAACTTCTTTAATTTGTAAACATTCGTTACATAATGTTAAACGAACTGAGCGTGAACTGCTAACTCGTTCTGTGTAAGCGTCTATAATTTCTTCGTAATAAGTATCTATCAGTTGTAATAAATACTTTTTTCCACAGCCAAAAGTTACTTAGAAGCACTTGGAATACACTCCGAGTTTGTGATTGTGATTGGTCGAGTTGGTGACGTCACTTTTTATTTGAAGCGTGTGAAACACGTGAAAGCTCGTTTCCTTTTCGTTCTGGTTTCGGAAACGGAATGATACATATCGTAAAAGACCATGTGATTGCGGTTTGCAAGTAGATCCAAGTCCTAAGGTTACCTGGAGGCAACTTTAGATACGTATTCATGATACTGCTGAATGATGGTGGCATTGCTATCGAAATACGTATCCAGTACTTCCAAGTGACATTTCGTTGTGGAAAAATGGTATTTATTATTTTTAATCAGTAAAACAATCAATCATAAGCGAGACTTCCGTCGTTTAAAACAGGACATACACTGCGCACCAATTGACAGTGATTTTAACCACATCTGCCAGGATCATGCGCAATCGGATCCAAATCGGTAGTCGCATGCCTATATGAAAAACCTTGATTTCTGCAAATAACAGAAAATTTCATCTGCGTTAGTGCTTGCATGAAGCAAAATGGATCCATTATGGCTTATCGAGATAACTCAAGGTTCTGATGGTGGTGCCTTCTTTTGGTGTGATATGGAGCTTCTGTTGTTGGTATAGAGCTGGTCGCCTGATATTCATGGAAGGTCGGGTGCATTCCACGGACTACCTGAACACTGTTGCCGACCATGTCCATTCTGTGATGGTATATTTTAATCCTGCATGTGACGGCCTTTTCATGGACGACAATGTTACTGTTGTAATGGTAGTATGAGTCCATGTTGCGTATAACAATAAAATAATGGTAGCCAGTTCTTAAATGCAACAATTTAAATTTATCCCAGACCGGTTTCGGTATTAAACCATCTTATATAAGCTGGTATTTCCACGCTTGCTATTGTAGCCCACCGAAGATGGTTTAATACCGAAACCGGTCTGGAATAAATTTAAATTGTTGCATTTAAGAACTGGCTACCATTATTTTAATGCTACTGTTGCTTCACAGCCCCAGAGCTCAGGCCTCAACTGCACACTTGGGACTTGCTGGAACGACATATCCGATAGCAAGAACCTTATTGACTCTAAACTAGCCCCCCCCCCCCTCTCACATACGCAAACACAAACCGTAATTTGGGCCAAAGGATTTAAATAATTCCAATAAAATATTACACTCGTAAAAAAATGTGTGTAGTTATTATAAATAAGTTTTCCAGAATCTTGCGATGACGATCCCTAAGGAGGAATGTTGAAAAATGTCGTGTGCGCAGTTGATGTGAAAAAATTGCAAAAAAATTAAAATTCTAGCTAAACAAAATAAAAATTCAACGAAAGTTATGGAAAACAGGCTGCGCTTTAAAACCTTTCATTGGACATGAAAGCACAGTAGATCGAAAGCTTTAAATGAGAAGAATAAAAGAAGAATTGTTCTTTGAAGAGAAGCTTTTTTTTCATTGCCACAGTCTATAATTAGCAGAAAATGCGGAGGTGCACATTAATTAAAAACCTATTTGTCTCTCGGAGGCGAAAGCTCACGCAACAAGGCGGGGCAGGTGCACAACAAAACTCATTTTCATAAAAATTTTAAGTGCTAAATGGAAATTATGTACAAGACGTAGGTGGGTGGTCGTTCCTTTTGATAAATAATTTAAAAAATTTCTGCAAAAAAGAACTTATTAGCAAAATGGAGTAGGAAAGAAAGTTATTAAAGAGACTTTATAAAGTTTATTTTTTTTACCAAGTAAGCATTCGTTCATGCAGAAGGACAGAGTTCCGTTTGCATTGGCTTTCCGTTTGAGCCCATTCGTGTGTAGGTAGTGGAAATATTTATTATTTTTCTGAATGTATAAACTTTACATGATATTGTGTTGCAGTTTAGAATCATATAGAGCTTCAAGTTGAAATGCTCTCTGGCCAAGTTTTGAGTGCGCATTTTCCACTGCCTCCAGATATTTGGCTTATTCATGAATAGCTTTAGAGAACTTCATGGAACTGTAAATGCTTTTATAAATTCGCAACGCAATTCGTGGAAAACGTTCTGAATGTAGATACTATTTTATGTATACACAGTCGAGCAACATTATTAATTTCACTAGCTATTAACCAGAATAACTGCCGTGTGCTAGAAGGTAAAAACTAAAAACTGATATCTGGAGCAATGGTGACTGCAGTATGTCGGACAATTGCAGAATGAGATTCGTGATAGAGGACCCATGGAGCAAACATGACGGTTGATTGGATTTAGGCCTGGAGAATTAGGGGCCAAGGAAATACCTGGAATATTCAATTCGCCCCAGGGAAAGATTCTGAGCTGTCAATTTATTAGGTACACCAGTTTAGTAGTGTATTGAACCTCCATTAACCCTCAAAACCACCTGTATTCTTTTGGGCATGGATTCAACGAGTGCTGAAAACGTTCAACAGGAATGTTGGCCCATGAGAACTTCACGCAATTCCTAGAGATTCGATGGAGATGTAGGCAAGGAGCGAAGGGTCCTTTCCAGTTCATCCCAAAGATGTTCAGTGGAGTTGAGATCTGGGGACTGAGCCGGCTATTGGAACCAATCCATAGTGATTTTGTCGCTGTGTGCTGGTGCATTATTCTACTGGAAGGAGCCATCTGCGTGCGGATAAACTTTGTGCATGAAGGGGTGAACTTGTTCTGCAACAATGTTTATGTATGCTTTGGCGTTCAAACATCCGTCTACAGATACTAGAGGATCCAATTCGTGCCAAGACAACTTTCACAACTTTCCCTACACCATTACTCCGCCTCCACCACCTTGCAAATTCCGCACCAAACATGGGAGTCCATGGCTCTATATTATTTTCGCCGTATTCTAAGACTTCCATCAACATGATGCTGCAGGAACCTAAATTCGTCTGACCAGGCAACCTAGCTCACCCGTCGAAATCACTCGAGTGAGATAATGTATGTGAGATTGATTGCAACCAAAAAATTAGAGAATAGGGCCCTTGGTATTGTTTTCAGGCTACTGATTTGCAATGAACAGTAATTTGTGCGATTGTTGCCTTTATGCTTAAGCGCACAAATGTTGACCTTCTCCTCTGGCCTCTTTCATCAACAAGAGCTTACCATCCACATGAGTCACGATGGCTACATGTTGTTTGCCCCTGCACCCACTCTCGATAAACTCTTGAAGCTGTGAAAAGTCAAGAGAGTCGCCGTTTCTCATATGGTCATTCCATCCCGTCCTACATGCCACGCTGGAATCAGTCAATCACTGGTTTTCCCCATTTTTGCTATCGTTTCACGCTTAACTAACAGTAGAAAAGTTGCTTCAGTATATTTATACCGTGATTTGTGATCATGCGATATGCAAATCATGCAGTCAATCAATTTGCATATTTTGTGAGATGTGCCTAATAAAATGGTACCTAATTGAATTTAAGTATTTAAGAAATTTATTAGTTTCACAGCGCTGATCATCTTGTCAGTGGTTCTTCTATTTACAAAAATTAAATTAAATTGTAGGTATAAATCAAATGAACATAAAGCTTCAGGATAGTGCATGGAGATCTTTCAATTGAACGCATGTCGAAGTTCCCGAGAGATGATGTAGCTGATTTTTTCAGAAACGTTGAATGAAGGAAGAAAACGTTGTCCTCCAAAACGGTGATGTCATGCAATAAATTGAAAAGAAACAGCAAAAGATAATTCGTTGATTCGTACAAGATGAGTAGAACACAAATTTACAGTAGGAGTAAAGTTCATGGACGAATCCTAGTCCTTCTACGAGATACACTTTCATTTACCTTGGAAAGATACCGATAGCGGATGAAGAGTGAGGAGTGGAATCAACTTCAGAGGCTACTTCCATAAAAATCCTTTGGGTTGGAACACTTTAGAATTGTCAGATAGCGTGCATAGTCCAATTTATTGCTTATTGGTAATTGTAAATAGAATTTTGCAAAATCATTGATACAGAAATTTTAATCGGACACTAAAGCACTATGCAGTAAATTAGAAGCAGGCGTGGAAATGTCGTATTCTGTTGTCTCTAGGTTTCAGTGGGCTGCGAAGAAGGTGCAAGACTTGTGAGTCCATTTGAAGACGGCCGCGGGTCCTTTAACGGGAATGACGAGGAAAGTCTATATGAAGAAAATTCTCAGAGAGGCAAAAATTAGTATTACCATAATTCTCTTTGGAAGAATTATTTGAAAAGGTAAAATTCTTTGATTCAGCAGAAATTATCATGTTTCAATCATTTGATTCGGAGAGTGTAGGCGATCCAGGCGTCTGACGAGAAGGAAGCACACTGGAACACGGTGGAGAACCACTTCCGTCGAGAGGCAGGCTTGTCGATTCATTTCGATGGCTCAAAACTGACTGGCTTCGAAATGAGCGAGATCTCACCTTTTACGTCTTTGGTTACTTCCCGATTTGCGTAATCTGGGCCAATGAGATCTCGCTATTCACAAGTATTTTGTCTTAAAAAATTTTCCCATGTGACCGGAAGCCTATAGCAGCGAGCAGGAACTACCAGCGAAAGCGGGATGGTAGGATAGTAGCCCTAATCAAGAGGGGCATTGTTTTCGAACTGGTCAGCAGTGAACACTCGATGAAAGTGTTCAATAAGAACGATGAGCAATTCTTCAGATTTTGGCGGCGGATAAACAGTTTTCGACAGACGAAATTCATTGCCGAATGATTTACGAGGATAACTCTCACCATTAAGACCGAAAACGCGTCGATGCAATATGCAATAGAAGCACAGCGCGTCACGACCGTCGAAGATACCAGGCAGCCAAGTGCAGTCAGTGCTTGCTGATCGTCTTCTTCGATCACTGGGGCCGTAGTCTGTACGATTCCAACAGCCACATGACAACTATGGACTTGTCGAGACCATAAATTATTACTTTCTCAAAACCTGATAACTTATGCGTTGGCGGATCAAGAACAAACGCGGGTCATCTGCTCCACGACAACTCACGACCACACATCGCGAAGAAAACCTTAAAACCATGTCACCCTTCAAGTGGGAGGTCTTAGAACATTCGCCCTATACTCTCGACCATTATGTTATTTGATAAAGAGTTTAAAGGGGCGGTGCTTTGGGTCGGACGCAGAAGTGAAGGTGCAGTGCAAAATTAGCTTCTCTCCCAGTTGACGGACTTTTCGCCACTGGTATCCGGCGTCTTGTGACGCAGTGGGAGAAGTGCGTCGCCAGTGATGGGGCTACGGACAGCTATGTCCTTTTGTTTGTACACAATTTCTCACCGAGGGCATTTGACTGGCTCTCATAATTCTTACAAGTATTTACAATTTCTGACACGGGGAAAGTAAACAGAGTCAAAAGTGGCAATTCAGGTGTCTGCAACTCAATTTACAATTTTAAAAATTAATTAAAAATTCATTGTAAGAAACGTATGGTTGCAAAGTTTGTAAATTTCGGTTTTAATTTACTTAAGTGGTTTGTTTACGAAATTTTAATTATTTTTAAGCCAGTGGAAACCGAGACAGGATAATTATCCCTCTTTAAAATTCGCAGGTTCAGAGAAATATGAGGCTTAGCTGTGGAAAATACCGTCACAAAGGCATAAATAGTGGTTTTAATAAACAGAGGAGAAGACTAATTCCATTGTGAACACAATGGCATTTCCCTATGAGGATATTTACAAATCGAAAAGGGAAGGAAAAATTCCGCGACCTGGATTGAACCAAGGACCAGGCCTTTCGCTGAATTGATTCGCCTAGTACGTATATAATCCACCACCTAGTAGTTTTTGTCAATTCCCGGGAAAATTCAGACATCCTTGGATGCCAAAAGCGGTCCAACAACTTATTAATAAAGATTTCGTTCTTTTACCAGGTGTATCTATACTTTTCTCCAACCTCTGCACAAGCTTAGTAAACTAAA
>JAHWFO010072570.1:647081-667098 GCA_023313115.1 Rhysida immarginata
ATATAGATGAGGCTACTTCCTTCCTACAACCCCGATATGTCTCCAAGTCCCTTGAGGGATTTTTGGGAGGAAGAAGCTGGGATCGGATGAGGAGGTGAAAAGGCAAAAGACTTCTACGAAAATACGAGGATAGCCCAGAAAGTAATGCACTACAATTTTTTTCTTCAACAATTATTTATTGAACACAACAAAAATTTATACATACGAAAGAATGATGTTTCTTCTACACTCCCTATTTTTCCACATAATCTCCGTCCCGTTCTATGGCCTTCCTCCAGCGAGACACAAGGGCTGTATGCCCTGTCGGTACCAGTCCTTGTTCTGTTCACGCAGCCATGTCTTCACGTGCGAATCACCTCTTCGTCATCCTCATAATGCCTTCCACGAATGGCATTCTTCAATGGCCCAAACGAGTGAACGTCTGAGGGCGCTAGGTCAGGGCTGTAGGGTGGATGAAGTAACACTGCCCAGCCCTGTTTCGTGATGTGTTCTGACGTCCTCAAACTAGTGTGAGGGCGAGCGTTATCGTGTTGAAGCAAACGATCAGCTGAATTGTTATGGCGTCCAAGTCGCTGGAAGCGCTTCTTGAGTTTGGTTATGTCTTCACATATACCTCAGAATTAATGGTGCTGCCTTTCGGCATCACATCAATGAGTAAGACACCATCACAGTCCCAAAACACAGTGATCATGACCTTACCAGCAGAAGCAGATGCCTTTGAATTTGTTCTTCTGCGGATATTGCGGATGACGCCATTCCATCGATTATCGTTTTATTTCGGGCTCAAAACGGTGCAGGTTTCATCAGCTGTCACAATCCGGGACAAGAAGTCTTCCCCCTCAGCTTCAAAACGTTGCTGAACAGAGCTTTGTGTTCCTCCGTAAGACAGCGCGGAACCTATCGTGAACACGATTTTGTGTAACCAAGAGGACGGATGAGTTCACCCACACTTCCGTTGCTGATTGATAGCTCCAGCGCCAACTGCCGAGTCGTTCTGCGTCGGTCCTGACGAATGGGTTGTAACAATTTCGGATACACTCCAGCAGGTACCCTAAACCTCTTTATGTTTTTTTTTTTGTCTGGATTTGATTTTTTTTTTTTTAGGCGGGGGGGGTGATCCCCCCCAGACCCCCCCCCCCTCTAACGAACTGATATATACCCCAACCTATTTGGTTACAGGGGGCAGTTGGTTTCCCCCCGGCCGGTTACAGGTTTCGCGACAATTCAATTGGCACTGGACATTCAATTTCTCGGCATACATCACTTATATCAGGCATATATAATTACTCGGCGCAGCCCCCCAGTCTTTAAAAAAAAATTCACTCCGAGCAAAAAAAAAAACAGTAAAAAAACAGTAAGGAGTTTCAGGGTACCTGCTGGAGTGTATCCGAAATTGTTACAGCCTGACGAATGAGCGCATCAGCACGCTACATCTTGTCAGGTGTGACAGCCGAGGATGGCCGCCCCGACCGCGGCAAATCTTGGAGCTCCGCCGAACCGCGTTCTGATGGCCTCACCCTCTGTGCCCAGCGACTAACCGTACTTCTGTCGACTGCTGATGCTCCATAAACTGCACGTAAATGTTTATGAATGTTTCCAACCGTTTCTTGCTCCGCAGTGAGAAATTCAATGATGACACGCTCTTGTAACGTACATCAGTTACAGACGCCATGTTGTTCCGTTGCACGTACGCCATCTGTCGGAAGAAGCGGAAACTTTGCGCGCATATTCCGAAAACTTCAAAGAATGCATATCTCAAGTTTCGCATTCGTACCATTGTTGGGGACGGAGAAAAAAATTGTTGTGCATTACTTTCTGGGATACCCTCGTAGGACGAGGAAGCTTCCAGCACGCTGGAAAACTTATTTCATAAAGATATAATTTTAGATAATATTCAGAATTTTTAACAAAGAAGCTCATCTGTAAAGAGTTGCAAACCTCACAAGGGAGCACGCGGCTTGCGTGTAAGCATACGTTAAAAACTGATATCCTTCATCCTTTGGTGTCTTAATCGCGTGTGGAGTTCTTGCGTCGCCGCCCCACCGTTTCGTTTTCACCTGTGCCACGAGAGATAATAAAATTGAAAACAAAATTTCCTTTCCTTCTCGTCATTGTAATTGGCTCCTGTCCTCTGTGTGCGTGCAAGTTGTCATCGGCGGAGACACGTGTTATCTCTCATATGTCACGTGGTGCGGAGATAATAGTGTTCGCCTTCCCTCACGTCCTACATTTTAAATTGGTTTCGCTCGTCTGTTTATCTTTTAAGAATAGACTGTAACATAGATTCATGGGGTTCATTTGTTTTCGTTAGCACCTCAAAGAACTTACCTCGAAGTTTTAGAGCAGGTGTATGAAATTAATATTCGCTTTTATTTGTAAGCCTAATGAGCCGTTTTGAAATTTCCTACTATTGTCTACCATTTATGGTGCAGCTGACTTCGGTAATACTTATCTTTTAGACATCTTGCACATCATGATATCCCTAATCTACGTGTCTATGATGTCTAAAATAAGATAGACGTATGCCTTACTGGACTCATTTGTCATTCAAAAGGAAATCTCAAAGAGCAACGTCAGTGAAACCGCCATGTGGCAAATTCTCACCTGTGGTAATGAGTCTGGGGTATGACAATAGCGGCTGAAATGAGACTCATGAGAAATGTGGTAGTGCTACCCTGCTAGATAGAGTGCATAACAGGGCAATAAAAGAGTCTGTAGGTGTTGAGCGCATTGAAAGGCCTCAGTCGGTTGATGTGGCCACGTGATACGCATGCCGCAAACAGATCCACTTAGGCAGTTGCATGTTGGTAAGAGGCCAAGGGTCGGCCTAGAATCAGATCGCTAGTCTACATGGAGAATCTGGGTTCAAGTCGCTTGGGTATTACAATTGAAAACTTGAAAAGTAAATAAGTAAGCACAACTCATCGGTTCTGGACCATGAAGCGGTGAAAACCAAGGGAATCAAATAGTCGTGTTTGGGTTTAGCGGATAGCGGGAGAACGCTTCATGCCTGAATGCGTCGTGTCCATTGTGAAGTTTGGAGAAGCGGAATCATGGTATGGGGCTTTCATGGTTTAAATTGGGCAGCTTGTTTCACTTGCAGGGACTGAGAGTGCACGACTGCCGATTTGGATTCGATTCAATTTCTGGCGCATAGTTGTACCGGATATGGGTTGGTCAAAATTGTTACACGGTGGATGTTTTGTTTTAAACGACGGCGGTCTTGCTCATTGGTTAATTGATGGTCTTTGAGTGATCACAGTTACACCTTTTAGACAAAGAGATTATGTTGAATACTCTGGATATCACATCTTTCGTGAATCTAGTGAGCTACTTCGTTGTTTCAATCATAGTTACAGCTAGACGAGCAAAAATCACATGACCTTAAACTATTTTGCATAAATATGGATTCAAGCATAGTTACATACGTTTCACATTAGTAGTTTATTGCCCAGAAAGTGTAGATGCAACACGTATTTTCAATCTGCTTACTGCATAAAGATGCGGACTGCCTATGTGAGACTGCGAGACGCATCAGAAAAAAAATCCTTAAACGAGAGTGCTCTTTTTAAATCTCCCTAATAGACTAACATATTTACCTGATTTTTATTTGCCTTTAATTTAAAGCGCTCTAACTAATCCATTTCACATTTAACATCAACAACCCACAGACGGACGATCGGGAATAATTTGAATAATTTTTTCCCCTTCCATCATCTCATGATAACATCGCCTCATTGACAGGTGTAAACAAGTGTTAAAATAAATAAATTAGCTTATGTTAATTCGTAAGTGAATTTAAAAGAAGGCACAGCGAAAAAGTTTTTTGACAGGTGCAAATTGATCGCATTAAAATGTCTTCGCCTCGAAAAAGACGGCGACTTTCGTTTTCAATTGAATTTAAACAGCTTGGAAGCACTTGGAAGAGGTGGAGATGGGGGAGGATGATGATGATGATGATGATGACGTCCCCCTGTGGGAGGTCCGATAAGTTGGTCGTTTGCGCACGCCTCAAACACAGACACACGTCGCCTATAGAAGCCATGGGCGTATCGCTTGCCTAATGGATTAGCCTGAGCTGTCTGCACTCTATCAACATCAGTGGGGCTTCCACGTGACGGATGAGCTACCGATAAACTTGCTCTCCATTCACAGCCACTCATCTTTTGCATTAATTAGTGAGGACTGGACTTTGATAAAAAAATAATTAATAAATTTAATTCGTTATTATATATTATGGCTTCGTATCGTAATAAGGAAATTCATTGCCTCCACTCTGCACACAATGGTGAGCGCACTGAACAATTAGTCGGCAGGCCGATAATGAAATGTTTGGCGCAAGTTTATCTGCGATGCCAGAGGACTCTAACTCGCCTTATCGCGTTTTATGAATTAATGGGAAATAGGGAGGGAGTAGTTGATAAGAGCGGGTGGCTTGTTGTTGTGTAAGAGAGAAATATCGGTTGATGGGGCAGAGTAGAGGAGCCTCCCAGTTCGATCGACATTGACTTATGTACGAAGCGTCTAAGCGACGCATGTAATAGACTCGCGTAGAAAAAGCGAATTAATATCCACTTTCGTGGAAACAGGACCAAATTTTTATTTATTTTTTTTTCAATTTTATTTAATAATTCATTCAACTTAAAGGTGGGCTCTATCTCTTTCAAAGTACTCTCCTCCCAACGAATAAAATTGTTCTATCGGTGTTTCCGCTTTTCGAAGCAGTCGTGAAATGCTTTTTTGGAATCGCCTTTAATTCCCTCTGCGAATGTTGCTTTATATCCGCCTCACTGGTGTTAAATGTCTTCTATTCAGCGTTCCCTTCAAAATTGGATGGGACTGTATCGGGACACGGCCGCTAGTTAAGGCGTAGAATTTGTCAGAGTGGCCCTTTGGTGAATAAGAAATAATTTTGACAGAACAGTTCAACGAGATTTAACTTCAAGCATCATATGGTCATAAATACCAGCATATCTTACTTAATTACAAAAGTTTAAGCATAAAAGATAAGAAATAACATTTAAAGGTTCAGATCCAGAAAAACGACACACGTTGATATGTAAATATCATGTAAAACAGTTACAAGGATAAACCAATGTCAATTTACGATCGGATTATCTCAGACATGAAATTTATAAAAAAGTTATCAAAGTGTAATAAATACAGTAGAGTAAACCACAGGGCCACATTTGACACTCTGGCAAGCCACGCTAGGAGAACTTGTATCGCTGATTTTGCTTTTAATATGGCCCACAGACGCCAAATTGATTTTGTGATAAAACACAGAATAGTCGGAAGACTCGAAGGAGGATAGTCACAGGTCAGATGGTATGGTTGAAACCGTTCCCAACTGGGCCATCTGGATTTAGACAGCCGATGATGATCACTCGAAACTGAAACTATGTTGTTAGAAATCAGCGACTACGATTACGATTACGATTAAAAACATTCGATTATCCAAATTTTCATAATTGATTTTTTGTTGGAGAAAGTTTTATTGCACATCAGATTTGAATTTCGTCCGTCATTTTAATTCTCCTCGACCAGGCAGAGACCGACCTTGGAGTCCGGACTCGCGTGTGCGATCGGTCGCAATTTTTATACAGAATTTTCGGGACCGCTTTCGACCCTAAGCTAATTTTGGACAGTCCAATAAAGGAAGATTATCGTTAGGTTCACGTGAAGACAACGCATCTGGCCGGATATCTGTAGAACTAACCGTAGGCGCGCTATTCAAACGTGCCGGCAGTTTTGAATAGACATCTTAAAAATGGGATATTAAAAGAAGGTAAAATAAGTAGATTAAATAGGCAGGGGAGGAGCGACGGATTCTTCCCACCCCCCCTTCACACACACACTTTTTCCCCTTATTTATCCCCAACTTTTCAAACCTCATTTTTATCCTCACTTTTAACCATTTTTTTTCCCTCAACGCAAATCCACCTATTTAGACCCCACTTTTTATTATCTACTTCTTAATCCCCTTTTTTATCATTACTTTTATCTTCCACTATTACCCACATACAGGGTGCGTTCACAAAGTTTCAAGACTGGTCTCAGAACAAACAATTTATTAAACATATTTGTACAGCGAACTAAATGTCTTCGAAATATGACCCTTGGGCATCGACACGACGCTGCCAGCGATTTTTCCATTGTTCATAGACTCCCTGCAACTCTTCGCACGGAAGGCTTTCAAGGGACCTCGTCGAAGCTGTCTAGACCGCTGGAATCCTGTCGAATCGCTTCCCTTAATTCGGGGGAACAGAAAGAAGTCGCTGGGAGCTAGGTCGGGGCTGTAGGGTGGCTGGGGCAGTGTTGCCACGTTAAACTTGGCCAACACTTCGCCGATGGCGAGCGACGTGTGAGAGGGCGCATTGTCGTGGTGAAGAACCCAATTGTCTTTGATCTCCTAGCGGACGCGGCGGACTCGATCCTTCAAATGCCGGAGCACTCCTGCTTATTCGACTCTCCGAGTTTTCGACGAGGGTCACTGACACGCACTCACGCCACTAGCGATCTCCTCACTCCAACATCTCGGAAGTCACAGTGAAGTAACTGCCGCTGATGCTGTCGGTTAGCTGACACCCCCCCCCCCCCCACTACTTCACCCTGTCGGTGGAACCGGTCTGCGCGCCCTTCCCTATTCAGGAAAATATCAGTCTTGAAACTTTGTGAACGCAGCCCGTATTTTATCCTTACTTTTATCTGCCAATCTTAAGCCCCATTTTAAAGCCTGTTTTCGATTTACCGAGTTTTCAGCAACTTTCTGTCAATTTCCAATTAACCGCATGCGTCTTTCAGGCGTGTTTTACGTGACTTTTCAAGATTTGGCGAGGGTTGATTTTCACGGATTTTTAGGCATCTTTTCCAGATCTAGCCAATCACGTGCAACCTATTCACCGTACATTCTAGGTCGTTGCCAATTCAGATGGAGAATCATGGCTGTCGTTGTTCACCGACACAAGTTTTCGTAATTTTTTTTCTCGCGTGAATTTTTTTAATAAAAACGAGAGTTAGGACATAAGTCATTGCAACTATTTTTTGTACAGAGATAAGAGATGGTATTACAAAATGTCATATATCTCAAGGAAGCCGTGCATTCGTAGTATGTTTCGACAACACCAGATGGCTCGTCTTCAGTAACCCAATCTGCGACATCCATATATTCATCAATTATTATCCAGGCTTCAGAATCACTTGCTTTCATATCTTCTGGTTGCTCAGGAATTTCATTAGCAGTTTTTGCAAACCCGCCATACTTAAAACAATTCTGAATGGTTACGCCTGAAACTTGTTGCCATGACTTTATTAAAAGATGCAAAGCATCCAAAATGTATATTTTTTGCCAACTCATTTGCACTGAACTTCCATATTGCTTAAAATTATTGAATGCATTTCTCGGAGTTAGCGAGCTTTTACTGCTTTTATAATGCACTGCTCACATGGCTGTATTAACGTATGGCTGATATCATATTTACCGGCAAAAATAAAACTTTGATGTTTTTAATGAAGCATTCACAGCATATGCAGTGCAGTTATGTAAACACACTGCTTCAACTAAACAAGTGGTGAGTGACCCTGTGGCCGTCGATGCAAATGTGTCAACAGAAGAAACTGCGACTGCCAGATCACACCAAGTGATGAATGCACCAGTTTTGCTTCAAGACCTCGAGAGCAGAATGTGAATTGCAACAGTTTACCAATTAGAAAAACTGATGAAAAAAATTCCGTGACCTGGGTTCGAACCAGGAACATCGACTGTCCTGGTCGACGCCTCTATCAATTGGCCTATCACAGACATTTGAAGAGCCATGCTGTCACTAAGTGACTTAAAGACAACCAAGTTGTCAAGAAGGAAAGCCCAATGGGAGGTGGGCACCCGGTTCACAGATCATGAATTTCTCCTATCCAAACCAGTTTGATGAACCCATAATAAGAAATAAAGAAATTAAACTGGAGCAAACTCCGAACATCAGGTAAAGACTACTTGGTTGTCTTTAAGACACTTAGTGACAGATGTGCGATAGCCTAATTAGTAGAAGCGTCGATCATGACAGTCGAGGTTCCTGTTTCGAATCCGAGTCGCAGAATTTTTCCATCCATTTTTCTAATTAATATCATTTACCTGATGCTTGGAGTTTGCTCCGGTTTAATTTCTTTATTTCCTAACAGTTTATCAATTGTTGGAATTGCAGAGTACACAGACACAAACGATCATGTACATCCATCGCCACCCAAGAAGAGAATTTTGGAATTGTTGAATTTTTAAAGGTCAGGTCACACAAAATAGAAGAACTACAGCCATAGCCAGGGCTGAAAAAACGTCAGATCATTTTCATTCTATTTCCTCCCACTTTCATAGCCATACACATTATTGCACACATTGTTTCTCCGGCACTATGGTAAACTCGCTCAGCTATACAAAACATTCCAACACGAACCGGGGAGAACTATTACAGGGCCATCCATTAGGAACATTTTAAAAGATTTTTTTCGGTTTTTCTATATGATTTTTTACTGCTTTAATTCTAAGCTTTTTAATGTGTTAATTTTCACTGTATATTCCCATTCAGATATTGCAAACTTTCATCAAAAAAGAGCCCGAGCAACACCGGGTATATCAGCTAGTAACAAATAAAGTTCAAAGACAAGGTATTTACAATCATAAATTTTACAATAACTGAATATTAGGTTCTTTCCGGAGTCCTTTAAAGATTCTTAGATGGGGGTACTCAAATACAAGGTGTAGCTCACCGGCTGGGTATGACGAGGGTCTACTGTAGGAGTGGAGCACGAACAAAGTTCTGTCATGAAAATAAAGCCATAAATGTTAGATAGAGATAAAAGAACGATGAAGCAATAATTGGAATGTCTACTGAAACTATCACTAACAGCATTTCCAGGTAGCGTTGAGTCCAATTACAAGGGTACCCCATATTCCACACCCACCATAACCTTTACGTCACCAACTACTTTGGAAGGTTCCATCCTGTGTGGATTGTTGTCACTCCAATACCAGTGGTTGTGACGGTTGACTTCACCACTGATATAAAAGTTTGCCTCATCACTGAACAAGATACCTTGTGCAAAAGAGGGATCTTGTAGACGTTGCTCTAAGGCCCACGTGCAAAACTGTATACGTCTGCCTGGGTCATCCTCTGGTAGGTGCTGGAGTATCTGAATCCTTGAATGGATACCATTGATGAGCATGAAGGATTCGTACGGTCGATGAGTGGCTGATTCCACATTCTGCTGACAAACGTCGTGTGCTGCGTTGTGGGCTCTTGACGAAGGACGCCAAAACCATTGTTGAGGTTGTTTCGTCAGTAGCACTTATTGGACGGCCTTTCCGTGCCTTGTCAAACCACAGTCCCAGTTTCTCGGAATTTCTTAATTAAGCACCTGACAATGTCTTTCTGAGTGCCGGTTGTTAAAATCCGCAGATATGACACGGAAACTTCGTTCTCCAGACATCAAAATGACCTCAATTCTAGCTGGAAGTTGCTATGAAGCAAGAATGGCAGATGATTCCACACGAACTGCTGAACAATCTGATCCTGTCCATGCCTCATCGCTTTTAGTGCGTTTTGGCAGTTTCCTCCGTGGTCAAAGCCATCTTCAGTTACCTGCTACAAAATGAAACAAAATGTGTTGTAACTTTTGAACCATAACTGCTACTTCAAATCTGTTTACAGGAATGAAATTGTCAGAAAATGCTGATGTTATATATATCACATGACCCCATTTGCATTTAAAAAAATTGACTTAGATTCAAGATGGCGACCATGTTCGGTACATACCGTAAAAGATAGACCACCTCACCCATACCTTACTGGAATATTCAGATTTCCCAATTCCTGCAAGGTTTTCGAAAAAACAGGGTGTACTGCGACTTTTGACTCACCCTGTACTTAGAATCGATTACAACCGCCATAGAAGTTTTCTCTTCGTCTTCGGTCGTACGCTCTTAAGCACAGGCCCGTTTTTTTTTTATTTTGCAAAATACATTTTTAGTCCTGTAAAGTGTAAGCTGCTTATCAGGACCTGCTGGAAAACTGGTGGTTTCCATAAACTGACATTGATTATAACGACTATATCTTCCATTCAGATTCGAGAGTTTTATCGTGTAAACAAAATTCCAAAATGGCGTAAGGCAGTTGAAATGGATGGAGATTGTGGAGAAGTGATATTTCATTCCCAAAAGAATGTCTTAACATATTGAAGAAATAAAAATTGAATTTTCTAAAAAGGCTGCGCATTACTTTTGGAGGACTCATTAATAACCATGATAAATTTTTCTAATTACAAATTAAAAGTTTTCTCGCCTTAAGTAATTTCGGTAGCATTTTTCTATGACTGCCTCTCAATAGATAATTGCTGTCAGTAACTAACTGCTCTTAAGCCTTTTGCAGTCATTAGCTAATTTTTGTTAGGCATATTGCTATAAATATCTGATTGCTCTGGAAGACTGATATAATCACGTGCTTTATATCGTCACCGCCAAATTGGTTTGTACATTGAGCTGAGTTTGTCTGAAAAGCCACGCAATGAGGTTCCCCCTCCCTATTACTGTAAACATCGGCTTACAGTGCTGGAATAAAGTTCGAGACTTGCGTTTGTCATTATGTAAATTGTGCTAAACTAAATTTCTTTTCATCATTGAAACGGTATCTTTCACGTCGTGTGCAAGGTGAGGGATCTGTAATGATACAGGCTGCTTTCACAAGGCAACACGATCCAAAGCAATTTATATCAGGTTAACTTGGGCAGTTATCTTCTTTTACTAAGAAATGAATTAAATGTTCCTCAGTTTATTTTCCAGAAAGATAATTCTCCGAGGAACAACGCAGCATCAATATCAGAATGGTTGCAGTGCAACAATATCAAACTTCTGGACTGGCCTCAAGAAGTATCAACTTGTATCAAACTTCCCAACCTTAATCCAATTGAATACTTTTGGGGTTATATACTTGGACAGGTCCATGCAAAAGGGAACGCTATGTTACAGCTCAAGAAGAGCATTCAGTGATTAAATAACACCAGTGGACTCTGTGTGATTGAATTTCTTTCTTGAAGAGATATTAGAAAGAATCAAAGTACTAGTTTGACAAAGCGAACTCTGGATAAAAGAAAAGATACATCCTGTTCTCAAAATTAATTTTTTTGTTTTATTTTTTTATCTTTTGCAGTTTGTAGCTCTTTTATCTCATTAAACTTGAATGTACACGCATATTCATCTGCTTGATATAGAAACATATTTTCCTAACATAAATAGTCCTTATGAACCAAGATGATCTTAAACTTTTTTCAGTGCTGTATAGGAATCAAACCCGAAGCAAACAGACAGACTCTGGATCGCTTGCTTCTGTTTGCTGCAAAAGTATTGATTGACGAGAGAACCCATTAAATGCCGGAAAGCTCAGTTTTAGAGATTTGGAATGGGCCCTCGAAGGCGGAATGGTTTTTCGAAAACATTCGCAATCTGACCTTTAAAACATTATTAAATTTTAATTTTGTTATTCCTCAAAGAGGATGCGTCTTAACTTGTGATTAATAATAAATGTTTAAATTATTATTTTTCTGCGTGATGTAATATTAAAGAGCAGATAGAGAGAGAGAGAGAGAGAGAGAGAGAGAGAGAATTTAATGGCATATTTAAATGAAAAAAAATTCAAAGCTTTCAACGTTAAGTGCACCCGAAGGTGTCGCATTCTTAAATTTTAGGAGGAAAGCGATTTAGTTATATAGACATTAGTTACTATCTGCAATTGATTTTTCGCCTCATGTAATTTATCTCCGTCTTGATCAGAAGTTTCCTAACACCCCTCCAAAACAATGCTACGCGTCTAATTTACATCTTTTTGATGTCGAAGGTAATAGAAATAAATATGTGCAGTATGATTATTTGTGATTAATATTGATGCACTATGGGTTGCTCAACAGAGTTCAGGAAGTTCCAGCGTGGTACAATCATAAGAGATTTCGGCCGAGATTTCTTTTATTCGGCAGATATTTCCCTTAATTGTAATTGAAATCGTTGTCAAGTGGAAATCCCAAGGAACAACCGCCTAATGCCAAGCCAACGGAAATAACAACCACGGTTGACACATGCAGTCGGAAGTCTTTAGCTGAAAAAACATAGGTCTGCAAAAAAATATTTTTTCGGGAAGCTGCATGAGATGCTTCAACGAACCTTTTTCCAGTGTTTGTTTGTGTGTGCTTGTGTGTGTGTGTGTGGTGTTCTAAAACCAAAAATAACCACCATTTTCTGCCATGATGTACAATTTTTTTGCAATTTTAGAGTGGCTGTCACATAGAAACTTGGTTATGTATAGCTAAAATATTAAGTATTCTGAAAAACAGGTTTTTATTGTGCCCCTGAACGGTACTGGCACATTTTTAGCAGTATCTTATAATATTAATTATTTTTGAGAATTACAGTACTGGATTTGCTTTGAGACTTTTTGTTGCTTTTCCTTAATTCTTTTCTTATCCGTTTACGTTTCTGGACATTCGAAGTTTCACACTTTAACATTCAATAGACATATCCCATTTATCTCGAGAACTTTTCTCAGTGCTCTTCACTTCCCGGTGAAATCTTTCTGAAACACACTGATTTGCCAAAAAACTGTCCGTGATTGAGAAAAACTGGCGTCGTTATCAGTTTCAGCGCATCAAAAAAAAAAGAATTAATCACACATCCTAAGCAGTTTTTTGAATGCGCTGACCCGTGTAATTGCTACAGAATATATAAATTAAATATTATTAAATTCTGATATTTCTCAACATATATTAAATATTAGGAACAATTAATTTTATCAATAGATAATACGGTATACAGGGTGACTCAAATTAAAGTTAACATTTCGTAGCTCGCTGCAGCAAAAACTATTCATCAGAAAATCATGAAATTTTGGGAATCCCTTAATTACATGATAAGAATTTTTCTTCAGAGTATAAAAAAGGTATAGAGAGCGTACTATAGCTTTATAGCCGACGTAACAATGAACTACACAATTTATTGAGTACTGAAAGGTGCTTTATGCTACTAAAGTGGGAGAACGTGTCTGTCCGTTTGTCCGTAACTCTAGCTTCTCGAAGGGTATGAAAGATTTTCAAAATCTGCAGTCGCCAATCGATTAATATGGTTCATGACAAGAACCAGTCACAAAGATGATCGAAATCGGTTCAATGGCACATGCACAAATGGTACCGTTATTGCACCCCCTAGAAATTTTCAATGCTATAGGACCCATACTGAATGAAGGTTGCTTTGCAATCGAAATGTATACATCTATGGATGAATAAATTTCTTTGTGGAAAAGTGGCGTGTCGATTCTCCTACCTTCCTCTGAGTAAGTATCTTTTAGCCTTTTTTACTATTCATTGGTCCATACCTTGTTTAGTGAGTTTGGATGAGCTTCAGCTACGAGTCTTTACTGATGTTGAACTTTCTTCTTCAAATGATTTAATCGACACTATTGGTTGCGAACAGCAGGGGAAACAATACGTTTAGAAGCTAGTCCAACATTGTCAGTCTGTGAAGTCGCAAGATCGAAAATTGTTAATATTGGAAAATGATCGGTGATAGCTAAGTATAGCGCATTATTGAAACGGGACATTGAGACAGCTTGGCTGTCCGTGGTGTCTGCGATAGCCCGATTGGTATAGGCATCGGCCATGATAGTCGAGGTTCCTGGTTCGTATCCGGGTCGCAGAAATTTCCCTTCCATTTTTCAATTGAAAAATCATTACCTTTGCTTGGCAGTTTGCTTGCGATTTCCACTTGGGACACCCCATTGTCATGAAATGCGATATTTTTTTTTTCTGGTCAGGCAACAATTGCGATTTATTTCCCATGCTGGACAGTAGTTGTTACGGCAAAGCAAACATCGCCGTAGCAAAGGACGAGTTTTTCGACAACAGAGGGCGTTAGTAAGAAAGGAAGACGTAAGAAGCGCGGGCGATTCGACTGGGAGAAAAGGAGAAGAGGAATGGAAAGGTAGACACCAGAGACCGTTAAAGAATAGAGACTTGCATTTCCTCTTTTCCTATACTAAATCATGTAATGAGTGCAGCGTGTCGCCCTCTGGTTAATCGCACCAACACTTCAGGGACAATTGATGATTTACGTCACCATGATCATGGGACAATTAGTGATTTACGTAACATCCACTAAGGGACAGTTGATGATTTACGTAACAGCTCCCAAGTTTCGGCGCCATTAACTGACGTCAACTAAGCAACAAAGCCAACTTAGTTTAATATTTATATTTGTTTTTGTATTTAAATAAGATCCTAATATTTACTATTTTTATTTATTTTTTTTTAATTTTTACTATTTTACTATAAATCCTTTAATTATTTAACAAAATTAGATACAACACAATGTTCTGATGATTAAAAATATATTTATTTTCCTTGCTTATAAAAGCAAGATTTACCAAACATGTTACGTTACATAAAATAAATATTTATAAACTCTAATTATAAAATATTTATACAATACATAGTATCATACATTTTTTTAAAAAAATGAAAACAAAGAAAACATGATAAGAAGATTTTCTTACATTAAGAAAAGTTACATTAATAATATAAAACAAAATTTCATAATAAGAAGATTTTATAATATTTTGATTACATCTTGGAAATATCACCATAAAAACAGTTTTCTTGTTAACAAGTATATGCAACTAAATGAACCATCATTTTCATCAAATATTTTGGCATTCTCAATATATAAATCAATGAAAAACATTAAATTTTAACTGAAAATTTATATTAAAAAAAAAGTATATATTTTCACCGGAGCACGGCTTTCACATCATCAATAGCATCATTAATAACATCACATTTAGAAGTGACAAAACATCAGACATTTAAAAATAGGTTTGTTTAACTGTCATATTTGCTACAATTGTTGTAATGCTTAAAAAAATTATTTTGCAATCCACGATTATTTGTAAAAAAGTGCACCTCTTCAAAAGTGATTCAAAGTGCTGGTAATTTAAAGACAGAACTCAGAATTAAGGACTCAGCCACTTTAAAAATATATTAGTGACCCTCAGAAAAGCTAAACGTTAATATAATTGCTGAAATTGTTAAATTTTTATAATTACCTTTAAATTAATCATCGCACTCATATGTTCATTGGAAGTCGAAATATTTTTTAAGATAAGTTAGAACGCGGACGAAGCTAGCACATGTTACTCAAATTTTTAAGTTATCTTAATAACATTTCATTAAAATAAGAATTTATATTAATATTGATATTGTTCGAATGCACATTTTCTGTAATGTTATGAACGATTATTGCCGAACTTCGGCCTTTGAGTTCCTGAAGGTTTGAAGCCAGAGATCGTTAAAGAAAGCTAAATATTTCTTTAACGGTCTCTGCATGAAGCCCGTTACATGAAAACTGAAATTTTTCTCCTTGAAGTCTCATCTCGTAATCAACGCGAGAAACCGAACTTTCAAACATCGCCGTCTGGTTAATCGCACCAACAGTCAGATTTACGAAAATTACTTTACACGAAAACTCATTACAGGAAGTAGCTCGAAATGCCAAATCTCTTTATTTAACGGTCTCTGGTAGACACGAGAGGGGATTCGAAAGAAGGAATTGGAGAGCGACGGAGGGAAACACCTCAGCGAGCAATGCTGCACGTCGCAGGAAAACAAGGAAGGTGTTTTCGAGAAGGGCTGACGCCAGTAATGGCACGGCAGAATAGCAAAGTTTCGAAGACCGACAGGACGAAACGTAGCCGCGTCGGAGCATAGCAAACGAAAAAGCCCGGCCACGCAGTAAGGACTACGAGGAAAGCCACCTGAACGGGAGACAAGGCATTCCGCCTCAGCCTTCGCTAGCAGCCTCATTGAATTTCCTAACTCGTTTGGAAATTCGGTATTGGAAACAGACTTTCGTCAACGAGGACGCTTCACGATGTTCGTACTTCAACGGGAGAGTTGGACCGGAGCCTTCCCACGAGGATTGTTCGCATTTACGAGAGATAGCGTCGGCTATCTGCGAGTGCGTCATTAAGATTCATCGAGCTATAATTGTGAGTGCTGATTATTTTGCTATTTAGAGTTTGTGGAAAGCTACGTGAGTTAAAGTGTTTCATGCGAGTTGAAATCTCGCTTCAGTAATAAGGTAATATGTGTGTGCTTCAAAGGCAGTGTTATATTTAAGCCTTATCTAAGAAAGAAAGATGATTTAGCTAAAGTGCGAAAGTTTAAGTGATTTCTACGGAAGCTTGTGGTTTTAACATTGCAACGTAAAAGTGAATTAGTGGCGTATACGAGTGTTATCGCAGTGCTTTAAGTTTTGTTCTTTAAGCTTGTATGCATGAAAATTATTTTTTGAAGAGTTACGACCGTTTGCAAGGTCCGTATTTTGATTTATTGATAAGATGAAATGCTGGTTTAGGGTTAGTGATAATTTGTGTTATAACTAGCAAAGAGTAGTATGATTGATATGATTAAGTCTTGTTTTGAGCCATTATAGAAATGGTGCTTGTAATTGTGATGGTAGAAGTGTTGGTAGAGACATTAATGCTATGAACTGCTAAGCTGAATCTTAGTCGGTTAATTAATAGTCTCAATTATTGTGTGCAAAGCGCATGTGAATATTTTCATTGAAGGAGATGAATTGTTTGGTTGAATATGGAATTATGGAATAGTGTAGACATTTCGCATTAATATGTAGAGGTATTGACCTAATTCTATTTGCTGAATTACGTTATCTTAGATTTTGGACTGTGGACTTTTGAAAATTGTGTAAATTCTAGCCAAGATTAAATTTCGGAGGACTTTCATATTTTTAAGTAAGACTGTCTTAAGCCAGTGAGCTTTTATTATATGAAAATGATTATATGTTTGGCAATATTAAGAATAATATAGAATTAGAGAGAGCCTTACGTGTAGTTCTATTGTAATAGTATTTTTGAGTTAGTGCCAAGTTTGTTTATGATTTTGTTGTGGTTGAATGGCCTATAATTAAGTATTTTATGGTTGACAATTTTTGCCATGCTTATTGCCTGAAGTGTTATTCATTTAGGTTGAAGCTTTAACACGTTTGAGTGATTATCATTGTTATTTAGAATAAGATTTTTGTTGCCTAGGTACTGCGTTAAGTTTTGAGCAGTAGCATTTAAGATTTCTAGGTTTAAGCTGTTATTGCTAGTTAAGTCATTTTATTTCAGAAATCGTTTATTTACTCTTGCTTAAAATGTTCATTTATTCATTTCAATAAAACTTTATTTGGTCCCTGACTAAAATTGTGGCTTGTGTCAATGATGTTATTTAGCACTTGAGCATTTTTCCACTGCGCATCTATTCGGAACGTGACAGTACGGAGGGTTGATTCAGATAAAATGAGACGACTTTGCAGTTCTGTTACGACGGTGTAATACCATGGCGTCACCATCGGTTGTGTTCGATGTGAGAGCCACGTTGTTGGACTATCGCCCGGCACCGTAATTTCCACTGAAGTAGGCTGAGTTTGAGGGACTCCATGGGAAGTTCGTTCCACACCTGCTGACACACTTTCCATAGCCCATCAACGGTTCTTGGTCGGCGACTCCGAGCCGTCGTTTCAGGAGACCAAAACCACAGAAATCCATCGGTGATGCGTCAGGAGATTTTACAGGCACATGAGAGAAGGGAATAACTCGTATGTCCATCTCCTGTTCCATCTTCCTGTAGTAAGCCACAGATGACTTGGCAGTGTGGCTTGATGCCTTGTCCATGTGGATCCAAACTTTTGATTGCTCACCAGGGTACAGACGTGGGATATCCTGCCGATATATGTGGTCCATTACATTACTCTGGAAGTAAGCTGCGCTAATTTTACAGTTTCCAGGAACTCGACGAATCGTGAGCAGTCCACGTGAGCAATACCCGGCAACCACCATGAAGCCCTTTGAAAACTTTTCCTTGCACCTTCGGACAAAATCGGACCTGGCCTTTGCCCCCTCTTTCGTGATAGTAAATTGCCCTGGGTTTGTTGGTGTCATCGAGGTACACCCAAGCTTCATCCAAGGAGACAACCCACTTCCATCGGTCACCTGCAAGATAGTTTTCATACAGTTTTCTGGCGTTGGTGAATCGTTCCTGCACGTGCCTGGCCGACAATCTGTGACCGCGCGCTTTATGACGTCGCTCCAGCCCAATATTGTCATGAATTATTCTGGAGACTGTTGCCTGTGAGATACCTTTCCTTTGGGCTAGACTTCTCTGTGTGTGGGGGATTTTCTTTCAGCACTTCAGACCGGATTTCTCGCACCACCTGAGCTGGGCGTGTTGGCTGGGGCTTGTTTCTGGTCTGCTTCTCTGCTCGTCCACGTTCATTAGATGGTCGCAATTTGTTCTTTTTGATTATTCGACCCACAGTAGCTTTGGATACCACAATACTATTTCGTTTGCATAATTCGACAATGCACGAAAGACTGAAGTTAGCGTCGGAAAGGCCAAACATATACCCTTCCCAAAAAGCTGTGATTTTGGAAGCCATGTTTCAGCACGAAATGTCCCAAATAACAGCAACAGGTGTATACAAAGCTAATCCCCATGAGTAAAAGCTAATCCCCATGAATATAGTGGACAAGTCATGCAAATTACATTCCGTCAAGGTCATACGCGGCGTTTAAAGTCGTCTCATTTTATCTGAATCAACCCTCAGTAGTATGTTAGCGTAGTCTGATTTCAGAGTATGCAGATGAGAAGGAGTAATTGTAATTTTTAAGGGCCAGGTAACGTGTAATCAATCAAGGAGAGGGGTAAAAAGTAATAAATTAATCCAGAAATTTAAATATTTTTTAAAAACAAATTAGTATTTTAAACTTCGGGATAGTTTTGGTTGTATTCTAAACTTTTGGGATTTAATCTGTATCAAAATGTTGTTATAAAACAACATCCTTTATGTGTACGACTGTTATTTTTATTGTATTAATTAATATAGATGCAGATTAACTATCTGTGTCAGAATAAAAGAAAAATGTTGGGATTAATCAGTTTAAAATCTTTTAAAAATGACCTCTTAGTAAATAACAAACTATTCTAAGCTTTTGGGGCAGACTGTATGGCGAACCTCTTTCACAAAGATCTGAGTAGCGCAAACCACTAACTTATAATTATACAACCATACATGCATACAATACAATAATTCGCCATTACAGAAAAAGTTTGGCGAACAATAATTCGCGAACCCCAGTTTGGGAAACACTGAAGTAGTACATTAAACAACTCGAAATGCAAAAATAAGAGCGAATAAAACGTTATTATCATAAAAAATTATTCGTTATATCAGAGCAAATTTACATGCAAAATACATTGGCAGGGTTTGGCCGGAGAAAATTTTTGTTATAAGTGAAATTTCCTTGTAAGCGAGTTCGTTATAAAATTGGTTATGGTGTATGTATGTTTTCTCCCATGCATGCTCAATCGGGTTCATATTCGGAGATCTTGGTGGCCACTCGATGCGTTAAATATCCTCACTTTGCAGAAAGTTTTCCACCATTAGAACTCTGTTGGGAAATGCATTATCGTCCATGAGAATAAAATCTGGACCATGGCACCTCTGTTACGAAATGCCATGTAATATATCAAATAACTTGTAACGACATGCCATAAATGAATATATAAGTGTACGGGTAATTACTAAGTTCAAAGATAGTCGAATTTTATTCAGAGGTACCTATGCTTGTGATACCATTATGGTCCATTGGAAATTTCCAATGCCAATTTGATAATATATATCAAACAATTTGGAATGACAGGTCCTGCACGAATATATAATAGTAATTAATAAATTCGAAGAAGGTCGAATTTGCGTCAGTGGTACCTGTGCAAATGATATCATTGGGTTAGGGTCATAATCCCGACAGCCACAATCTCGACAGGCCAAAATCCCGACAGGCCAAAATCCCGACAAGCCAAAATCCCGACTGGCCACGTATTCCCGACAGGTTACAATCTATTATCCCGACAAAGCAGAATCCCATTTATTTCT
>JAHWFO010072570.1:687098-707304 GCA_023313115.1 Rhysida immarginata
TATAATTCATTTTGCTGGTTAAGCACCTTTCAGTTTAAAATTTGTGTAGCGTACTTTAATTCCTTATCATTTCGGGAACGCCATTATATATTTCGTTTGCGGGAAAAGTATATACATGTACTTTTAGCGTAATTATGCTAAATAACACGATTTACTAGCTAATAACCCTGAAATCCGGCTTCTAGGGTGGAGTCGATGCCGTTTAAATAAAATCAAATGTCAAATAATCATTTCGGGAACGGTCATTTCGGGAACGTTCTCGGAATATGACATGCGTTACCGAAATGATGACTGCATTCTCGAAATAACGCTTGCGTTCTCTACACAGACAAAGGTGAGAGATTTAGCTATTTTAAGCCAATTTTTGTTTTTTTCTTTTAGGACATTAATATACACTACCTTGCCAAAAGTCATGGGACACCACCAATTTAATGGAAACACTTTGAAAAATACTTGTGTTAGTATCTAGTTGCTCCACCTTTTGCTGCTATCACATCCTCTATTCTGTCGGGCATACTGTCCACAAGTTTTTGATATGTTTCCGCAGGAATTTTCCGCCATTCTGCCAAACGTGCCTTTGATAGTTCAGTCAGATTTCGGGCGCTCCGCTCCTGCGCGCTATCGACGCTCCAACACATCTCAAAGATGTTCGATCAGGTTGAAATTGGGGCTCTGTACAGGCCAGTCAAATTGTTACACCCTCATCTCATCAAACCATCTGCCTACAACCCTTGCTTTGTGGCAAGGTGCGTTATCGTGTTAAAGAGAAAAGGGCCATTTCCAAACTGCTGGCAGAGGGCAAGGAGTACGGCGTTGTCCAGGATGTCTTGGTAACATTCCGCATTCAGATGACCAGTCACATAAATGATTGGACCCAGACCAAACCATGAAAAGCAATCCCACACAATCACTGACCCTCCGCAAAACTTCACTGTGGGCACTACTCAGCTGGCCAGATGATGTTCTCCGGGCATTCGCTATACCCACGTCCTTCAATCCGATTGCCAGATGGTGTATCGTGAATCGTCACTACATTCAACCATCCAACATTGCTCCAGAGTCCAGTGGCGTCTCTCTTTGTATCATTGCAATCTCCTCGCTGTGTTGGCAGATGCTGATGATGTTGGGTTTATGGGCCGCAGCTCTGCCATGAAAACTCAGCGAATGCAGATCCTTGCGAAGCTAATATAGTCAGTAAAGGATCTTGTCAGATTTAACCGATCAACCGATGTTTTACGGTTTGCAGTGACCACCCTGCGAAGGGCCCTTCGGTGTCTGCCCGACATAATCTTGGGTCTTCTGCTCCTGAGCTGAACATTTGTTCGGACCCTTATCTTTCCACGTCCGGCATTTTGAACGGATGATTTGGTGATATTTAGCAGAGTTGAGGTCTCTCTAACACTTTTGCCTGCAAGGTGTCACCCAACATTTATATTCCTAAGAAATTATACATGAAAACTGCAGATGATACTCCAATCTTAAGAAAATGATATTATCAGAAAAAATGGAAGGAAAAATTTCACCAGGAACCACGAATCTTGACTACCTGGTAGTCTTTTTCCTTCCATTTTTTCTGATAATATCATTATCTTATGATTGGAGTATCCCCAGTTTCATCTCCAGTTTCCATTTATAATTTCTTATATGTGCTCATCAAATGTTTTGATTGGTTGGAAAGGAGAAATTACCGATCTGCAAGCTGGGTGCCCGTCCTAACAGTGGCCTGCATCTTGACTACCTGGTAGTCTTTAAGAACACCGGGTGGCAGCCTTGCTATACCTTCTCCACGTTGGCCCAGGAACCTCTCACGACTGGTAGAGTCAAGAATCTTTCCTTCCATTTTTTCTGATAATATCAATTGTATTCCTCTCGAAGTCCGAAAGCTGCTTTCTTTTGTGCATGGTATTGTGTAGTGTTGAGATGAACGATAACATTTAAATTGCATGGGAATGCCTCATTTTTATGTAAAAATGGTGTGTCCATGACTTTTGAGAAAAGTCCTGCAAAGTAATATATTTGAGAAATAAAGAAAGATTGTGATTCTTTATTTTTGATTTCCTTCTAAGACTCAATTGGTATATTATTATATAAAATATTGTGTAATTGACCAAAAAGTCATAATTCCTAAAGTATAATAAAGATTTAATACTGCTGAAACAGTTTTCTTTGTGTCAATTGTAAAGAATGATCGTAATCATCATTCAGGGAACGCGACCGTCATTTCCGGGAACGTCGGAAAAAGTGAAAAAAAAACAACATTAGTTTATTTATCTTAAATTGTTTGTACATAAATAAATAGATACATTATCGCCCCTTTGCATCATAATCTGAATTGAATATACAGGCTCATAATACAAAAAATAAATTAAAGTTTCGTTTGTGAATTCACACTTAACACGATATCACGATAAATACTCGTAAAAATCCATATTTCAAAGTTTAAATATTTTGATCAAAAATATTATCTAATTGAGAACTGCGTTTTGCTTTACTTTTTTAAAAGGAATAATAAATTAAATTGATTACATCATATTTTATACAATTTCAAAAAACGTTCCCGAAATGAAAATATTTACTTCCATTTCTGTTATTTTATACCGTAACTAAAAAATTAACAGGTTTTTTGCGTGCCCCTTTTCAGGACCATTAGAAAACACAATGCACTATCTATGTAAATTATAAACTAATTTTCTAATTCAAGTTTATTTTTTCGAAAACTGAAAATGCTCACCTCTTTGATTTTGAGCCATATATATAGATCCCCAAAACGAGAAAATGCAGCTTCCTGAAAATTTTGTCGCAACACCGTCCTATCCATAACATAATCTATATACAGTATATAAAGCTCAATGTAAGTATGTTTGTCCGGTTTTAAAATGCAACTTGGAAGTAAGCTATAACGTTGAAATTTAACATACAGCTGCGTAATACTACGACAATGATGGAAAAAATCCAAAACTGGAATTGAGTCGCTCAAAAACATAGAAATTAATAATCCAAACATAGTGGGGTGTCCGAAAAGTCTAGCACTATGATGTATATCACAGTCCAAAGGCGATGCATTAGATAGACTAAAAATCTCTAATAGCAAGTGGATCGTGGGCTTTCCATTTCCGACCTCAAAAGTGACCTTCAAAGGTCATCTTTAAGGTCATTCAAACCGTAACTTTTCCCTGTCAGAGATAGAAGAAAATTTCCAATTACGAACTTGTAGAGCACCCCAAAATTGGTCTAAATCCATGTAGGAAAATTGTGTGAGATAACTGAGGATAAAGATTGGTATGCTACTTGTCGCCCCCCCCCCGGCCCTCACACAAGAATGGCACCGTTTCTCACGTGAAATTGTAAGTTGTTCAAAGTTAATTTGCATGTAGTTTCTTCACGGTCTCCATAAATTGTGCCGTCAGACCTTTTTCGTTGCTCTTCATACGACCTGAGTGTTGCTGCCACTTACTGTTCTGTATTAGTTTCATCACAGTTTCGTATCTTCGTTTCTGTTCGAGCTGTGCTTCAGCATTCGCCAAAGAAGGTGGCAACATTTGTTGCGTGTTTCTGATTACATCACCATTTTATTTTACGTAAGAACTGACGCACAGTTACCTATAACACGATGACGCAATATCCACTGCATGAGATGGTCAACATGGCCTTCTGCTATGGTGCAAGTAATGAGAGTATTGCTCATGGAAAATACTGTACGCAGAGCGATTTCCGACTCGACGCCATCCTCACTACAGAACATCATCAACAGATTCCAAACCAGCGAGTTTTTCTTTGGTCCACCCTGTATATATTCAGGATTTTTCATGTCTTATTATTTATATTCAAGTTTAAATAATGCAAAATTTCATCAAAACAAAAAAAAACCCAGCCCGAGCAACGCCGGGCATATCAGCTAGTATAACATAAAATCCGGTGATCTTATATCCACAGTACAACATTTTTTTGGGTAGCTAAAGCCAAGTGTCTGGGAAGGATATCCATTGGATAAAAAGAAATGGAACATTTGGATGTCTTGGAGAGATTTAGTAGACATCTCTGGACATTTTTAGATGATCCGCTTGTTGGATAGTATATATGTGTCTCTAAACGTACAGCCGATTCGTTTTTGTTTAATATGGAGAGAAAGAAATGTTAATCGTCCGAGGGAGATTGGAACAAGTAGACGAACGTTCCACAATCTATTGCTGGTGACTTTTTTCCACAGCTAGATGAACCAATGGATGTCCAATATCGAGGGTGAGTGTTAGTTGTAAATTGGTTGAGACAGGCTTGTGGGCAAGGCGAGCCTTGCGAATACTGTCCAGGACACCTAATTCTAGTCGGCTGTACCTTAGCAGTGTGTCTCAGTTAAGCATTGTGTCTCAGTTTACATGATAAATGGCATATTATGGTGCTCAGCGACGAATCTCGGTTGTCTAAGCATTGATGATCATCTTCAGCCTAGAGGCTCATGACAATCGGATTTGTCTTTCTACCATTCTTGAATGCTACACAACTAGCTATCTCATGGTTTCGGGTGTTGTCAGCACAGCCGGTCACCTCTGTTATGCATAGCGGTCAATTTGAAAACATAGCGATCTGTTTTTCCAAATAATATCATTTCAAGATAGATACATGTATATGTTAACAAGGTACTGCAGGCCGCTGGATTACTTTACATTCAGAGCCTACCTTATCTGAAAATGCCATTTTTCAGCCAGACAACGCACGGCTACATACAGCATCCATCAGCAGGCATGTTTTGAAAGGTAACTATGATTCCTTGGTCACATGATCATCAGATCTTTCTCCAATAATCTCAAAATGAAGATAAACTCTCGACTTCGATGAATACTCCATGCACCGCAATACGCTAGGGCCTACACACACCTACACACAATGAAAAAGATCAGTGAGAAAATCGTTTGGTTTGGTTTTTTGGTATCAACGTCCTTTTCAACTGCTATGGTCATTTCAGGACGGCGTTATAGGGGCCGCAAATTTTGCCTCGCAAGGGTTCTTTAACATGCTGCCGGCAAACGACTACACGGGACCAACGGCTTTACTTCCCTTCCGAAGGAAGTGCGTGATTTCAGGATTTTCCCTCTGAAAAAATCCTCGTCGTCCTCGGCCGGGTTCGAACCCGCGTCCTCGGGCATCAGAGGCGATCACGCAACCCCTGAGCCACCGAGGCCGTTCAGTTAGAAATTGCGGACAAGGGAAAGGATATACAGAGTGAATACAAAGTCTGAACCCCCCTTTTATTTTTTGAACCGAAGCAGATATGTCAATTTCGATGAATCCAATGAATAGGAAGTTGTGGGTGGCCTATCCCATGGTGCACTTTTCATCATCCCAAATATGCAAATTAGGATACATTCAAAATTTATCTCAAAAACCGTAAGGGATAGAGAAAAAAAAAACCCAATTGCAAACTTGTTCAGCATAAAAAAAACAAACAAAACAAAAAAAAATCATCCAAATCGGACCAACCAATCACCCACAATCACGTGAACTGTTTGTAGCTTACAAACAGTCACACTGCACAAGTAAAATTGAATGTTGATATTTCCACCATGTAAAGCATGCAAATCAAAAAATTAACATAAATTACCATACTCACATTCACTTTCATGCGGAAAAGCAAATAAAAGGCATGTTTCAGCACACACAAGATAGAACAATTCCAGGATGGCAAGCTACACTGTTCCGGAAACGGTCAACATGATCTTCTGCTTCGGAGAGGCAAGGAGAAACCTACATGCTGCAGTTAGGTTGTATCGAGACAGATACCCTAACGAACGCCATCCATCTCGTCAAACAATGCGTCACATTATTCAAAGATTCGAGGCTACAGGGAATGTTAATGCAGAACGAGGACGACCAAGGGCACAAGGCGACGAGGATACAACAACAATAGTTCTGGCTGCAGTTGCTGCAAATTCCCACAGAAGCACCAGAGCAATTGCTGCAGATGTTGGGTGCCATTCTACACGCACATCATTTTCACCCATACCATATTCATTGTCACCAGGAGTTACTGCCATTGGATTATGTTGCTAGGGTCGCCTTCTTCAACTGGTTACTTATCTGCCTGGATGACAATCCAAACTTCATTCATGAGGTGTTGTGGACAGATGAAGCCTAGTTCACCAGGGATGGAGTTTTCAACAGGCACAACCATCATCATTGGGCAGACGAAAACCCACGATGTCTGCGAGAAGCAACTCACCAAGTGAACTGGAGAATCAATGTGTGGTGTGGATTGTACAATGACACTGTGGTTGGACCGTATTTTTACGATGGAACACTGACTGCAGAACGCTACCGGGCTGAAATTCTCAACGTGGTAGTCACAGACTTCATGGACAATTTGCCATTGGCCTCGTATCAGCGCACGTGGTTTCAGCATGATGGAGCTCCTCCACATTACGGGTTGGTCGTTCGCGAGCGTCTAAGTGAGATGTTTGGACAACAATGGATTGGCCGAGGAGGACCAGTTCGTTGGCCACCCCGCTCCCCTGATTTTACACCACTTGACTTTTTCATGCGGGGATACCTGAAGGACAAGGTCTATGCTACGCAGCCTGTCTCACGGGAGGATCTGGTTCAACGAATCCAAAAAGCGTGCCGAGGAGTGATACCAGCCATGCTTGCCGATGTTTTGGCGTCAGTTCTGTGCCCAATTGTGTTATGGTGTCCACGGTCGTCACATCGAGCATTTTGTTGATTAACTTTTTTTTTGTTGATTAACGTGATTGTGGGTGATTGGTTGGACCGATTTGGATGATTTTTTTTTGTTTTGTTTGTTTTTTTATGCTGAACAAGTTTGCAATTGGGTTTTTTTCTCTATCCCTTACGGTTTTTGAGATAAATTTTTAATGTGTCCTAATTTGCATATTTGGGATGATGAAAAGTGCACCATGGGGTAGGCCACCCACAACTTCCTATTCATTGGATTCATCAAAATTGACATATCTGCTTCGGTTCAAAAAATAAAAGGGGGGGTTTCAGACTTTTGTATTCACCCTGTATATGTCAGTAGTCACCAACACTGGCAACACACTTCACCCACTGCGTTACAAGCGCTGGATAACAACGGCGTAAAAATTCGTCGGCTGGGAGAAAGTCGCTATCTTGACATTTACGTTTTACCCAAACCGCCACCTCGTTTAAACTCTTCATTGGGACAAAAAAAATGGGAATTGCACTGGGTAAGATCGGGACTGTAGAATGGATATTCTAAGGCCTCCCACTTGAAGTGTATCAGGCTATTTATTTATTTACTTATTTATTTATTTATTTATTTATTTATTTATTTATTTATTAAGTAGCGGAAGAATGAAGCTACTTATTGGTTTTACAATGTCCGTCTCTCCGTCCGTCTGCCCTCCTTCATAATTTCTTACTATGGGCAAGCCCACCTTCACTATTTAGTTTGGTTTTTATTGGCCTACTAGGGTCGAAATTACGGGGATGGGATTTAGAGGGAACCAAGTGATCTATGCGGTATTTAAGTATGTAAAGGAGTGAAATTAGATGTGCAGATTCCTCTAGGAAAAATCTACTTTACTATGAAGTTTGGGCCAAATTGGCCCAGTGGGGTCGGATTGTGGGGGTCATAGTCACTTGGTCTTCAGAACTATGGCAACGTATGGCATGTAATATATCATTCGTTCGAACATGATGGAAAAAGAAAAAAGATAGGGTTCTTTTATACTTTCTAAATACTACTTCGAGAAAACCAATTTGATTAAGATAAAAAATTGAGGGATTAAAAAGTGCAGATGAAGGGGTAAAAATAGACGAATTCAGGGCTTTCGCTCCTTTCTTATACCTTCCTCGGGAGGATTAATTTCTTTTTTATTTATTTATTAACAGACTTCAAAAAACGAGGTTATCAATTGGACGCGTATGTATGTAATATTGTTGGAATTTGCAAAATATTCGTATACGTTAGCGTATGTGGGCTTCTAAACAGGTGTGGCCAAATTTCCTAAGTGCGTGTATGTATGTATGTTTGTCCACGTATTTCTCAGAAACTAGAAATCGAAGTGCATTAATTCCTTTTATATTGGATTAAGTGTCTTTCAACTTAGGGAACAGTCCAAGTTTTATCAAAATCGGTTCAGTAGTTTTAAAGATATGGACTGATATAGCTAGGCGATAGTGAAAGTTTCGTTTTTTTTATACTTTTTTAATCTTGTTATACTCTGTTTATTAGGATTTTAGCATCATCTAAAACCCTATTAACGACAATACAGAAGTCTTTATGTATGTATGTATGTATGTATGTATGTATGTATGTATGTATGTATGTATGTATGTAAGTAATGTGTATGTCACACGCCTTAACTTTTGAAAAGATTGACCTAGAGGCT
The DNA here is from genome assembly GCA_023313115.1 of Rhysida immarginata. Lineage (NCBI taxonomy): Eukaryota > Metazoa > Arthropoda > Chilopoda > Scolopendromorpha > Scolopendridae > Rhysida > Rhysida immarginata. The sequence goes on from JAHWFO010072570.1 coordinate 695,462, forward strand.
TGAAATTTTCTACACACGTAGGCCCTATACAGAGGACGGTGCGAAAAATATAGCGAATCCTTTTGGGTGGCCCGAGGCCCCTCATGGGCCACTTGTATGAATTTCATGGTTCCTTTTTTATCTTTTGAAAAAAAGAGGGCAAAAATCCTGAAATTTCGTAAATTTGTAGTGCGGTTCTAAAAAAATAAAACCAATATACAAGATACGTGATTTAAGCCTCTAGGGCCCCGCCGGAGGTCCCGAGGTCCTAAATACAATTGAAGCTATAATATTTGAACGGAACGACCTAGGAACCTGAAATTTTGTATATTTAGAGTGTGGTACTAAAAAAATATAGCAAATATACAGGAAATGTGATTTAGGCCTCTGGGGCCCGCCAGAAGATCCCGAGGCCTCAAATACAAATCAAGTTATAACTTTTGAACGGAAAGATCTAGAAACCTGATATTTTGTATATTTTTAGTTTGGTACTAAAAAATAAAGCCAATACAGAAGTAAGCTGATATAAGCCTCTAAAACCCCGCCAGGGGCCTCGAGGCACCAAATACAATTGAAGCTATAACATTTGAATGGAAAGGCCTAGGAACATGAAATTTTATATATTCATAGTATGGTACTAAAAAATATTGCAAATATACAAAAAAAAAGTAATATAGGCCCCAGCAGAGGCCCAGAGGCCCCAAAGACAAGCAAAGCTACAACTTTAAACGAAAAGGTCTAGAAATCTGAAATCTTGTGTACTTATAGAAAATTACTTAAAAATTTAGCTAATGTACACTGGTATAAAGCTCTTGGGTCTCGACAGGGGCCCTGAGCCCCCAGTCACAAATCAAGCTATAACTTTTGAACCGGAGGTCCAGAAACTTGAATTCTTGCATATTTATGGTGTGTTACTTAAAATTTTAGCTCTTATACACTAAAACTTATATAGTCCTCTTATACACTAAAACTGGGGCCCTGGCAGGGGCCATAAACACAAACAGAGCTATAATGTTTGAACGAAAGGGTTTAGAAATCTGAAAATTTGTATACTTATAATACTTTACTAAAATATTTAGCCAATATACACGAAAAACTGGTATAAGACAGGGGCCCTGAAGCCCAAATCACAAATAAGCTCTAACATTTGAATAATAAAAAGGCCTAAGAACTTGAAGTTTTATATTTTTACAGTGCGTTACTTAAAATTTATAGACAATATACAAGGAGACTGGTATAGGCCTAGGAGTCCCTGGCGGCCTCAAATACAATAGAAGCTATAACATTTGAACGAAAAGGCCTAGGGACCTGAAATTTTGTTTAATCATAGTGTGGTATTTAAAAATTTAGCTAATATATATTAAAAATTATATAAGTCTCTTGGCAGGAGCCATGCGGCCTCAATCTCAAATCAAGCTATAAATTTAAAACCAGATGTCCAGAAACCTGAAATGTTTTATATTTATAATGTGTTGCTTAAAATTTTAGCTATTACACACTAAAATTGATTTAGTCGTCTGAGATCTCGGCAGGGGCCGCGAGGCTCCAAATACAAATTCAGCTATAACTTTTGTACGAAAAACCTAAGAACCTGAAATTTTGTATTTGTGCCCCTCCACTTATTATAGTCACGAGCCGCTACTTCTCGTAACATTTTGATGCTAAAACTCTTATATCGTTGGATAACGATGCCTTAACTAATTTTTATACTCCGTTAATCTTGTTTTAGTTCAGAGAAATTCCGTTTAGGGCCTGTATGACCACAAGACCGACAAGATAGGTCCCTGGGCGGAGGAAACAACAAAAAAGAATGTAACATTACAATAAACGAGTTAGATAACAAAATAATCAGCAACAGAAATAAAGGGGGAAAAAACCCAGAAAAAAGATAAAAAAATTAACAAAAATTAGGGTTAGAATGGTTAGTAAAAAGGAAAATTGTTAGGATTCTTTTAAAAAATGGCAGTGTTCAGGGAGGTGTGGATGGTTTCTGGCAAAAAGAACCACCATCTGATTCCAGCATACGACATACAACGACGCTGGTAGTTACTTCCAGCAAATGGGATTCTAATAGAATTCGCGAAGCGAGTGGAGTAAAAATGAAATTCATGTTGGCCCGATACAGGAAGAGGAGTTGAAAGAAATAAATGACCATTGACAACTTGGTAATTAAACGTAACTAATTCCATAATGTAAATTTGATACACTGTCGAAAAACAGAGAATCACTCAAAAACCACTTTTGGATTCGAAGAAGGTCGAACCCAGAATTGGATTTCATAGCAAAGCAAGGAGTGTATCAAGGAATAGTACAATAAGAATAATATATTAGGAGGGAGATTGTGGAGATGGGAAATCATCCCTAATTTTTGACTCAGAATACTAATATGAGTGCCCCAAGATAAATCAGAGGATAACTGCACGCCAAGGTATTTGAAAGTAGCTAGAGTTATAGTAGATAAATTGTTCTGTAGGGACAGGCCGTGTAGATAAATCGTATTTGGTCTTATTAAGATTAAAAGTTAAATGATTGATAGCATGGAAAGAGCCTGATTAATAGTAACTTTGTAAATTAGAAATAGACAGATCCGCAAAAGAGAGAGAGAGTAACTTCATCGGCATAGAGAATAGCTGAAAGAGGGGATAGCGCAGATGGTAAATCCTATCCGTGGTCGTGCGTGGTCGTGGAACAGGACGACCCGCGGGAGCCAGTAGTTTGTAAGGTACGACCAGAAATTATAAACCTAAAAAAACAAAATATTGGTGAGGAAACAAAACATAAAAATTTAATCACAATAATGTTTAAAACTATAACAGAAAAAATTCAAAAAAAATAAAATACGCCTGACCAAAATTGATAAAGCCAGATTGTTTAATAGCCAATAAATCCACCATTTTTCTTAAAAACTTTTTTATATACACGATTTGGCATTGATTTTACAAGGGATTGTAAATAGTTTAGGTCGATATTTTCCCAGCTTTTTATGATTTGGGCTCTCAATTCTCCAATTGATGTAAATTGCTGCCCATTTACATAAACAGCTCTTGCTGAGCAACCCCAAACATTTTGTTTAGGGTTAAAATCAGCTGAGACAGCAGACCACTTCATTACCACTTGACAGGTGACCGCTGTGCTTTTACCACACACATTGACGGGTTTCCGGGTCGTAATGGTGAACGTCGTAAACAGCACTCATTTGGTGATGAATTTCGACTGCCGACTGCTTTTCCGCCGCCAAAAATCTGAAGAACTGTTCATCGTTCTTACTATAATGCTTTCATCTTGTGCACTTCGAAATTACAATGGCGCTGCTGCCAATTGTTGAGCGCGCCCCATCGCTCTTGATTAGGGCTACTAACCTACCGTCCGGCTTTTGAAACACTTTCTCTGCGCAAATTATGACACTGAAGCTGGCGTTGTTGCGGTCGTTTCCTTTAATTTTTGGTGTTGAGGTTTATGGTTGGCAGGTTGAAAAGGTTAATGGCTTTCCACCGATCGAAGAGAGGCCGCCTAAATGGACAAATAATGTTTTTGGAGAGATGCGTGCATGTTTAAATATCATAAAACCGGGGAGTTCGATTCCGAAGTTTTGTTCAAGTAGAACACTTTCCCCGCGTCCGTTCTCTTGGAGAAACGCAATTACCTGAACGTGAAACATGATTTCCCACAGGGAAGACACGCGGTATTAAATTAATATCGGTTCGCGAAACCCCTCAGTGATACGTATTTATTAGCATATTAGTCGCCGAAACTCCTCGGGGGGAAAATGCGCCAATATTGAATTCGTACTGTATCCATAATTTGCTTCGTGGAAAGGTGCGGCTTTGATTTGGTGTCGGAGGATCAATTTAATTTATGTGGCAACAGACGTCATAGGTCCATGGCATGGAATTTTATCGAGGATTCTATTTTTTGAAATTATAGCCGTAAAGCCTCGCATCTAGATTGTGACTCTATCAGAAACCCATCGCAACTTGCTAACACAGCATAATAGAAACTGGAATTTTGAAGTAAAGCAAATCGAGTTACACACATTGGCCAATGAATTAGAAGAAAGTGTTTTATATTTTATAGAGCCCTCTTTGGCCGAATTACCTGATATATGCACGTTTGGCCCCCCTTGAAGCACTTGCAATTCAATGGGAGATTAGGCGTCCATCAGACATACAGTTAGTTCACAAGCATTGTTGGAAGAAGATTTTTTCGAATATGTCGTTCCAACACATGTCTCAAACATTCTCTATGGGACTGGCATCTGGACAAATTGTTCCAGTAGCAGGAACAATGTCGTCTACAAATTGCCTTGATATTTTGGACAATTCTGGACTACCTATATTTTATGGCAATAGGTTGCGGTTGGACCATTTCTGTACCATGACAATGTTTTTCTTTTTTGTCGTAATTGGTTTGAGGAGACAAGATTAGCAGAAATGGACCGGCCTGTACAGAACCAAATATAGAAAGCAAATATAGAAATCGCAGAAACATGATCAATCATAAAACAAATTCAACGAACTCAACAATAAAAGAGTATAGTTACCAACAATGACAATATAATAATACACAAAAAACACAACAATACAATAATATAAATCAAAAAGTAATTCCATTAAAAACAACTAAAAACTGAAGGTGGATTCGAAAACGTCTTTTAATTTTGAAAGCTTATTTTAAAATTTGATCAAAAAATGTAATACAGTCAGATCTCGGACATTTACGAAGTTAGGTTCCATAAATAATCTGAAGTATGCTAGAAGCCTGACTAACCCAAAAGGTCTTTCACAATTAATTACAGATTTCTCTTTGGTTAACTTGAGGATAATTCTCTAATATTCTCTTTTTAATTAATTACTATTACTAAAAAAATTTATTTTTTTGGTCCGCAAAAAACGTATTGTTGCATGAATTGTTGCATGAAAAAGAGTTTCGCGTGGTAAATTTTGAATACCATTGTTGTAGCCGTTGGTTTTGCTCATAACAATGCTCATAACTTTCTGTTTATTGGCGAAAAAACGAATGATTATGTTTATATAAATACTCATATGGGATGGCCTATTTACCACTAGTAATTATTAATAACAATTACAATAACGAGATAACTCTTACACGACTGGTATTTGACACACTTTTACATTCCTATTTTATATTTATGTATAGACTCTATACATACAGGGTTTTTCCAAAGAGTTTTTGAATACCCTGTATAACTGTATGAATATCATATTCGAGATAAGGGACTTCTATATTTAAATCGGAATATTCACGCCAAAATCGGGACGGATAGCCACCGCGATTGCGAGCCGTAACAAATGGAACAAAATTCCTAGTTGCAAAGTTACAGAAAATGAAATTCTGAATAATTATATACAAGGTCTTTATAATTAAAGTTCCATTTTGACATGGCCATAAAAAAAACTACTGGACCAAAAGCTATAATACTTGGTATTATTATACAAGAGGGCATGGGAAGTTTATACCTATCAAAAAAAAAAAATTAGTTCAAAAGGTCACCACAAGCATGGAATGGCGCTCTATGCAATATTCGTATACGAAATTAGACACAAAGACACAGGTTAACAATATGGTGTAACCTGCTTTCAGTAAATGGTGGAAGCCACATTCAACATGTAACTAATTTTAGTAACGATTAAAGACTTGTTAACCTGTGTCTTCGTGTCTAATTTCGTATACGAATATTGCATAGAGCGCCATTCCATGCTGGTGGTGACCTTTTGAACTAATTTTTTTTGTTTTGGTGGGTATGAACTTCCCATGTCCTCTTGTATAATATTACCAAGTATTATAGTTTTTGGTCCAGTAGGTTTTTTTTAATGGCCATGTCAAAATGGAACTTTAATTATAAAGATCCTGTATATTGGAGGTTATTTTATGATATATAAAATGATCATTTTTAATTTAATGCTCTCAAATATAAAAAAATTATTTAAGTATCTTCTTTTGGGTGGTATTTTTATATATTTTATTTTTCTGATTTTGTGAGCTTTTTATCAAACTAGCAGAGTTACCCGGCGTTGCCCGGGCTAATTACACTTGTAGGTAAAGAGAACAATCTCATAAAATTAAATTATAACTCCCAAGTGGTTAAATAATAACTCAATCAATACAACACAGAGCACAATAACAACGTCCTATCTGTTACGGTTTGGAAGATGCAATTTGCATTTGGAATAATTTGCATATTCAAAACCTATTTAATTGCGCCACCATTTCCTATTAGTCTGCACCGACAGATTTCAAATACCTATCTTTATTCTTGAGTTTTTCCATTCGCCCCCCCCCCCCCCCACCCTCTGCAACAACTTTTAATTTTTCTCGCTTTAAATGTTACAGAAAGAACGTTTTATTCTGGGAAGGAAATGATTTCTTTTCTTTAACAATTTTTCTTTATATAAAAAAAAAATATGCTTTTTTCGAATGCTCAGTTTTTTCTCTCTTTGAACCATGCGGCATTTTCCTTTTCGCGTCCTTTGGTGCCCCTCGTTTAAAAAGGTCAAATCAGGAATGGTTCATTTGAAACGAATTGGTTTGAAAAGAGGACATCTTTCGGGTCGAAGAAGAAGGACTTAAAAAAAAAGTAAAGAGACAAAAAAAAATATCCATGTACTGCCCCCCGTTTTCATTAGAAAGAAAGAGATCGAGGCGAGGAAGAGAAAGGAGCCGAGGGAATCTCATTTGGCGACGAGCGTTTAACTTTTAATGGTGAAAGGAAGTGTGGGAGATTGTATTTTCCCGTCTCCATTTTTCCTTTGGATTATCGAAGGGGCTATTGGTTTGACTTCGGATGGACATTTTATCGACCGTCAGTGTCCGTCGCCAGATGTCACCATGTTTCACGGTCAGTTGCACCGGAAAATTCGCCCCGTGCTGCTTTTGTCATGATGAAACGATTTCACTTCCATTTCAGCCCTACCCTCTCCTCTTGTCAAACCCAACCCCGACCTTCATCATCCGTGACAATCTACGTGTCTTTCTCCTCCCATCTATCTATCTCTCTGAACGTTGTTCTTTCTTTTTCTTTTCCTTTTGGTCTTTTATCTTTTCCCGAATGGAGAGAAGCAACGAAGCAGGAGAGAATCAGGCATCGACGGAGGGGGTTAGATTAGAGGGGGTTTATTAAGAGGCAAGAATCGAACCATCCACTCATCATGGGTGACAAGGCCATGTCTTTGTCTTCCTTCTTTTCTCTTTAGGTCCAATGTATTAATCATCAGCGAAAAAGTCGGTAAACTAGCGTAGAGGGTAGGTGTGAAACGAGAAAAAGATGAGCTTTTGGCTATGAGGAGGTTGAGATGAACGACTTATGCTGGTGTCTGATTGCCTCCTTATGAATGGGACAGCAGCAATGCCTCCTTATGATTACTTTGCGTTGACAAAGAATGCATCTATACCAATTGAAACACGAGGCTTAGCTGCTTTATGTAATCCTGCACAGTGTGCATAATGGAATTTTGTGAAGTGCACTGAAAGCTAGGGCGAATATTTTAAAATTACGATATAAAAATAATTAATAAATGATAACACAAATGTTTCATAAAATGGCAGAGCCATTATAATCTCCTCAGAAGCAAACCAGAACGGAAAGAGAGCCGAGTTAAAGTTATTTTTGCGTAAAATATAATTTAGAAATATTTTGTTTAATTTTATTAGTTTTTCAAATTTGCAACGAATGCTAGTAGGAGACTCGATGCTGTGTATAAACTATAGAGCACAAATTTTGTAAAATAATCTCTGCTTTAGTTACATATAAAACAGTATAGAAATTTTTGGCGCGTTCATATCGCCCCACCCTCTCTCTCTTTCCGATATAACCGAAGACGCTTTTTAAATACATACACTGTCATATCAACGAATTATGACCAGCACCCCTTCAAGGCACACGCATGGTTCGCTCCAAGAACGATTACACATTGCAAAATTTGCATAACAGGCTGAGAAAGCTTTAAAGCTGGTGCATCAAAACGGTAGGTGCACGAGCCTCAAGATGGGTAAACGTCCGCAATTAACGGACATCCAAAAAGGGATGATAATAGGCTATCGCAGCAAGGGTGGCACCATCTCCGAAACGGCGTGATTTGTGAACTGTTCATGGCCAGCTGTAGTGAAGGTGTACAAAGAGTGGACAGCAGGGACAGAAATCGCGTCCCAACGCCATCACTGTAAAGCATGGGTCACGAGCCATCGACCAACGGGATGAGCGGCGCCTACGACGACTCGTAAAAGGTGACAGGAGAGCCACAGTCCAGCAACTGACCACCAAATTCAACAGTGGTGCCAACAGACGTGTATTCGATATTACCGTTGAACGCACCCTGCTACAGATGGGCCTGAACAGTCGATGCATGGTTGCTGCACCCATGTTGACCAGGGGTCATCGTCAACGACGCCTAGATTTTTCACGTGAGCACCGCCATTGGACCACAGACGAGTGGGCTAAGGTCGCCTTCTCCGACGAGTCAAGGTTTTTGCTCCATAAGATTGACGGGCGATGGCAAGCGCGTCGTGAACGCCATGAAAAGAGACTGCAGGAGGCTATTGTGGGCCGGAAACAGGCTGGTGGGGTTAGTGTGCATGTGTGGGGGATCTTCTGTTGGGAGCAGTTAGGTACATTGAATCGTCTAGAGGGCAATTTGAATGCCTGCGGCTATCTGTCAATCGAGCGGACCAGGTGCACCCGTACATGCTCACGATGTTCCCCCAATGTGATGGTGTGTTCCAGCAGGACAATGCACCCTGCCACAAGGCACGTCCCCTTCTGGATTGGTTCGAGGAACACTCTACTTACTTTCGAGTGCTCCCTTGGCCCGCTAATTCGCCGGACATCAATCCAATCGAACATCTGTGGGAGCACCCTCCACCTATGACTCTCGAAGCTCTGTGGACAGCGCTGCAAGCGGACACATACTGCCATACCATCGGACACATACCGCGCACTTCTTGCGTCCATGCCACGACGCCTAGCAGTAGTTACAGCGGCGAAGGGTGGCTACTCCGATTACTAAGCGGGTGGTCATAATTCAGTGATATGACAGTGTGTATGCCAATACAAGCTAATATGCCCGGCATTGTTCGGGCTATAGAGTATGAGGAGTTTGCTCGAAAAACAACAAGGTTGCCACCTAGCGACAAATGCGCGAAAAAACTTGCGGGAATCAAGTGTAAACATTAACACTTATTGAAATGAAATTCGACTTGGGAAAATAAAAGAAAATGATTCGAGTAAATTGAGTAAAGGAAAGAATTTATATTTGAAAATGTATTTGAATTTCGCAAAAAAATAAGAAGGAATTAAAATATTAACTTTTTTTAAACGTAAAACTAATGTTAATCAACCAGAATATAAAATAGAAACAAAGGTTAAAAAAGGTAATTATAGGAGTTTATTAAGAAAAGGATTAAAAAATTTTATATTAAAAATAAAATCAAAAATCTATTAAAGATCTCAACAGCTAGAAATTATATTTCTGGTGTTTGTAAATGTAAAATTGGAAATTTTAGGTACAAACTCATCTGTGCAGTTATCCACTTTATTAATAAAGAAAGATATAAGTCTAAAATTAATTTGAGTAAAGGAAAAGATTTATATGTGAAAATGTATTTGATTTTCGCGAAAAATAAGAAGGAATTAAATTATTAGCTTCTTTTAAACGTAACACTAATGTTAATCAACCATGAAATAAAATAGAAACAAAGGTTTAAAAAAGCAATTATAGTTAATTAAGAAAAGGATTAAAAAAAATTTATATTAAAAATTAAATCAAATTTCTATTAAAGATTTCAACTGCTAGAAATTATATTTCTGGTGTTTGTAAATGTAAAATTGGAAATTTTAGGTACAAAACTCATCTGTGCAGTTCTCCACTTCATTAATAAAGAGACAGATAAGTCTAAAATTAATTTTCCCCTTTAATGGAAAAATACATCAAAAAGAAAGTACAGAGAGGAAGCAAGTTTATTATCTGATATTTTAACTTACAAATAAATGAAAAATAAAATTCTAAAATTAAAGAGGGGAAGTGTCACTGCTGAAGAAAATTTTTTTTAGATGTTTTCAAAGGCATAAATTGTGTATTCTACAGGGTGTCCACAAAGTCTGGGTACATAGGGGATTAACACATACTTTTAAAACAAAACAATTTTATTTAATTCTAATGTTAATAAATAATATTTTCAATATGATTCCCATCATTTTCAATGCATAATTTGATGGGTAGGAAAAATAACAAATAAATTTTGAAAGGTAAAGTGTTTTTTATTTAATTTAAACAAAAGTAAAATTGGTATTTTTTTATTTATTTAATTGTTTATGTCATGATTTTATTCACTGCTAAACCACCACAGCCGCCTTTCCCCCCTCGCAAAAATAACACAAATAAATAAAATAGTGAAATTTCCCATGTACCCAGACTTTGTGGACATCCTGTAGAACCCGATTATTTGATGTAAAAATTCACGGTTTCTTTTTCTTTCTACAGATTAAATTTAAAAAGTGATTATTAGAAGCCCTTTTTAAGATTTTATGAGCTGCAGCCATACACACAACAATTGTTGTGAGAATGACTAGACGAAGCCATTTCAATTAAATATGCTAATTATTTGGAAGTATAAGCTTCCCAGAAAATTTCAGTAGATTCTCAGAAAATTAAATATATTTCTCTTTCAAATGTTTTCTTGGAAGATCGAAACGGATTCAAATGCTGCAAGACTTTATTTCAACATTTCCTGAGAATGCATTCCTGCACCTACACTAAGAATGCTTTCCCGTACATTCTTTTCAAAAAACGCCACCATATAGCGTTCTGCACAACTCCTCACACTCTATTTGTTTCTTGAAAGTTTGCAATATCTGAATTTGAGTATAACTATGAACACATAAAAAATCCTTAGAATTAATACAGTAAATATTCACTTTGGAGAAACGAAAACAATTCTTTAAAATGCTCGCACTGGAATTTTGTGTCCAAATGGGTTTGCCCAGGAAAATTCGACATTGCATCCTTAACATTTTAGAATAGCAAAGGAAGACTATGAATATTGAATTATTTCTGTCTATATGAAAAAATACTTCAGAGAGTTAAGGAAACAATCTTCACGTTAACATCCCTCACCAACATGTAACTGTTTCAATAGAATTGTATTCAGTCACTAAGCTTGAAATCACGTTCTGAATGTGGTTGTTCATATTGACAGGATCAGGTTTAGAAGCAAGGATTGCCCTCTTTACACAATCAGTTGAGATCTTTATAATTTTCTAATGCATTTAGCTAAGCGTTATCAGCAGTGTATAAACTATAGAGCACAATTTGAACAATTTCCCTAAAGGAAGTTACTACATTACAAAATTCATATAAAAATTAATTTTCTCAAGTTATTGGATCATTAGGGAGATTGTTCAAATTGTTCAATTAGTGAAAATTGGCTCATTTTTGATATTAACCACTTTTTAACAATGGAGCTTTCCGACCATTATATGCTAGACCGTGCTTTTCAGTCCAGGGTCTGTCTTTTTCGTCGGTTACGACGCTTGCCTTAATGATTCACGTTTTCAGGGGGACAATTATAAAATATGTAATAAATAAATAAAAATCTTTATTATTTCTTTTTTTATTAAAATCTTTGGAGAGATGTAAGAAATTATTCTAAAACAAATAAGAGAATACAAGTTTTAGGGCGTGCATCACTATCTAGAATTCGCTGCACGGCCGTAAATCTCAGAAAATTTCCTACAATGCTACCGTGCGCCACCATTGAGATTTTTTGTCATTAACCACTTTTTAACAATGGAGCTACAATGGAGCTTTCTGACCATTGTATCCTATAATCTATCCAACGAAAGTTGGAGTGGG
>JAHWFO010072570.1:707404-753052 GCA_023313115.1 Rhysida immarginata
TGTCTAACAATTGAAATAGGAAGTTTAACTGGACACGCCCACTCCAATTTTCGTTGGACAGAGTATAGACAACGCCTCCTAAAGATAAGGCCTGAGCGCGAAAACACCAGACATTGTTGCATCATCATCCGAAGATACGTTTAATCGCATTTCAGGGCTTATTATTGGTAGAGGCCTTATCTTTAGGAGGCGTTGGTATAGACCGTGCTGACAAGTCACTTGATCTCCTTAGTCCAAGCAACAATGTAACTTTCTTTGTTTCCATCTAGGATTTTAACAATCAGTATTTTTTCGTTTGTTGGAAAGAATGAAGGTGGCTTTCAGTTGCTTAGACTAAGATGGTCAGGTGACTTTTCAGTGCTGGTGCAACACGTAACCACCTAAAGATAAGGCCTCAGCCAACATCACCTAAAGATAAGCCAATTCTCTCTCCTAGATATACAGTAAGGCCTGATAACGGAAACGTCATACATTGCTACATAGAGGCCAACGAGATAACAAGGCCTGGAAGCGAAAAAGTCACCTGACCAACTGGGTGCTAGCATGGTCTTTTAATCCTCTGGTCTGTGCACTCGCGCAATTCCGTTGTTGGAGTCAACAATTGGATTGCTGTTTTTACTGAAGAGTCGATTTTAGCCCCCTCTATTGCTTGAATTTGGCTATAGCCCAAACTTAACAATGTATTTTAACGATTGTACAACCTAACAAAACTGTCAGCTAATGTTAAGTATTTGTTGCTGGACACGTAAGGCATTGTTAAGCTTAAGTCATGCACTAGAGGGGGCAAAAATCGACTCTTCAGTAAAGCACTGTATAAAGAAAGTATGGACATTTCGTGCCAGGCAGCCATTTTGATACATATTTCGATACGATGATTACCTCTTTTTTGCAGTAAATTCAAACTTGCAGATAGGTTGATTTAAGTATAGATGGCAGCGCTTACGCTTTATGAATCTGAGGCTATGACGCTATGGTCGAAACGAGGAGAAAATTTCGGCAATGTTAAGAATACTGTATAAGAACATGCATGTAAATTGTTCAGTTCCACAATGTTCGAACAACAATGTTAAAAACAAAAATCTCAAGTTTCATGGATTTCCTACAGATCCAAAAATTCAGTGAGGTTAAATGAGGTGTCTTAGCCTAGCCCAGTATTTAACATCGTCACTTTCGTAAATCGTAATTCATTATAATTCAGGGCTTATTATTGGTTGAAATACGAATAACAATGCACTATCTATGATGATGTAACAATGTATTACGTTTCATCGCAGAGGCCTTCTCTCTCGGTGGTCACGGCACAGACCAGAGGATTAAAAGACCATGGTGCTAGCAACAATCCAACCTTCATTGTTTCCAACAAAAGGAAAAACACTGATTGTTAAAATGCAAGATGGAGACAATGAAGGTTGGATTGTTGCTAGTACCCAGCTGGTCAGGTGACGTTTTCGCTTGCAGGCCTTGTTATCTCGTAGGCTTCGTTGCTACATCATCATTAGTCGACCATTATTAATCCTATTTCTAGTAATAATAAGCCCTAAATTTGGTCGACTACGTAGCCCACGAGAAAGACAGGCCCTGGCGCGGAAAAGTCACATGATCATCTTAGTCCGAATAACAATGTAACCTTCATTGTTTCCATCTTAGATTTTAATAATCAGCAATTTTTCGTTTGTTGGAAACAATGAAGGTTTCATTGTTATTCGGACTAAGATGGTCAGGTGAATTTTCCGCGCCAGGGCCTGTCTTTCACGTGGGCTACGGGTCGACTAATGATGATGTAACAATGTATGACGTTTCCGTTATCAGGTCTTCTGCGTCTAGGCAACGCCACCTAAAAAACAAAGCCTGGTCACTGTGTCAGCCCTGGTTTGATGACGCAGTCCACAGACAGTGAGAAGGCTTTGTTTTTTAGATGGCGTTGGTCTAGGAGGTGTTGCTTCAGCCAACGCCACCTAAAAAACAAAGCCTGGTCACTGCGTCATCACACCTGGGCTGACAATTCAACTTTCATTGTTTACAACAAACGAAAAAGCTCCTGTTGTAATCAGCGTTTTTTCGTTTGTTGTAAACAGTGAAAGTTGGATTGTCAGCCCTGGTTTGATGACGCAGTCCACAGGCAGTGAGAAGGCTTTATTTTTTAGGTGGCGTTGCTTCAGCGCGGAAACGTCATGCATTGTTAAAACGTCATAAGTAGTCATCTTTAATCGCATTTCTACCAATAAAGAAGCCCTAAATTATGACTGGGTCGTAGCCCACGAGAAAGACAGGCCTGGTGGCGATTGTTAATCGTATTTCTACCAATAAAAAATGCTTTAAATTTGGCCGTTTGATGATGATATAACAATGTATACAGTTTCTGTGGGCAGGCCTTTTGTCTAGGTGGTGTTGCCCTGGCACGGAAAAGTCACCTGATCATCTTAGTCCGAATAACAATGTAACCTTTCAAAAATTGCTGATTATTAAAATCCAAGAAGGAAACAATGAAGGTTACATTGTTATTCGGACTAAGATGGTCAGGTGACTCTTCCGCGCCAGGGCCTGTCTTTCACGTGGGCTACGGACTGGGTCAACACCACCTCTACTCAAAGCCTGAGCGCGAAAATTTCATACATTGCTACATCATCATAAAAAGTCATATTTAATCGCATTTCTACCAATAATAAGCTTTAAATTATGACTTCGTATCATGATGCAACAATGTATGACGTTTCCGCGCTCAGGCTTTCTCTTTAGGTGGTGTTGACTGTGTCGAGGCCAACGAGAGACTGGGTCGTAGCCCACGAGAAAGACAGGCCCTGGCGCGGAAAAGTCACATGATCATCTTAGACCAAATAATAATGTAACCTTCATTGTTTCCATCTTGGATTTTAACAATCAGTAATTTTTCGTTTGTTGGAAACAATGAAGATTACATTGTTATTCAAACTAAGATGATCATGTGACTTTTCCGTGCCAGGGCAACGCCTCCTAAAGATAAGGCCTGAGCGCGAAAACGTCAGACATTGTTACATCATCATCCGAAGATACGTTTAATCGCATTTCAGGGCTTATTATTGGCAGTAATGCGATTAAACGTATCTTCGGATGATGATGTAACAATGTATGGCGTTATCGCGCTCAGGCTTTATCTGTAGCAGGCGTTGGCCAGGGCCTGTCTTTCTCGTGGGTTACGGACTGGGTATAATGATGTAACAATGTATGAAATTTCTGTGTGCAGGCCTTCTCTTTAGGTGGTGTTGGCTGAGGCCTGTCTTTTTCGTAGGCTACGGTATCTATTAATTTCATCGACGATTGTTGACGCAACATACAAACACGACCAGCCGATTATTGACGCAAACCACGATCGGCTGATTGTTCGCCCATGCAAGCAAACAAACATAAACCTATTTCATAAATTCGTAGATATACAGGGTGTTTCTAAAGGTAGTTACCAAACAAGGTAGTTTAATTATTTACTAAGTTACCAAACGTTACACAGAGTTAGGGGACTCCAAAACAAACAACCTGCATTGGAATTTTGTGTCCTATAGGGTTTGGTCAGGAAAATTCGACCTTGCATCCTTAATATTTTACAATCAAGGAAAGGCTATGAGTATTGAATTATTCTGTCTAAATTAAAATATATTTCATAGATTAATTGAGAGAGTTTACAGCCTCATCAACATGTAACTGTGTCAATAAAGTTGTGTTCAGTCACAGAGCGCGGAATCATATCCTGAATGTAGTTGTTATGTAGTGGAAGAATGAAGCACTTATCGGTTTCACAATATCTGGCCGTCGCTTTAATTTTTTCTACATTTTTCCACGTAGAAAGTTGAAACTCCGAACTTAGCTTACAGTAGGCAGGTCCTATTTTGCTATTTAATTTGGTTTTGATTGGTCCACTGGGGTCAGAGTTACGGGGGTGGGAGTTAGAGGGGACCCAAAGATGTACGTAGTATATAGGAATGTAAAGGAGTGAACTTCTGTATGCAGATTGCTATAGGCAAGATCTACATTACTATGAAGTTTGAATCAGATTGCACCAGTGGGGTCGGAGTTGTGAGGATGGTAGTCACTTGGTCTTTAGAACTATGGTAATATGGTCATGTGATGTCATTCGATCGGAAATGATGAGAAACGAAAGAAGACATAGCTCTTTTATATTTTATAAATACTACGTTCGAGAAAACCAATTTTTTGATTTAAAAAATAAAGGGGTTAAAAAGTGCAAATAAAGGGTAAAAATAGATTCCGCTACTTTCCTATACCCTCCTCGAGGGATTAATTGCTTGTTCATATTGACAGTATCCGTTTTAGCAGGGAAAACTGCCCTCTCACACAAGCAGTTGAGAGCTTTATGTAATTTTCTAGTATGTTTAGACAAACATTATCTATAACTTCTCTATACTTTCCCCAACGAAAGTTTCACGGGATGTGTCTAATTAAACTTCAGATTTTAATTGTTAGGCGATGTTGCAAAGTAAAATTAACAATGTCTAACAACTGAAATTGGAAACTAAATTAGAAATAAAATCTTGTAAACATTCCAAGGAGCTTTAGCAGTGAAGCAGAAATACATTTATATATTTATTAACAAGAAATTACTCCCCCTGAGTAGAGTAAGGCAAGTAGCAGACCCTGCGGTCATCTATTTTTAACACTTTATCTGGACTTTTTACCTCCCCCCAAGTTTTTTAATCAAAAATTTGATTTTCTCAAGCGTAGTATGTAGAAAATGTAAAAAAGCTCGTATCTTCTTTCCTTTTTCATCATTTCCGATGGAATGACATATCACATGCCATATGTTGCCATAGTTCTAACGACCAAGTGAGTGCCACCCCCGCAATTCCGACTAAACTGGAAGAATTCGGTCTAAACTTCATAATAATGTAGATCTTGCCTAGAGGAATCTGGATACTGAATTTTACTCTTTTAAGTACCTAAATAGCACATAGATCTTTTGTCCTCTCTGAATCCTACCCCCGTAATTCCGACCCAGTGCACTAACCAAAATCCAACTAAATAGTGAAGGTGGATATGCCCATAGTAAGCTACATTCCGAATTTCAATTTTCTACCTCAAAAAATGTAGAAATTATGAAGGGGACGAACGGACGACATAGATCAATAACTAGCTCCATTTTTCCGCTAGTTAATGACATTATTTATGACCAGTTGAGCAATCGTGCGTCGACAAAGCGATATCACATGCGCATGCCGATGTCAATAATGCCTAAAAGATGAAGAGAGAGTAACAATATATTCATTCTCGACAAATCGATTGTTATATTGCATGCCATTATCTTGGTATTCTGGTATTCTTTACAGTCACTATTGTAGCATGTGAATTCGACTTGAAGGGGTCCACGAAAAATTCTAAAAAGCTAATACGGCCGAGCTAAGACTTTGATGGTCATATTTCTGAAAACAGAACTTGAAAAAGTTAATCCGTTTTTCACTTATCGTGCTAACGGCGGACGGCCGGACGAACGGACTGCCGGATAAACGTACAGACCAAAGGCGCATTCTTATAAGTAGCTTTTTGCTAAAGCTCCTAATAATAGAGATTTTTATTTATTTATTTATTTATTTATTTATTTATTTATTACTATTTATAATTATCCCCCTTAAAACGTGAATCATCAAGGTAAGTATCGTAGCCGACGAAAACGACAGGCCCTGGTCAACAATGTAAGACGCCCAAGCCTGAAGACGACGTCAACAATGTAATGTTGGAGCACTAAGATTGTGTGATGTTGAACTTACTTCTCTTAAGAACATCACCCGTAGCCGACGACAGGGACAGGCCTGGGCACTCAAAAGTCATCTGCCATAGTAGTCTGAGCAACAATCCAACCTTCATTATTTCCATCTTGTTGGAAACAATGAAGATTGAATTGTTGTTCAGACTACTATAGTCAGGTGACTTTTGAGTGCCCAGGCCTGTCTTTCTCGTCGGCTGCGGCACCACCCGAGGCTAACGAGAAATACAGGCTCCGGCACTGAAAAGTCACCTGATCAAAATAGGTCTAGCAACAATTCAAACTTCATTGTTTCCAACAAAGGAAAAAACACTGATTGTTAAAATACAAGATAGAAACAATGAAAGTTACATTGTTAATAGACCTATCTTGGTCAGGTGACTTTTCAGTGCCGGAGCCTGTATTTCTCGTTAGCCTCGGGCACCACCAGAATGACGTAACAATGTTAAATCTTTTCCATGTTCAGGCGCGATGGTCGGTGTGGATTTGGCGAATGCCCAGCGAACGATATTTACAGGTCTGTGTCGTACCCACTGTGCAATTCGGAGGAGGTGGCACCAAGATCTGGTCCTGCTTTTCGTGGTATGGTCTTGATCATCTTGATTTAGTCCGCGGAACCATGAATGCCGAAGCGTAAAAAAACAAACTACGCTACCGACATTGTAGTGGCCCTTACTGTGTCAGCAGAACAGTGCTCCTTGTGATATGGCGTTATTCACATCTGGTTTGAGGATATGGTGTGGGAAAAGTTGATTGTCCAGCCCAAAGTCCAAACCTCAACCCCCCCACTGAACACCTCTGGGACGAATTGGAGGGCCGGTTTAGAGGCAGGTCTGTAAAATGCTGCTGATACGATTTACTTGCATTGAATACATTTTCTCACGTGAACAGAGGGGAATTCCATAAAAGACAGGTATGCGAAACCGCGGATACTGAGGGATTATTGCATTGGCAAGAAATGTAGATTTTCATGAATGCAGATCGTCGGCGTCATTATGAATGTTCATCTTATCCTATATTAATTACTTGAAGCGAAGATAAAAGTGCTTCACGTGGCATTTTCCCATTTATGCACTCATGAATGTTTTTTTTAATCAAATTATCAAATTATTATTTTGGATTACCGTATACTTATTATGACAGGATTATACAGCTGGGAAAGATATGTGATTATACAGGTATTCATACATTTTAATTTTTTTGCTTTCTGCTCAAATAGCCAACTTCATGAACCCCAAAATCGGATATCCTGAATGAATTATGGTATTTAGAGTGATGTTGATAGCTTTTTGAAGAGAAATTTCTTATTAGAATTTTCTCGAAAATTTTCTTCGAATTTTGTAATGAAAATAGAACTTTGTTAATGAAGTAGAATATTAGTTTAGAAAATGTTCAATTTTTAATGTAAATAAGTAAATAGGGTTTAAATATTCTTTTCTTTAAAGAATCTAAACCCAGTGCTGCCAGTGTTGTACACGACGGTTGAAAGTTTCTCCGTTTTGGAGTTTACAGGTCGCTGTCGACTGAACCTACTTCATAAGGTAAGACGAAACCTTTTTTTGTGTGTCTGTTTATAATATTTACTTATTCAAATGCACTTTCCTAAGAATTAACTTTTCTGAATTTGACTTTACGAAGTGGATAAGAAATGTTTCATTTATTTATATTGAATCCATTATTGATGTTTAAAAAAGAACTTTTTTTTCTATTAGCTACCTTTAACTCGTATGTCATTAAATATAAACTAAGCTTATTTTGTTTTCATATAACCCTAACATGATTCCATTCAGCAAATAAAGGACTTTGTAGGAATCCAGAGGAACCAATTTAGCTTGTAAATAATGAATTTTGATATACAGATTTTTTTTTTCTTCAAGATATAAAATATTTTTTATTTTCATCCGTCGTCATAGTTTCAGGGATTTTCTTTTTCACTGTCCGAATTGCAATCGGATTTTCAAAGGAAGATTTTCGTGAAAAGCATAAAAGAATCATTTTTTTGAAAATAAAGAAACCTAAAAAGAAAACTACTCTCCAAAAGTTTATTCATAAAGGATTATAATTTTATAGCTTTTTGCGAATGCAGATGTAAAAATTAAAGATGCAGCTTGAAAAATAAAACAAAACAGCTTTTGTTGATTTTTTATATCAAATTAAAAAGGCATTCAGCAAGCTAAAATTCTGTTTCAACTGGGTATCAAACGTGGATAAAAAAGGATAAAAAAGAGGGGGATACTTTTACCCCATTTTTTATCTCCACCTATTTGCCAGTTGCATTTTAGTATTCACAAAAAAAGTTGCAATACGTAGTCATAACATTTGATAAGAAGATACATAGTTTCAGTTCTTAGGGTTAAACGTAACTTCTTGAATCACATACAGCTTTGTTTAAAAAATTTTCAATTCAAACTCAAATTTAGTAAACCATTATCCTCATCCTCCCTGCGATCGAGAGAGATGCCACTTTGCGGTCCGCACAAAGTTATAAGGAGTGCGAAGGAGCTTCGGAATCAAGAACTGCAACTTTCTATCAATTGTGTATGTGTATACCCAAATAAAACAGTTTGAATGCATTCTGCACGGGAAACATATTAGTGAAGTCTTGTGACACGAGTCTAAAATCGAAAGTACTTCTTTCGGCGACGAGATTCCCGTCAGGTTCTCGCAGCAGGAATTGACTCCGTGTTCCTCTGATTTCTTCAAGAGCAGGGAGGAAAGGACCAGAAAGCAAATTTTTCTTAAAGAAATATTAGGTTAAATTAATATATACTTGGTTAACTTTGATTAGTGATTATGATTGAAAAAATAAAGTCTAATTTTCCCGTAGAATTCACCATGAATTTAGTTTTATAGATATAGGTTGGTATATCTTACGTATTTTTTTTTCTCTCTTCTGGGAATTATACTCTAGTGATGAGTAGAGCTAAGCCGTGATTTCACGTTTACAAGTATAACTGTGTCTGCTGCTTTTTGTACCGGTAAATTTTACCTATACACGTGAAATCACGACTTGTCTCTTCCTCCGACCTAAGACAAACGGTGAAGTGCTTGTGTGTGGCGGCGAAGTAGCATTCTCTGATGCTGTTATAACCAAAAGTTTATGAAAGGGATAACATGTAACGAAGATTTGGCGAAATAAAAAAGAAAGTATAGTATTTTGTTTTTGTCAACTTTTATTATCGTGATGAGTTTACAAACAGACGAACATAATATGTACACTACACAATTTTCATTAATAATTAAATTAAGAAAACTCTTCTTTATATAAAGTACATGTTTAATAGTAAATGGAAAGTAAATAGATAAATTACTGATGAAAATAGTAGGAAAAAATAATTAATTTTAAATTTTCATTCCTATTTTCATCAATAATTTAAACATATGAGGTTTGGCGTGAAAAAACCCTCTTAAGATCTTTCAATTATTATTCTTCAAATAGATAAATGTGGTGTCGCGTTGTCATGAAGCACTTATACCTCATCTCTACTGATCAATCTAGGCCGCTTAACTTATCATTACTGATGCACTGCAAGCAGCTGGTGCAGTAATTCTCTGCATTAATGGTTTCTGGTGGCGTAGTTAAGGTTAGGCCGCAAGGTGGGCCATTTTTCCGCTTGTAACAAAATAATATACATCAAACTTACTAAAACAAAGCTGTAAAATAGAGAGTTCTACTGTTCCGATAGAAAAACAATTTTTTCTGTAAGGCAAAAATGCCTCCTGTTACAATCCAGATAGTTTCACCATATTCCAGCTGTATACTAAGAATGTCACGACGATGATTACACTGTACAACATGAAAAATATCCTTTAGATGAAAATATGTTTCTTGTAAATTTTTGGCTGAAAATAACGAATCTGTAATTATTTTTTGTTTACCACGTACCATTTTCCAAATACTTTACATTTTAGCTTTTTACGTATGTATATTATAGCACATATAGAAACGCTATGCGACTAGTTCCTCATTCTGAAGATCTTCCTATACCTACAGCTCCAGATAAATACATATACTGTTGATTCAGAGGAAGACACCTCCGATGATCCAAACCATCAAGATCCTGACTTTCAACCATCTACATCTATGACATATTCACGTAATGATATCACACAGGCAGAGCTTAACGATGGAATGAAAGTATGCTAGCTGAATATTGCTGGTCTATTATCAGGGACACACCAACAGATGCCTACAAGAGGAAAAGGCCAAAAAAATTCATTTTCGTGTTTGTGTTTTCTATAATCAAGCCTCTATTACATTTCTCTGAGAAGTGGGTCTCCTACAAAAACGATACGTGATGGGCCATTTTGGTTTTGATATATGAATCAAGCACCTTTTGTTTATACAGAATCACATAGTTTCATCTAAAGGACAGAAAAGAAGTTCAAGTTTGTTGTACAATGTTATCTTCCAATGGCCATTTTTCGTCACATGTCATTACGCTGTTCAAAAACTGCGCGTTTATGTTGTGGGAGAACAGAAAAGTGTAACCGTCCGGTCGACTCGTCATGCTCTGGTTCAATGAGGTCAAGGGGAACCCACATATCAAGGTTCTTGACTTTATAAGTGACGGGAAGCCTGTCGAATAGTAGAGGCGTATTCTACACTTTGGCAAAGGTCAAACTTCACTCGTGTTTGCAGTTCATCATTGTCGAAGGCTGTTGCTGAATGTCTACGCGGTTTATTTTTTCAATGGCAAGGCCAGATTTCGCAATGTAGTGATCTTTGTGTGAAGCTCGCCTGTGTGCTTCGAACGCGCTACGCAGACACATAATGATGTGGAGATTCCTGAGCCCCCTTTGCCATCCCTTAAATCCGGCCCTGAAGCAAGGATCATATCGCCAGGGGATCGGAATTTTTGGAACCATTGTTGAATGGTTCGTTCATTTATTGTGTCATCGTCTCCAAATATTTTGTTGATATTTCTCTGCTGGGCTGTGGTTAAGTGTTGAACTCCTAAAGAAATTAATGTATATTCATATTTGGCTCATTTCCATTGTGTGTCTGTAAGACCACACTACAAGCTAGCACACAAAAAATATCCTTTCTCAGCTCACGGATATTTTGATTTTTAACATTCAAAACATTAACCCATCTGGCGATGTTTATAAATACAGGATGTTTCAAAAATTGTGTACATACTTAACTAGATGTCATCTATAATTTTTTTCCGTAACAACAAAATCGAAAGCTTACATTCCAATATTGTTATGTGCATTGAATGAAGACGCTCCCGAACAAAGAAGACTACACTGCCACCTAGACGTAAGAGATTACTTGGTAAGAGTTTGCTAGGGAAATGAATAGGAGCAACCGAGGAGATGCCGACCAAAAGGGTACATGTCACCAAAAATTCCAAATCGAGATTTCAGTTTGATATTTTTACTCGTCTGCATCTCTATCGAATAAAAGACACAGCTACAACTAGAAACATACTTGTTCCGATATTTTACCAGCTGAAAAATTTGAATTTGGACTCCATCAGTGAGTTTCAAACATAAAGGTACATGTCCAACCAATCAATAACAGCTAGGTTAGATGTCACGTGACAGCCCCATAATGCAGCATCAATGTTTTTTGTTGTGCTTAAAGTGAAATGAGAACCGTGTTACGAAATGGATTTTGAAGTTTATATTGCATTATTTTTATTAAAATAGCTTGTAATGGAAGAAGAAGGATATGTAACTGTAGAAAAGGGAAATGTAGGGTTAAGAAAAAAGATAATATCCATCATAGAAAAAGACCTTCTGAAATTTATTCGCCCTCTTTTGAACAAATTTCTTTTTTTCTCCGAACAATATTCTGTCTCTAAACGACCTTTCCTAACCAAGAAAATTCTGATCCAATAATTTTTTTCTGTCTCTTTCTCTTTCTGTCTCAAAAGAGAAATGGATCTAGGTTTTTCTTTAAAACCTATTACACCTAGTATAAAATCACGGTTTAGGGCCATCTTATATTTTTTGTAATAATTATTGCTGCTATCTTTTAGTTTGAGCAAAAAGGTACAAGTCCAACTTTTTCCATGAAAGGGGTACATGTCCATATTTCAAATTAAAATAACACTAAGTAATTCCAAAACGTTTTTGAACCACTAATGTAAATGTGTTTTTATATTGTTTAAAGTTGGTATAACCATAATAACATTTCCGTGAGAAACTGGAAAGGACTGTGGATAACGACATGACCAACTGAAAACAACCTCTTGTCCACAAAAGAATTTTATTAAACCTATACGTATTTCGAACTCATTGAGTTCATTATTCAATGCCAATACAGAGTTTGGTTGAATTGCATAGAATATATCTTCTGTATTGGCATATATTTCGAATTCAATGAGTTCGAAATACGTATAGGCTTAATAAAATTCTTTTGTGGACAAGAGGTTGTTTTCAGTTGGTCATAACATTTCCGTAGAGTTTTTTTGCATTTTGGCAAAAACTATTAAAGGTGGGCATGTACCTTTTTGAAAAGTATCTCCTAAACTGTCTCGAGGCTTATGATAATCACTTTGAATACCTGTCGTAATTATAAAAGTCAAAGATGAGTTATATTCACTTTTATATAGTTTTTTTCTTTTGGTTTACTCTTTACATTCTTTTGAAATACTCTATATACGAAAATGACTTTATAAAAATATAAAAATGATTTCATCCTGAATTCTCATTTACTTGTTCAACAACCTGATAAAAATAAGCATTAAGTTAAAGTGTTTCCTCAGTTAAATATAAATCAAGGTTCGCTAAAAACTATTCTAGATATTACAATACTATCGTCTATGATTTCATTAGTAATAATATACGGGAAAAGTATTGATAGAATGAGTTTTTGTCGTTAACGCATGCGTTAATTTCCTTTTACTTTTAAATATTGAAAATCACTGGTAACAGGTTCGAGAGTAGCAGTGATACCTGTAAAATATCAATATCAATGAAAAAAAAATCACAGGTCATGAAATCAACTCCAATACCAGAAAATAATTAGTACCTCTAATTCCAGATAATTCATAATATACGAGACAGTAATTGGGCGACCCCTAACAGTAAATTAATGGACTAACGCGGTGATTATGTGAGTTAAACCCGTGGCCTTCGAGATATTAGGCCTCCGCATCGGGCTTGAAATCGCGTGTCGAGGCATTTTCAACTTTTGACTGCTAGTTGTTTATCTCTCTGGCTTATTTGGCGCTCTTCAGGGGTAAAGAACTAAAAGATACTCTCGTGCTTATGCTACTTTATCCGACTTAAAAGTTTACCTTGAATTCCCTATAGAATTTCCCTGATGATCCCCCTATAGCGTTAAAAAATTAAACTTCCGCTGACACGAAGAAAAGCATTGAAATGATACGCGATGCGGAGGCCTAATATCTCGAAGGCCAAGGTTAAACCAGCTGTAGTTATGCAAAATACCACTGTAAAAGAGATGGCTCGTGCTGCAGAGATGCCAGAAATCGATTAACGTGTAATTGCGGGATGCCACTTTAGTGGACTGTCCAGCAGAGAAGTCTCTGCTAAGTTAAACAGCCCGCAATCAATTGTGGCATTCATACTGACTAAATGGAAGATGGAAGGACATTGCAGAATGCTGAACGTTCTGGGCGACAGAAAATTTCGACAGATCGCATAACCCTGAAACGTGAAATTGTCAAAAACCGGACTTCATTAGACTGAAGTTTCAGGCAACAACAGGGGTGTCCGTTTTCATTGTAACATTGCGAACAGAGACCTTGGATATTCAGGTAGAGCAGTCGCACATAAGCCTTATATCACGAAGACCATACTGAAGTCTGAAAGCTCAAGTGGTGTCTACACCATCGCAACTTGACTATACTGGAGCAGTGAAAATTGGTTCTGTAGAGGGACGAATCAAAGTTCGCACTGTTTTGCTCCGACGAAGGTGTATGGTTTTGTTGGTTACCCGGGGAATGCTTTCTGCCAGGGTTCATAGTTTACCAGAAAATTTGATGTTTCACTAGTGGTTTTTCTAGTAACATGAACTCACAATCTGGACAATGAAGTGCTCCCAACACTGTGTCGTGATTACGGAATGGATCCTTGTTACTTTCAAGATGACAGTGGCACGTGTCATGTTGTCGCTGGTACCATGCGATGATATGAAGACAACAATGTTCAACACTTGGATCGGCTTGCACAGAGCTTAACCTCAGTTCAACTGAGAATCTTTGGGGACGAGTTGAAACGGTGGATAAGGTCTCGGGAGCAGTTGCTAACTTCCATTATCTACTTGCGTAAGATTTTGCAAGAGGAATAGCGGAAAATTCCAATGGATGTTCCTCCACCACTTAGTCCAGCTTGCCTTAGAGGGTGATTGCTGTTATAGCGGCAAGAGGTGGCATCACCAAGTTTGACATTTCAAAAATCACAAACTTTTTACGTAGATGCCCGATGAATTTCTGGCAGTGTATATTCGAGTAAATGCTATATTGAATCATATACATACTATATTATATTGAAACATAGTTACAAAAATAGGCTTCTCTTGCAATTACAGTAAGTTTATCGACGTCGAGTCCTTATTAACTCTGTCGCTTTTTGATTTTTCTTTTTTTTTCGTCCTCTATCTCTGTTGGTTCCAATTGAATTTTTTGTTTCCGCTGGTAATGTTTATTGCGACCGCCTCATCCCATACAATAACTGAAAAAGAAGGAACGAAGTAAAGAAAAAACGAAAATAGAAAAACCCTCATGTAGCCGGAATTTTGCTTGGCCTGTTTCTCTTTTTTTTTTCCTCCTTTCCTCATTCCCCGCCCGCAGGGGGTTAGCAGAGGATCTCCGGTAAACAGATAAGAAAGAGGTATAAGGATAATGGGAAAAGGCAATTTTTCAGAAAGGCTTTTGTACAGCTTTGTTGTCTCTTTTGTTTGCCTTTTTCTTTTATTATTATCTCTTCGTGATGGTATAACGCCTCCGCCTGCTGCGTTCTCACACTTTTCTTCCTGGGCGGCTTCTTTTTGCCCGCAGAGTTTTATAAATATTATTTGCTCATGCTCACAACATGAAACAATTCCTTCCTTTTGAGACTTTTGCTTTTTGGTATGCCGCCATTTCTTTTGTTTTTTGTAAGAAGGAAAAGGGAAGTAAACAAACTTAGGGATCAAAATCTCGGTTGAGTGCCTGCACGTAGCTTTTACGTCACATGTCATTATAATTAAAGTGAGTTCAAAACAATTTTTTTACCTGTTGACTTAGTAAAAAACTTTAGAAGTTTTCATTTATAAAATTGCAAGTTTTGAGCCTTTCATGTACCGCTATGGTATAATGGGGAGACTAGAAAGTACTGTCGGTTTCTTTTGTGGTCTAAGTTTGTGGAGTAGTTTAAAATTTGTGAACATTTTGATCGGTTGAGAAAATCATCTATTAATTATCCTATGTCGATTTGTTTGCATATTATTAAATAATGACGACTAACTAGTACAAATACTGTATCCCCATCTGTTGTTAACCTATCGCAAGAATCAATTGATATTAGGCCCATTATGAAAAGTTACTGTAGTGTGGAATTGTCTGTATTAGAAGGAAAAGCTGTAATCCAAAAACATGGAATGTTTCTTGAGGTTACAGGTTTTCCTTCTTATACAGTAAGGCCTATTTTCGTCAATAACTAATCGAACATGAATAGCGGAATGTTAGTAATATCTACTTGCTGTTAGGACCTATTGCTATCAGCAGCTAATTTCTGTTAAGCCTGTTCAGTATCTGTTAGCAAGTTTTTAACACCCGAATTACTTCATCAATGCAGTGGCTTATCAACAATGAAAAACTTGGACGGCCCTAAGACCAACCAAGTTTTGAGGCCCCTTTTTAAATTACGCTAAATAACGTCATGTGTATTTATAATGAAAATAACGTGGATTTCTTTCGCCTGTTCGATTTGTCAAATTTCAATAATCGGCTCGCGCAATTAGGCCCATTTTTAATAAGAGCTATTATCAATTGCTAGTGACTGCTGTAATCTTGTGCGTGTTTTGCGTGGCCAGTAAAACGGTTAATGTTGTGAACCTCCCAAGAATATGAGTTTGCAACTTTTCTATGTACTATCCTGTACATCATCAATTACTCATGTTGCACTGCATCTGCATGATTCCACGATGCATAATATGGTTACGGTAGCAATAAAATAAACATATATATGGAAGGGCGAAATGAGTTTCCAATGCTTAGAAAACTAAGCAATTGGACATATTGGCCAAGTACATGTTTTGTACATTTATCGACAGTCATTGGTAAAATTTTAAAGAAGAAAAATGGCTGAAATGAGTGGATGCGAAGCCGTATATGAAAAGTTATATTTCAAAGGATTGAGGAGTTCTGTATCATTTACTAAATAAAAGAAACGAGTTCGTATTCCCTTGAGTTGACGGTATATGCTTTTTTTTTTCTTTTTCGGTCGAATTGTCCGGTTTTCATTAGAAAGGATCGCTTCTGGTGGCAGTCACGTGTATTTTGCTATACTGGGAGAGAAGGCTCTAACGAATGTGGCTTCCTTCTTCCCTTTAATAAGGTTCTTCTCGTAGTCTGCCGCTCAGGGTGCATTGACATTCGTCTTCATTACCTTCTTTTCTCTCTCATTCGCCATCCGGTTCTTGAGCCATCTGATCGAAATGGGCTCCCCTGACTCCCGTCGTCCTCCCAGTTTCATTTCCGATCATCGATCGCTGACTGATCACTTCCGTCGGGATTTGCCAACCCCCCCCATCCTCTATCCCTCCCTCTATCCTTGCCATGCTTCTTTATTTGCTTCTGCTCTCTCAGTCTTCGATTCCATCTCCAAACTACAACCCAGGGTCTTCCTTGGAAGGTTTATAAATTCAACGACCGCTGCGAGGCAGCCGTTCTTTCTTTTCTTCTTCCTCCGGTCATTCATTTTGGGCCTGAGATAAATTCATCTTAATTTTCATTTGAACGGGGACTAGGCTGCTTCATCAATCAAAAAATAAATGTGGCCCCCGATTTGTCTTTTTTTTTACACCCTTAATCAAGAGTTTTTTCCACCTACGTGTTTCTTCGTTTTAAGAAAGGAATATCACTCTTTTATGAAGAACTATTCACTCTGGTCAGTGAATTAGAAATGTGCTTAATATTTTACTATACCCACTTTGGCCCGAATTACAGCTGTCATGTGGGTTGGCATAGAGTCATATGAAGTACATGTAAGTCTATGGTAGACGAGGCGTTCACCAGGCATTCCCTTAATTCGCATTGAATACACCATGCAAACTTTCATTCAGGTAATTCAAATCGGAAAAATGGAATGAATTTCTGAGCAAATTCTCGTGTTGTTTGATTTGTCATAATACCCACTTTTAATTTGTATAAAATTAGCCTCCATCTAATATAGCAGATTTCTAGATGGTGACCAAAGTTCCTCATGTAGCCCAAAATACACACATCCTTCCTGGCCAGTGAATTGGACCACGTTTGACCTAAATTTCAGCATGTATGTGGGTTGATATAGAATCACTTGAAGCACTTTTAAGTCAATGGGAGACCAGAAGTTCACCAGACACTTTTGTTAATTCTCTTAGGAAATTTGTTAGAGGAGGATCTTGCTGTCAGATATGTCGTTTCAACATGTCCAAAACATTCTCTGTGGGGATGATCTGGGCTCTGGGACATTCTCTGAACCAGAGTAAATGAAGGAAGTCATCTTCGTGCTCGTTGGGCCAGTGCAGAACCAATCGTGCGTGATGAGCCATAGCATTATCATCCGTAAAGAAGCAGTCACATGCAGGATGGATTTGATCGGCAATAATGTTTTGGTGGTCCGAGGAATGCACCCGAACATCCTTCAATATCAGGGGAGCAGTTCTATACCAGCATAAGAAACTCCACACCGTGACAACATCACAGAACCTTGAATTGTCTAAAAATACATTGATTCGTGGGGCTCTCGCAAAACTCTATCTGTCGTCGGCATAAAACGACATGTATCGTCATTCACTAGAGCACGTAACCTTCTTCCAGTCTTCACGCGCCCAGTCATGATGTTGTTCTTTGCAAAAGATGATCAGGGGTTTTCGTATGTATACGCATATGACTGCCGATTTAAATTCCAAAACATGTTTCTATCAGATATGGGTCGGAAAAAGCTTTGGTTAAAATCATTTCTCAATTGTTGCCCAGTGGATGTTCTGGTTTCTGTATAAGTCGGTCTCGCCCATGACTGATGCTTCCGAGTTATCACAATTACTCCTTTTAGACAAAGGACTGTCGATAATTTGTTCCAACGATTGAATAACTCTGTATAGGAGATTCAAATAGGATTACCCTGATTTCAGCAGTTTATAATATTTTACCCATGATAGTGACTAAGGATTGTTTGTTGCAGGAAAACTTGGAGAGGCATAACGTATTTCTATACACCATTAGGACGCTGTCGTTTCTTTATCTTCAAAATGCCTTTACGGCAGGAAAAAGCTTAGTGTGTAGTATGGCCTGCAGAAACGAAATTTCCGATCAGTGATGAAGGGTAAAAACAGTGCAGGCCGTTAGTTTCTAAAGAGATTGTTGAGACGATCCAAACCTCGTTCTCTAGGTCACCACAGAAATCCATTAGACAAATTCGTGCGAACTTCAAGTAATAAGGAATACAGTGCACAAAGTGGTATGCAAACTTCTAAATGTATATGCATAAAAAGTGCAAATTGTTCAGGCATTACAGCCAGTTGTTTCTTTTAAGACGTGACCGTGCTAACAACATTTTACAGCGGACTGATTGATGAGGAGAATGATTTCTTGCAGCCTCTGTGTCTGTTTTTCCGATGAGGCTACATTTCAAGTAAGCAGAGTAGTTAACAGACACGATATGAGAATCTGGGGATCAGAAAACCCACACATCATAAGAGAAAACATTAGAGACAGTCCGAAAATTAATGTGTGGTATCGATTTATGCATGACTGGGTACTTGGCCCGTTCTCCTTCCTTAAAGGAACACTTAATGCAAATGTATGCCTTTACATGTTAATCAATTATGCCATTGCTCAGCAATAAGAAATGATTTGGTTTGATTGGTATTAACGTGCCTTTCAACTACTATGGTCTGCAAATTTTGCCTCGCAAGGATTCTTTAAAGAAGCTAACGACTACACGGGACCTATGGCTTTACTTCCCTTCCGAAAGTGCGTGATCTCAAGATTTCCCTCTGAAAAATCCTCGTCGTCCTCGGCCTGGATCGAACCTGCGTACTCGGGCATCAGACTATAGGAAATGCAACCGACTGCCATCTTTCAACAAATTGGAGCTCCTCCATATTGGGCTCTTCATGTTCGCTTGTATCTTAATGATACAGTCCCAAATCGATAGAGAACATGTTATGAGAAAGTGATGGCCCTCGAGATCACTGGACATTACCCCATTTAGATTTCTTTCTTTAGGGTTATGTTAGAGATGTTGTTTATAAAACAGCAGTTTCAGGTCTTATAAGCTTGCGACAGCGCATCAGACCGGAAATTGAAGGTGCACGCCATAGATATTGCAGAACATTTGATATTTCGCGTGCTTTACCAGGGACGTACATGTTGAAATTATTAAGCTTTTTCTTTATGGTTAAAAACTTTGTATTTACACTGAACGACCAATTTATTAGAGACATCTGTTACGGAAAATGGATCGGCCTCCCAGTGACACCCAAACAATGGCACAGGCCAAGGGATGCAATGGGTAAATCCAAGGATTTGACCGACTTTGAACGAGGCATGATCGTTGAAACTCGACGGCCGCAGTTGAGTATTTCGCAAACCGCGAACCTCCTCGGATTTTCCCGTGCAACCGTGTCAAGGGTATTCTGTGAATGGCAGTTATGCCAAAAAAACAACCACCAACAAACAACTCCGGACGAAACAGGGCCGTGGATGAACGAGGCCAACGGCGACTGGCACGAATCATCCACAGCAATAGGACTGGAACAGCCCAACAAATTGCAGCGCAGTTCAATGAGGGAGCACCCCAACCCATTTCGGAGCACACGGTGCGGTTCCCCTTGCACCGAGCTAGGTTTAACAACAGACGGCCAGTACGGGTACCGTCGCTATCACCGCAAAACAGGAAAGCGCTCCTGCTATGGGCACACAGGCATCGCCACTGGACACTGGATGAGTGGAAAAAGGTCGCCTGGTCCGAAGAATCGTGGTTCCTACTTCATCATGCGGACGGCAGACTGCGCATCTGGCGCAGTGAGCACGAGGTCATGGACCCATCCTGTCAGCCGTACAGCCGGGTGGAAAAGACAACCGTACAGCCGGATGGAGGAGGAATGCTGGTCTGGGGTCTTCTCTTGGGACACACTGGATCCTCTGATATCCGTAGACACATCCCTGAATGCGACACACTACCTGAACATTGTTGCCGATCAGGTGCACCCGTTCATGATCACTGTGTTCCCTGGTGATGACGGATAGTTTCAGCAGGACAATGCTCCCTGTCACCGTGCTCGAATGGTCTTGGAATTGTTCGAGGAATATGACGCGGACTTCCACCTGTTCCAGTGGCCAGCTCGGTCGTCCGATCTCAATCCGATCGAGCATTTATGGGATGAAGTGGAGAGAACCATCCGACGCCTTCCCGCACTACCGTCCAACCTGCACCAATTAGGGGACGCTGTGATGTCAGCCTGAGCTGCTATTCCTCCATAACGGTTTCAACACCTTGTTGAATCCATGCCAGCACGTATTCAGGCAGATCTCACCGCTAAAGGAAGCGCAACACATTAATCAGGATTCTACTGTATGTTAATGTTAAACGTATTAACTATCATTTAAATTAATTTCTACACGTCTCAGTAGTTCTGTAAAAAATTTTAATTGCTTCCATTGATTTATACGCGACAAAGTTTCAAGCTTTGTCAACTCGGAACAAGCTTTATCAACAAAATTCTTGAAAGCAAAATTTCAGCATATAACCAACAACAGTAATTGCTGGTTTTGCAGAGAGAAAGATGAAACAGTCCAACACACTTAATCAGCGGGTGCAGCAAAATTTCAGAAACTGTTATTTTCAACGCCCTGACAAAGTTGCGAAAATTCTCCACTGGAAACTCGGTCAGAAGTTTGGATTCGAAATCGGCAAAAATGACAGGTAACATCAAATCAAGAAAATTCTAGAAAATAAGGAGGTTAAGATCTTGTGGAATCTGAGAATCCAAACAAGAAAGACATCTGGTCTAAAATAGACTTATTCAACTATCATTGAAGACAGACAGCGGGAAAATATCACGCAGTATCGCGACTTACAAACAGAAGTCAGATGATACCTTAGAACATTTGCTAAGGCTTGAACACTTATTAAGCCTTTTCCAGCATTACGACAGTATAAGTTGAGATTTACCGCTGTAATAATAATAATAATAATAATAATAATAATAATAATAATAATAGATTTATCGGAAACAGCACAATAACAAGTTACGTCCACCTGTTATAGTATTCGAGCGAGTAACATTGTCCTCACAGGCCATTTGCTGTACGATTGTGCAATGTTAAGAATTTTCCAATCGATTTCCTTCCAATACAATTGGGACAATAACAGCCTGTCGCAGCTGAGCTTAATAATCATAAACACCACTCATAACCGGGTCCATTTGCTTTATGCAAGATGCTCAACAAAAGATCCCCCTGCGCGAACGTGCCACGCTCGGATCATTCGGCTAAAAGCCTAATTTAACACAATGACTCATCAAGCTCATTGCTCATTAAGCCTATTAAGTGAGAAAAGGTCTATGCGCTCTATCTCATTTCTTCTAATCCTCTTATTAAAACTTGATAGACCAGGGGTGCGAACCCACGACCTCTTGGGATTTCATGATTTCAACGCGTGAGCAACCTCATCGTATTTCTTGTTATTATTACACACCAAACTCATTGTTCTCGCGTGATTTGGTTAAAGTTTGGTGTATCTCATTTCTGCAGAATCCTCTTCCGAGATCCCTAAATCTGCGTCATCAATAACGGGCTTTCTCTTCTTGCCCAGCGGCTTCTCCTGTTTTATTGGCCCCCGGAGGCCGCGCGGGAGCTATTAGCCAGGTGGCGCTCTAATCGCCGTTGTCGGACGCTTGACCTTCGAGCTCCTCATGGTTATTGGACGTTGAGACTCCATTCTGCACGAGAGAGGGATCCTTTTCGCTGTGCACTTTCCTCAGTAAGGATGTAAACTGTTTTGTTTTCTCTAGAGAGGAATTTGGGGATTTTGTAGAGGTGAGGTGCTGTTGTCATATTAGAGACTGATGCAGTTGGTTTCAGGTCTTCATCATGTTTTATTATAAGCGGTAAATTTTGATTCTTATTAACATTCCAGTTCTCTGTGATAACACTTTTCGACATCATCGCAGTGGTGGGCTTTTATAGAACTTGTAACTTATTGACTACCAATATTCAGTCGAGCCACATTATATGACCACAGATAGTAAAAGCAGTTAGACGGCTTGTGAGAGAGCCATTAAGATACTGGAAGTGTGCACTGGTATCTGGAGCCATGAGACTACACTGCATCAGATAGCTGTGACATGGAGCCAAAGAATCCCGTTAGAGTGCCTTTCAGGGGTAACGGTAGACCCAGAAAATGCAAGAAAACATACCCTATAGCAGCCGCCACATAAGTTGAACGACAGGATGACGTCATTTCTAACGCCAGCCAATAGATGTTAAAGGGAAGTAAATCGCTTAGTTATTCCATGAAAGCATTCGCTTTCGTTTTCGAAACATTGTTTAGTTTCTACTTTTGTTTTTTCTTTTAAACAGATAAATGAAATTAATAAATGAAATTAAGAAATTAATAAATTAAAAAAGATGCAGAATAGTCGATTCGAATGCAATTTGTTTTATATTATGACTTTTAATAGGCTTTCCACGTTTCAACGATATCTCCGCCTTTATTATAGTAGAACAAGTGAATCATGGATAAAACCCAGACAAAGCAAATTGATGAGAAGACTTACTGCGCATGTCAAAAAGAACGTTCAACTTACGTGGCGGCAGCTATAGATCATAACATCACCAGTTGTGTTGTTCCTATAGTTGAAAAACGTTGAACTACTGTGGAAAGTGACATAATAAATCGAAAAACAACTCTTGTCCACAAAATTATTTAATCGACATATACGTATTTCATTTTGACATTGAATAATGAACCCAAAGGGTTCGAAATACGTATATGTCGATTAAATAATTTTGTGGACAAGAGTTGTTTTTCGATTTATTATGTTCCTATAGTTGTTTCATGGAGATTCTTTTCGGAGGTTCCCAGCATAATACGACAACGTCCATCCACTCAATGGAGTAAATCTTTTGCCAATCAGGATAATTTCAATTCCACTACTGCAATGCAAATTGTAGTCGTTTCTGTCGATACACCGTTGGCGACATTGGTATAGTGATTATCATCTACTTCGGAGCCCTATACGCAACTGTGTTCGCTATCTCTTCTGTTCGACACACGTATGGGAGTCCCCTAGTTCATTTGGACGGAAAGATCTTAAACTCTTGCGTGTCATTCAGTCCGGAAAGATCTTCACAGTCGACGTTCACCTCTCACACCAATAGCTCGTGGTGTCTCTTTGGTTCCAAGCCGTTTATTCGCAGTGGTGCGCTTATCCAATCACGCCAAATTTTAATCATAGCGGCACGCGAACAGTTCACAAACAATGCAGATTGAAAATGCTACCACAGTTGATCCGAAGGCTAAGACCATCCCCTTTAACAGATCTTATAAATTGCTCGGTTTAGCCGTTAAAAATGTGGGCAGACATCTCACCTTTTAAGCCTATATCCATCAAGTGAATTCGTGCCTTTTTATCTTATTGGCTACGCGCTGCTGACGACAGAATAAGAGAGTGCGTGCGTGCGTGCGTGTGTGTGAGTGTGTGTGTGTGTGTGTATGTATGTGTGGGTGTGTTTGTGTGTATGAGTGTGTGTGTGTTCATTATTTATTGAATAGTCCTTGTAAATTGAACACAACGACCGTCTTTCTTTTCATTTCCTGGATAGTACTTGGAAATGTCGAGGGATACAACCTTTAGTTTCCTTTTGACAGTTCCATTTTTCCAGGATGGTGGTGTACCGCCTTGCCATGGGACTATTATTCTTCAGGGGGTTTGATATCCAGTTCCTGGTCCGTGTCGTCCCGTGGAATGAGATCATCCGACTTTATACTGTTAAGATTACTGATTTAAAAATATAGAAATGAGAAGAGCGCTATACATAGAACACATGAACAACATGCAAGATTTATTCTCTCTCTGTTCTCTATACAAAGAACATATATACAAAAAGATTACTTAGAACAATAGCACCATTATTGAAGAACACCAATCTTTTCACGTAGCATATTAAAACGAACACGTTCAAGTGGTTTCGTCAATAAATCCGCTACCTGGTTCTTTCCATCGATGTGTTCCAATTTAAGTTCACCGTTCAAAAATTTTTAACGCACAAAGAAGTACCGAATTGCGATGTGCTTGGTTCTTTTGTGATACTCTGGATTTTTAGCCAATTTTAATGCTCCAGCATTATCAACATAAAGTGTAGGTGGGAAGTCATGTTTCGGCATTTCAATCAGTTTAGACAATAGTCTTTCCAACCAAATCAGTTCCTTTGCTCCTTCACTTGCTGAAATTATTTCTTCTTCAGTAGTGGAGGTTGCCACCACTCTTCTGCAATTGACAGGTCCAGAACACGGCTCCATGAGCAAACTTTGCGACGACTCCAGTTGTCGAACGTCTTGTGATCTTATCACCTGCAAAGTCAGCATCGCTATAAACAGTTAGTTTTTCTCCTTTTCTGTAAGAGATTCCATAGTCTTGTGTTTCTTTCAGATACCGAAATATACGTTTAACTTGATTCCAGTCCCAGATGGTCGGTCTTTCCATAACACGGGCTGCTTTGTTCACTGCAAAAGCTATATCTGGACGTGATACGGTAGCAAGGTACATGAGACAACCTACTGCTTCCCGATAAGGAACCTTGGATGAAATCACCTCATCAGTGGTATTTTCTTCACAACCAATTGGTGTTGTGACTGCATTTGATTCGGCCATTCCAAATCTTTCCAATATTTTTCTGGTGTAGTTCTCTTGGCTTAAAGTAATTGATCCATTTTCATTTTGTTGAATCTTCATGCCAAGAAAGTTATTCAAAGAGCCGGTGGTTGTATGAAATTCTATTTGTAGTTCTCTCAAGAAATCACTGATCTCTTGTTTGTCACTGCCAACTACCAGACCATCATCAACATAAATTGCAATGTAGAGTCGCTTTTGGTTGCATTTTCGATAAAATAGACATGGATCAGCATTGCTATTTTGGAATCCAGACGTCTTCATAAATGTAATGAAACGTTTGTTTCAGCAGCGAGGTGCCTGCTTGAGACCATATAGACTTCGTTTCAGTTTGCACACTCGTCCCGTGCCATCCTCACAATCTTCTGGTTGTTCTAGATACACTTCCTCTTCAAGTACACCATTCAAGAAGGCTGTTTTTATGTCAAACTGTTCCAAGTTCATATTTTCTGTGGCAGCAACAGCTAACAAAGTACGTATGGTGTCATAGCGTGCAACAGGACTGAAAGTCTCATCATAATCGACTCCTTGCTTCTGAACGTATCCTTTTGCTACCAAGCGGGCCTTATAGCGTGTACAACCATTGTCTAGAGCTTTTCGACGTAGAACCCAGCGATTCTTTAGAATTTTCACATTCTTCGGGCGTACAACCAACACCCATGTGTTGTTTTGTTTCAACGAATCCAATTCTTCATGAATAGCTTGCAACCACAACTCCTTTTCTTCAGATTGTAGTACTTCTGAATACGAGTTTGGATCTTCGCAATTTTCAGTAGTAACTGCTTCTGCATAAAATAAGAAATCATTAATTTCCATCCATTGCGGTTTCTTACGTTGGCGTTTGGTTTTTACACCTTCTTCAACAGACTTGTCACTTTGCTTCTTTAAGTATTTGTCTTCTTCACCGACTGGCTCCATTTGCTCTTCGCAGTCATTTAAGCCTTGGCTTCCTCCAGAAGTGGACGTTGTGATTAATTCTTCACCTTCATTTAGGTCTTGATTTCCCTCATGGTTGTTTGCTTCTTCCAGTGTTTCTTTTACTGTAGATGAACATCAGACAAATCTTCTTGGGAAGTCTCTTCTTTATAAACTGCAAACTCTGCACCATCATTGCGTTGATTGCGGACCAGTTCAGGTTTGAACTTCACATCATGGCTGAGGACTATTTTATTTTGGGAAGGAATCCAGACTCTATATCCATCCTTGTCATTAAAGTATCCTACAAGGTGTCCATAGATCGCTTTATCATCAAACTTTGAGCGGAAAGTCTTATTTACATGGACGTAACATCTTGTGCCAAAGATTTTCAAGTGATCTAATTTTCCTGTTGGTCGTCCATACCACAACTCATAAGGGGCTTTGTTTTCAACTGAAGATTTTCCAGTGCGGTTTAAAAGGTACACTGCTGTATTACAAGCTTCAGCCCACAACCCGTTTGGTAATTTACTTGGATTTAGCATGGAACGAGCTGCTTCTACGATGGTTCGGTTCTCACGCTCAGCTGCACCATTTTGCTGGGGTGTATAAGGTGGAGTAACGCAATGTTCTATTCCTTTGCTTAACAGCAACTGCGTAATCCTTTTGTTATCAAACTCTTTACCTCCATCACATCTGAGTCTCTTATCTACATGTCCATTCGTTTCAGCTTCGTTCAGGAATTGTTTAAGCACATCACTCACTTCACTTTTATGTTTTAAGAAGAAGATTCGACGAAATTTGCTGAAATCATCTTTGAAACATACGTAATAACGTGCTTTTCCGAAGGATTCTACATTCATTGGTCCATTTACATCTGTATGGATTAATTCGCCGGTTACTGTTGATCGATTTGTTCGTTTTTTAAATGGAAATCGATGCATCTTTCCCAGTGCATATCCATCACAGAAATCTTCCTGACAGTCTTTTATACTTATACCCATTTTCTTCAGTAAGCTCTTCACGTGCTGTTTATTTTGATGACCAAATCTCTCATGATATAATTGTAACGTTTCAGATGCTGTAACTAGATTTACTTGGACAGGTTGGTTTAGCTTCACGACACGCACGTTGAGTACATACATGCCATTGCTTACATGTCCAGTCATTAGAGTTTTTCCACTGACTTTGTCTTTAATTTTGACTCCTGTATTGTCAATAATTATACAGTATCCTCTTACCGCAGCTGCCTTTACAGAAAACAAATGAGCAGTTGCATCAGGTACAAACAAAATATTTTGCATTTCAGCATTGTGCCAAACTTTTACCTTGACGTGTTTGGATTCAAATTGTTCCTTTTCCATGACCTTGCATACTCGTATTTTGTTTTCCCAGTGAAATCATTTCAGGAATGGCAAACTTTGTATAAGATACAAAATATTGTTTATTTGAAGTAATATGCTTTGATGCACCACTGTCACAGTACCATTTATCAACATCAGTACAGTTACTCGTTGAAGCACCCATGGCGTGTGTGAAAAATACTGTTTTATTATTCACTTGTTGATTAGTGCTGCCCAATTTCTTTTGCGTACATTCTGCTGCCCGGTGACGCAGTTGTTTACATTTGTTACAAGGAAACTTTTTCTTTGCACGTTCCAGTATTTTCTTAGAATTTTCTTTACTGGATTGCTGCAGTGTTCTCCTAGGTTGACTTCGTGTAACGAATGCATTTGTTTCAGTCACATTCTGATCTCGCAGTTCGGTTGTGCACAATTTTTCGATAAGGAGATTCTAGCTCTGATTTTCTGAAGGAATTGTGTCCCACAGATCTTTAAAATTATCATATGCCTTTCCTAAAGTCGACAAAATTCGGCCATTTAAAATTCTCTCAGACAGGGTATTTTCTTTATGTTTTGTCAGTTCATCATTCAAATCAACAAACAGCTTTTGTAATTTCGCAACGTGCGTACTGATGTCTTCGGAGTCATCCCGTTTAACTCGAAAAAAGGATTCTATTAACATGTTCAAACGTTGTGTACTACTACGCTCAAATCGTGCTCGGAGTTTATCCCATATTTCTTTTGCGTGGTTGCACGTCAACACGGGTTCAGCAACTTGTTTGTTAAGTGCACTTACTATTAGGCTTGCTGCTTTCGCATCGTCCTTCTTCTACTCCAAATACAGCGTTTTTTCTTCATTTGTTGGCGTAGCGGGTAAATAAACACGTTGTTTTGTACCAACAATGATGTCTTCTAGTCCATAAGAACGCAACACCATGGACACGTGCCATTTCCATTTTGCCCAATCGTCAGGACCCTCTACTTTATGCACGTTCACTTTGTACTCACAACTGGCGGCCATATTGCTTATATCGTCAACTTTTACGTGGTTAATCGAAGGCAATTTTCAAAGACACAGTTCAATTCGCCATGCGCAGAGAAGGATTCATATTTAGTTATTTTTCTTCATTCAAGCTGCCTGGACCCATAACCTGTTATGATTACTGATTTAAAAATATAGAGATGAGAAGAGCGCTACACATAGAACACATGAACAACATGCAAGATTTATTCTCTCTACAAAGAACATATATACAAAAAGATTGCTTAGAACAATAGCACCATTATTGAAGATAGATGGCGCCACGGTACACTGTCTGTCTTTTATTTTAACACATACCCCTGGACTGATTTCTGTGGGGGTAGCTGAAGCAGCTTGTTTATGATAATAGTCATATAATAAAACGGATTATCATCGAATTCGTTTGTGCGAGTGTCTTGTGATACAACTGGACTCTACATGCAATAAGGGGGAACGCATATTGAATTATCTTTTAGCAGTATCATGCAAACTTTTAGTGACGATAGCTTCCAAACCGTGACAGACGGATGAAATCCGACAAGTGGAAGGAATTCCTGAGAAAATTCTCGTTTGGTATGTCACAAAACCCACTTTCCATTTGAGAAAACTAACCTCCTTACAATAGGACGGATTTCAAGATGACGGCCATATCCGTTATTGCTAATGTCTCAAAAGGGCTGTTATCCTCCTCAGACTTTGTGTTTTTTCCACCATCCGATATTGAACGTCACTGCAGTAGTAGTAGTAGTAGTAGTAGTAGTAGTAGTAGTAGTAGTGTGCCGTAGTAGTAGTAGTAGTTGGAGTAAATTTGTGATTTGTGAATACTTTCCGAAGTTCTTACCGTAATTCACGTCAGCGCTTTGATCAAAACTTGCTGCGGTTGAGGAAAGGCTATTCCCGAACAACACACCATTTTGGCCCAAGTTTCTCCGAAAGATCTCAGGTCAAGATGTGCTCCCATTCAGGCTAATCGGCGGTAGTATTTAGGCGTTGTCTATACACCATGTTCTTGATTGACGTTTATTTGATTAACGCTGAATTATTTTTTATAACTTCGTTTCAAATAACGCTTGTCTTTTTCTTTAATTAACGCTCGTTAAAATTCAATTGAAGATCTACAAGAGGGGCTATGCCAGTGCATGAACGGGGCTTTGCTCGATTTCAGTTGAAGATTTTCTGGGATTGGAAAATGTAATCTAAAGTGTCAACAAAACAATTGTCCAGATGGGACGACAACTTGGCTTTGAAAACATGGAGGAAGAAGACGTAAAAAGCCATCTTGCTTCCCATGCAGAGGATCATTCAACTGAAGATCTGTTAGAAATTGCTAAAGAGAATGAAAATGAGGAACAAGTGGACACTCTTGAATGTTCCGCATCAACAAAAGCTTTAACCATAAAGGAGCTAGCTGAGGTGTTCAAACGCAGTGCCCAAGTGTCACGTGATTTATCTAGCCGTGACAGCAGAGTATGGAGAAAGGATGTAGTCGATAGAATATAATTAA
Organism: Rhysida immarginata; assembly: GCA_023313115.1. NCBI lineage: Eukaryota > Metazoa > Arthropoda > Chilopoda > Scolopendromorpha > Scolopendridae > Rhysida > Rhysida immarginata. Next base: position 736,994 of record JAHWFO010072570.1, read on the forward strand.
ATATTTAATGAAACAAATTAATTGCATCAAAAATATAAACTGGAAGTTAATTAATCTTAATCTTGACAATATTAATGTTTTTAAAATTCAACAGTAAAATTAAAGGAATCTTCTAATAGTCTTCTAATGAAAGCTTCTTGGTTTTTAAACTGGATCGGTCCTTGCCCCACTGCGTGGAGAGTGCGTGCTCCTCCTGCGTTGAAGACATAAATGCAATAGTAAAATAAAAATGCAAATAAATAGCAGCTCAAAAAGTCACTGAAGACGAGTATAAACTAACGACCAACAAAATTACTCAAATGCATTGTACCGATGAACATACAGTACATTGAATGTGGTACGATTAAGCTTCGGACGTTGGCCCTACTTCACTTCTTTTGTCACCGCTGGGAATGAGTAAAAGTTTAGCATGTATAATCAAATGAGTATTCTCCTGGTTAGGTTAACCGCTGTCAAAATTTAATGGACGTAAATGCCCAAAAATAACCATAATTAAAATGCTTCACAAATAACGGTAACTTATTGGGTTTAGTAGCAATGGAAGAAAACGGGTAAATGTCAAAGAATTTCAGTTGAAGAGTTTAAATAAATTTTAAACTTTCACCATTGAGTTCGCTTATGAGAATTACGAGGGGCGTTCAAATTTCACCTGGGCTTTATTTTTTATAAAATCAGGAAACTACAAAAAAAGCGCACACACATACATACAAGTTATTTCTCAAAGAACTCTCCTTGCTTCTCTACACATTTTTCCAGCTTTCTGGGAGCATCTGGATACCGATTCTGTAGAAATCTTCAGGCTGATGTCGAAACCACGTGAGGAAAGCCTTTTTCACTTCCTCATTGGAGCCGAACCTCTGCCCTCCCAAGAACTTATTCAATGGTCCAAAAAGGTGATACTCGCAAGACCCTTCTCATGGACCCGGGCTGTATGGAAAATGTGATAAGACGTCCCATTTGAGTTTCGTCAATGTGTCCATAGTCAGTTTGACTATGTGTGGTTTGGCATGGTCTTGCTGAAAACAAACACCACTGGTAAAAAGTCCTAGTCGCTCTTTCCTTAATACCGGTTCAGGGACATCCATCCTCAAAATGTCACAGTAGTAGAATGCATTTATGATTCGACGTTCTTCCAGAAAATCGACATGAATGATACCCTTAATATCCCAGAATACAGTCGCTATTACTTTCGTTGCCAACAGTGTCATCTTGAATTCTTGGGTCGTGATGAGTCTGTGTATCGCTACTCCGTGCTCGCACGCTTATTTTCAGGAGTATGGTGATGAATCAGAAAGCTCGTCGGTAGTCACAACACGCCTTAGGAAGCTGTCACCTTCCGCTGTCCTATCGCTGCAGCAGCATGGAACAGATTTCCACCCGGTGGTTTTGTGATCCTCGGAGACTTGCTTAGGGACCCATCTGGCACCGATCTTGTTGAATGTCAGCTAATTGTGGATGATGGTCTCCACACTGCCAGTGCTGATGTTCAGTATTTTCTCGGACATGAATCCGCCTGTTGTCCCTTATTAGCTCATTTGTTCGTGCGATGATGCCATCAGTTACAGTAGTTGCCGGCCTTGCCTTATGAGATTCATTGCCGGTGGATTTTCGCCCTTCTTCAAACTTTTGGCACCAAGCAAAGACGGGTGATAGAGACAAACATGACTCGGTGAACGTTCTTTGAAGTCTGTGATGAATTTAGGATGCTTTCATACCTTCGTTGTGGAGAAACGATCGGTTGTCATGGCAACCGGATGAGTGGTGCTACATTTGCATGACAGGCGATAGACTACAATAGCGTAGCTAGGGGAGGGGGAGCAAGGGGGGACATCTGTCCCCGGGCGCCAGGCTTGTTACCCTTGCTAGGGGGACGCCGCAAGGACAAAATTGCTAGATGGGGGGGGGGGGGGGGCGCCACTTATACTCGCTACGCCATGCCCCCGGGCGCCACTGGCGGTAGTTGCCATCCCAACAATGAAAGTTTAGATTTTTACAAACAATGAAATTTACAAAAAATAAAGTCCAGATCTAATTTGAACGCTCCACGTATTTATGATAAACAACACTGAATCCACTTACTAGACGAGGAAAAAGCATAAGGTCTTACGCACGCAATGCAACGTGCTAAAGCCGGCGCCAGCTCGCAAGCTGATGCTTGCGCTTCATCGCACTCGCTATGGTCGTCACGTTTTTCGCCCGTGGCCGCATCTCTTTCCAACGAAGTTACGCTTCTAAAGAAGCCTTTCGTTGTTAGGGTTAGATATGGTTGATAAGGAAACTACTGCTTGTACCGGCAAGACGTACTTCTAAAAGAAATGTGAATTTCAAAATGAATGAAAGTACATGTACCTGAAAAGTTAAATGGGGAGAGTAGTAATTCTATTTATATATTTGAACATGTGAGAGCCCTTTAATTTGTAAACTGTCACGTGGATTTCGGCAGCGTTCGTGTCGATCGGAGAGGAGAAATCTGACGACGTGAGTGACGTCGACAACGAAAAAGGCATCATCCCAAAAAGGTCACGTGAGAGAAAAAGGAGAGAACGAGGAGAAAAAGTAGGGCGGCGGAACTGGAAGGACGTGCAATGGAGCCGAGCAGGGTTTAATTTAATGGAAACCCGAAAGCGTAATTCTCTCCAACAGAAACGAGTGAGTGAGGACTCCCAGCCCAGGCAAGATCAACTATTTTCAGAGCCAGGCGCATTTCTTCGTGAAGGAGGAGTCAACGGCGATTCGGAGAAAAAGGTCGGCGAGGTACGCGACCGAGCCAGCGGACAACGTCTCAACGAGCGTCGAAAAGCACTCGAGCGAGGAGAGCTCCATGAGACTGTCGGATTCACAAAAGATTTTTGCAGGCAGAATGATGTATCCCTCTTCGTCCGTGGTAGACCCATCGCCAATGCTGTGAGAAGAAGCTCCACAAATGAAGAGTCGCCTTTTATTGTCGTCAAGGCTCGCATATTTTGAGAAAGTCTCACAGGATTGATACGCCACCAAAGATCTGAGCTTCTGAGCGAAACGCTTAAAACTTCATCTACTGACCCATGAGGAACGACAGGCAAAACTTGCCTGAAGTCGCCACCAAATACAACAACTTTTCTGCCGAAAGGCAACGTGCTCTCTTCACCTGCTTCGTTACGGCATATATCTCGTTTTGTACGATCGACGGCTTCAATTGCGTATCTACTAACCAATGTTCTTCATCTCACACTATTATGGAGGTCCTTGAATAAGCCTCGCCAAATTGGATTGCTATGAAATCGAACACACTGAATTTTGATGAAGATGGCGCGGAATGACGAAGCGTAAATGAGCTGTGCGACCACCTTTGAGAAAAATCCTCCTTGCCGCAGGTCATCATGGAAGTTTTCTTCGCTTTTTAGCAGAGTGCGTTTCATTTTCTGAAATTTGATAGCGACTCCTGATAAGTTCCGGCATAAGCTCCTTAGCTACAAAAATACACATAATAAAAATCATACCTTCCTTCGTAAAGTTTTTGACACAAACACGACTGCCCTATTGTTGCACAAACTTTGCCTTGCATTGCTGGACATGAGCTCTATATTGTTGGGCCGCGCATATTGTTGGTCCGATGAAAACTCTTAACAATAAGCGTTACGGGTTTTTCTCATAGTATAGTAGGATTTAAATAAAAGTTGTTGCTCAGAAACAATGGTCAGGTGACTTTTCAGCTCCGGCCACGGTCTTGACCAACGAGAGAGAAGGCCTCCGCAATGAAATTTAATACATTATTACATCATCATAGATAGTGCTAATTCAAGGCTTATTATTGGTTGAAATACGAATAACAATGCACTATCTATGATGAGGTAACAATGTTTTCATCGCAGAGGCCTTCTCTCTCGGTGGTCACGCCACGGTCCGAAAGCTCCATTGTAGCTCCATTGTTAAAAAGTGGTTAATGACAAAAAAGCTCGATGGCGGTGCACGGTAGCATTGAGAGCATATTGTAGGACATTTTCTGTCGTGTACCAAACTCTTCAAGAAAGGACGCTCACTTCGGTTAACATTGGCTGCATTCAGAGAACAGCCACTTTTTCCACTATTTCCACTTTGTCGTTCGAGAAACCAGCACCACTGAATTCACTTCGGGATTGCACGAAGAATTCACTTTTTCCTCGTTTTTCTTTCCACTTTCTCTCTCACCAAAAGGTAGTGGAAAAAGTGAAATAGACGTTGGATGGCGACGACCAATCAAATTTAGAGTAAAACGACCAATCAAATTTAGACCAGATTGATTTGTAATAAAATTTGCAAATGATAGCAATGTACTGTAAAATGTTTAAAAAATGTCTCACAAAGTAAATTATTAAAATATATACTTTATTTAGATAAAATAAATTAACATACGCTTTTTTATGAACAAGATATTCTCATAAGTTATCTTCATTTTGCTAAATTAATTTTTTTCCATTTTAATTTCGCATGACTAGTGCTTCAGTATTCCACCTTTTTATTTAATTTTATTTATTAAATTTAAAACGAATTTTCAATGAAGGAATTTTCTTTGCATTACAAAACACAGCAGAGTATTTTCTTTTTCCTCTCCTTCACTGTGGGTTTTCCACATTTGTTCTTTTAACTAACAATTCATATGATTTTGAGAAAATAATGTTGCAAAGACGATCAGGCGAGCTCACATTCTCCATATTGGATAATCTACCAATATCAACCATAGAGATAGATGTTAGGAGAGGTGGAAACTCATAGCTTTTTCTGTCTGACAAGATGGCGATACTAACGGACTGATCACGTGATCACTGACTCGAACAACTCTCCAATAAAATTACATTCAAAAATTACATTTATTGTGATAGAATGATCTAGCCCATGAATTATTTAATATAAATATTTTTTAGCCCATTTGCTGTCATGGACTTGGAGATGAATTCAATAGTTTCCCCATAGTTAACTGCAGTGGGATCTGCTAATCTGGCCCTGGGTAGAGAGCCTAGAAGAGAATCTGCTAATCCTCTTTCTAGGCTCTCTAGCCCTGTGTAGGGTGCCTGTAAGGAGAGTGGCGACAACTCGGGGCATCAACCATGTTTTTCCCAACGATTGAATTAGCAAAGGTACAATTTACGAAACTTTTTAGCTTATTAAAAATAAATGTAAAGATGGCTAATGCTGGTTAGCCTTCCAAGCTTTTATTTGTATATTAGTAATAAAGCCCGTCATACGACGGTGTCACAACAGGTGAATCTATAAATTCGATTTTAATTATAAAATTTCGTCTCTGACAGGACTTTGATAATTGAGAGGACTGCCAATAGTAAACAAGTCGCTGTCAGTAAGAAAGCGAAGCTGAAAATGTTTTCTTAGTTTCAGTTTACAAACCTACTTAATCGGTAAGGTCGCGGGGGGCAGAGTTCGAGATTTTCCGTAATACCCAATGGTAATACCCAAGCGACTCGAACCCAGATGCTCTATGTAATCTAGCCACCTAGTTCTAGGCCGACTTCTTGGTCTCTTATGTGACCACCGACTTGGAAAATAGCAACTATCTAGAAGACAGTTGCAGCATACGCACATGTGGCCATCCCGAAGGAACTGAGCCCTCTCAATGCGAAGAAGTAGCGGTTCAACAACTAAAGACTTCCTCATAGTGATGCTGAACACTCTATCCAGTAGGGAACACCTGCCAAACCTCATCACCATAGATGAGAATGGGGACAAAGATGGATTTGAAAAAAGACGGCTTGGGTTTCTTTCCTAGCTCAAGTTTGTTACAACGGATCACCACAGTTCGCGTCAGACACAGCTTGCTTTTGATTTTATTCCAAAGCCCGGCGTACGACTGTTATTGCAACAGCGTAAACTGTAAGTTCGATCTTATTAAAAAAAAAAAATGGTCTCTGACAGAACTGTGGTAATTGAAAGGACTGCGATAATTGACAGTTTTGCCAATAGTAAAAAAGTCGCTCTAAGTATGAAGGCGATACTAATACAATGTGTCCTGTTACAATGTGATAAAGTCACCACTGCCAATTGGACAGTTAAAATCTAACACAAATACACATCTCAACTGTTGAATTTAAACTTTGCTCTTCAGTGAAAATGGCTCATCGGTTTCTTTTTTACCTCTCTCATTGCTCAATTTCCTCGGCAGACTGTTGTGGAGGCTTATTACACGACCACTATATTTTAAAAAACTAAAAAAATTAATTATACACATTTAATTAATATTATAAAAATCAGAAAAAAATAATGTTATTTGCTTTTGATTTTATTCGAATGGATTTTTTTTTTGTATTTTATAACTTTTCCTTTTTATTAATTTATTCAACTGAAAAATTATTATTATGCACGTATAACGAATATCATAAAATGTAAAAAACTAATGTTGCCTAGTTGTGATTTGAATTCTTAATCAGTTTCATAATTTAATTTGAATGTTATTGTATTTTATTAAAATTAAAAAATAATCATATACGTGTAATAAATTTCGTAATTTAGAATAACTAAATTACTTACTTAGTTTTTAATTTGATTTATTTGTTTATTTTAGTATTCCATTTATAAATGTCAATAGATGTATATCATTAAATCTTTGACAATATATTTTTGAACCGTAGCTTACGAAAAAGATAAGATTTCTTTAATAATCATTTTCGTCGGCTACGATTTTTGGATTTCAATAATCAGTATTTCTTTATTTGTTGAAAACAATGAAGGTTGCATTGTTGCTCGTCACTATGGAAACGGGCACGGAGCAGGAGGATTTAGCATTTTATATATAAGATTAGATAAAGGAGGCTAAAAAAGAAGCACATTAACGTTTTAATTTTCATAATAAATGTGATTATTTGATCAGCTGATAGCAAGTTCGAGAATTGATTTTTTTCACGTTTTCAGCAAGAAGGGAAACTAATAGGGAATAACAAAAGAGTTTATATTTAACAGTCTGTACACATTTTATACTTATACAAAAATAAAAATTTGATGTCTATTGCAAAAGATGAAAAAAAAATCTCAATTATCGATGATTAGTTTTAGGAAAATATCTAGATTTTCTTTTACATTCTTTTTATCGTGGAATTGTTCTAACGTCACTTTCTCGTGTTTGCAAGTTGCAAATAAATTAAAGTATATGAACCAAAATCATAATATTGCGTCTAGGTGTTAAAAGAGACAAAAACTTGGCAAAACTTTTCGCGCGAACAACTGCGCTCGTCATCAGGCCTCGTTGATCATTTCACTGTCTAGCAATTAAATAACCACTGAAAAATAAATTTTGAAGCTACAAACTATCTATAAAATAGTTAAATTTCAAGTTTCATTTTCCAAAATTTGTCTCCGTTTGAATATATTACATGACTTAAATATGCTTTGTTTATTAAATGTTATTTTTACTATTGGTTTTATGGTTTGTTTTAAATTTTTCAAGATTAAAAATTTGCTCGTTGGGCCCGAATGACCCTTGAATAAAAATTCCTTGAAATTATATAAATTATAAATTTTTTAACATTCCTTGAAATATTTATCTATTATTACATCATTAACAAATTACTTTATTTTGTGAAATTCACTTTTTTATGAACAACAGTAAAACAATACTTTAAGAAAAAAATTTTTCGCCTTCCCTCTTCACCATTTCAATCGTTAATTTTAAAGCGAATCTAATAAAACCACGATTTTTAAACATGAATAATGAAATTTTATTAGCAAAAATTAAGAAACGTGCACAATAAAACGATAAACGGAACGAAAACTATTAATTTCTCTATATCTGCAATGCAAACGGCACGCTATTTTGGGAAAACCATGGCGTCCAGAGCGTTAACCAATCAAAATCCGTTCCGAGTTGTCGCCACTTTCCTTATAGGCCCTCTAGCCCTGTGCTAATCGTAGCGCCGTCCTGGTGATCCCACGAACTGGGCAGACTTGTGGCGCTGATAAGATACCACCTCTCTAACATCTATCTCTATGAATATTACCGAGAATTCACTGAGGCGTTCGAGACGTACGTGAATTCTCGAATTTTCTCGTGTTTCACGGAGAATTCTCTGATTCTCTAGAAATTCACCAGTGGCTGTTCTCCGAACGTATTATGTAAAAAACCACGGCCGTAAATCATAGAAAATTTCCTACAATGTGCCTCTCAATGCTTCTGTGCGCCACCACCGAGCGCTGTCATTAACCACTTTTTAACAATGAAGCTTTCGGACCATTATATTCTAGACCGTGGTTTCGGCGTGTGCTTCAAGCCGGCGCCAACAATGCTTAAACGTGCAACAACAATGGAAAACTGTTTCCGTAACGCTTTTTAGCAGAGACCTTCAATAGAGAGACATGGATGGATGGATTTTCCCATAGAAAAAATGTAATATGTTGTTAATAGGCGCCCTCTGAACTTCTCCGATGAAACACTTAGGCCATGCATGAATGACGCAAGTAGTAACAACGAAGCAAGGCATTATTGACGTTACAGTAAAAACTGTTCTGCAAAAGTTTGACTGGGCGTGTCCAATTAAATTTCCGATTTCAATTGTTAGACATTGTTGCAAATCTGACTGGACACGCCCAGTCAAACTTCCGTTGTACAGCATATAAATTTTTTTTTTTACTTATGTTTTTAATTTGAAAATTATTTTCTGCAAATCTTAAATTTAAATAGAAACCGCAAAAAAACATTTTAAATTCAAGCAAATTTATTTTGTGTTTAAAATATTTTTCACAAATATACAAACTCATCTATTTCTGTAAAACTTAAATTGCTAAATAAATTTTATAAATATTAGTTTATGTGGATTTATCATGCAGAAATGTCCACATAATTCCTATTGTGTATTTTATAATTCCCATATCAGAATCTAAAGATAATAAAAATGAACTATGTGAAAAATGAAATATACAAATGGTAATGAATCTCACATGCACAATTTATAAAAAACAATGATCAGGAACAAATACGAACAGTGAAAATGTAATCACTACAGAAGCCTTGAATATCAACTTGTTACAAACATACCGGGTGATCCAAGTGTATTACATTTTCTTACATTGTTAACGACATTTTCAGCTATAGCTACTATAGTAAAAAACTATGACGACAATATATTTTCTGATTTTAACAATAGATCAGGTTTTAGCAATCAGTGGTTTTTTTTTAGTTTGCTGGAAAAAATAAAGATTGGATTGTTGTTAGGCACTATGGAAGTTGGCATTTTATAAATAAGATTTTTACTGTAAATAAACGTACCTCCGTAAATCTAAACGTAAATCCGTTAGAAATCTAAAGAACGAAAGGTGATTTATACATCGACGTCGGGCACAAAATTTTGCAGTACACCACTGACCAGACAAGCATTTAAAAAAACAATTTGAAAGTTCTATGAAAGTTTTCGCTCGTCGATTTGCTCGTTGGAAAACTTTGAACATTTTGCGAAACTTAGAATCGACACTCTGACGTCGTCGTTATAGCGCCATCTGAAGTTCTCCAATGAAACACCCAGAATCCGTATTAATGCAAATTAAGTAAATGACATGTCTCTTTCTTAATGGTCTCTGCTTTTTATTGTCGTTTTTTGCATCATGTTTTTTGTAGAATGATGCCCAGCCTTAATACATTATCATGTTAACATAAACCGTCCATAACATTGCAACCAAGAGCTTGCGTTCTTCCAACACTGGTTGCAGGTTGATTCTCTTTGGGGGTTTCTTGCGCCCTGTACTGCAATTCAAATTATATCAATTTCTGACAATGCACCTTTGTCAGTATGGCTGCAGTCACCGTCCATCTGTTTCAGAGCCCCATACGCAACAGGACCTGCTGTTCTGCGTGGGTGCAGGTTCAACAGCCTCTGGCTCATTTGAACAGTGAACTGTTTAGTATCGGTTGGCATACACACATCTTGTACTCGAAGTTCACCTCTCACATCAGTAGAGCTTAGTGTACCTTAGTTACCACGCCGATTATGCGTAGAGGTGCTGTTTGTCCAGTCACGGTAACTTTAATCACAGAAGCGCACTATCAGTTTATAAGCATAAAACTCATCCTCTTTTGCAGATCTGGCAAGGCGGTTGTTTTACCAATGACAGCAAAGTGTGACACATTTGAAACACCATGACCTGAAATTATTTTGCATAAAACTGATTAAAACAAAATTTCTAATGTTTCTAATTCATTGGTTAGTATGCAACAGTGCCATACAAAATTTATTATTGTCGCTTCCAAACTTTGACAGATAGGTGAAATCTGATATGTGGAATGAATATCTGAGAAACTTCTCACGTTGTTTGATATGTCACAAGACCCACTTTTCATTTTAATAATATTGGCCTGCATCCAATATGGTGGATTTCAAGATGGCGGCCAAAGTCTTCATTTTGTCCAAAATAGCCATTTCACATTCCCGCAGTCAGATGTATAATTTTTCTGTTAGTTTTGGAGATAAAAAGACGTACTGGGACTTCTTAGACCACTTTCAGTTTGATTGTTTCTTTTGGAAAATAAACAATTTGGATAAACCATCCAACTTTTTGAATAATTATCTTTTTTTCCTTTGCTTTAGCCTAGTTGGGGGAAGGCAGTCCTTTATTTTTTTTCGGAAATTGCATCTAATTAATACTGTTGTGTAATTATTAAAGATATAAATAACGCTGAATACTCGGAGAAGTGATTAAAAAGGAGGGAAGGAGGGCCCTGGACATTAATTTTTTACAGAGATTGAGCCGCTGTTCCGAGAGGGCAATGAAGACGGGGTTGCGCAACCGCCCTCGTTAAACATTTATTTCAAGCGGAAAAGCGGAATAAGCAGGAAATCCTGGGCAATAGGAAATTGAGAGAGTAGATGAAAGGATAACAAGAGAAAAAAAGGAAAAAGAGGGGGAAAACTGGAATTCTCCATCTATTAAGAGATGTCATTGCGACATTTTGACAGGGATTACCAGAGCGTGAATGACCCAGAAAAGATAATTTGTTTCTATCTCTTCTTACATACAACTGGAAAATTGAGCGGCTCGATTAAATTGGAAAAATGGAAGGACTTTAATTCATTCTGTGGCCATTGAAAAGCCCACAAGGAGTTTTCCAGATGAGTGTCGTTAGGGTTAAAGCTTTCCCGGGCTTTCAAAAGAATTTATTTTATTTGTTTTTGGGGTTTTCCGCGCTTCGATGATGTTTTAAATGCCAACAGGCGGTTTGAGTGGTTGGAAAAAAGAAGTAAAAGTCCTTACTTGACCTTTTAGTTGCCCTCCATTATCGCCATTTTGTGTGTTTTAAAGTTAAACACTTCCGACCACAGAAGATTTTGTTGCGATTTTGAAACGTTATTACAACCGGAAGAAAGTTTAGAAAGTTCGTCGCCCAAACTCCAATGGGGACTAATTGGGGCAGATAATGTTTGCATAGGGAACGCATTAAAAATTGCAAAACCAAAATTATATGTCTTGGGAGGTACTTACATTAAGTTACTTTACATAAGATGGTTACATTGTTTCACTTATGTTTGGAGGTTCATCTCCAGTTTATATTTCTTATTTATTCTACATACAATTCTCGAGAAAATCAATTTTTTTTTTATTTAAAGACTTGGGGGGGAGGTAAAAAGTGCAGATAAAGGGGTAAAATGGATGACCGCAGGATCTGTTACTTGCCTTCCCTACTGGCGGGGGTGGGGGTTAATTTCTTGTTAATAAATGTACAAATGTATTTCTGCTTCACTTCTAAAGCTCCTCCTTAGAATGTTTACAGGATTTTATTTCTTTTTTACTTTTGTCTTTCACCGCTGAAGATGGCTACTTGGTAGCCGAAATACGTATTCGGTATTTCATTTCTCCTTGTGGATTAGAGGTTCCACCTTTTTGGATTTTAGCTATTGATAATATTAAACTTAATATTAATTAACTACCGGCAGCGATTAGCTATTAGCGATTCATAACGACAGGCCTAACAGCAGTTTGTGATAACGATAACCTGTTGACATGAAAGGCCTAACAGAACTTACTGGCAGTCATTAGCTGTTGATAAGGATAGATTTAACAGCAATTGGCTACTGAGGGAAACAATTAGCTATTGACAATCATAGATTAAAACAACAAGTATTAACTATTGATAGCAATTAGTTGTTGACAATGAAAGGCCTAACAGCAGTTAGCTACTGGTAACGATAGGCCTAGCAGGTATTATTGATAGCAACTATTCTATAGACCTAAAAGAATTAACTTTATTCTGCAACAATGTCTAAAAACTTAAATCGAGAACTGCCTAGTTCATTTTATGTTGGACAGAGTGCAGGGTGTAACATAAAGGTTCATCACATTTCAATCGCAAATAGTTTGGCAACCGTTGGTTAGGTCGCAGGTCAATGAAACCGCACGCCATTTGAAAGAGGGGAATGTCAAGATTTTGTTCTTGGGTGCACCTGGAAGACGTAGGGAAGTACCGTCAGTTACTGTCAAGATGGCGAACGCACAACACAAAGCTTTTTTGTGGCCACCTCGATCCTCAGACCTCACTGTTTGTGACTTCTTCTTGTGGGAATACGTAAAAGACCGTGTTTTTGTGCCCCCTTTTCGGCAAATCTGGAGGAGCTAAAAATTCGAATAACAGCTGTCATTCGTGAAGTGACTCCAGATATGTTTCAGCACGTATGGGAGGAATTTGATTATCGGCTAGATGTGTGCCGTGCAGCAGGAGGAGGACACATGGAACAACTTAGGATTATTACAATAATTCTAATATGTCTCCCATCTCTGTATCTTCATTTTTTTTAAAAAATATAGATTTCTGAAATGTGATGAACTTTTCTGTTACACACTGTATAATTAATCCTCTTCTGATCAATAGCTAATAGCTCTTGATAGCAATCACTTATTGATAACAATAACTTGAGTCCCTTCAACAGCTTATGTTTTGTTAGCAGTGGCATTTTAACAAGAAATAATGACAACAATATTTGCACATGAACGCAGATATCCTGTTACGAATTACATCCTAATATTACAAATTTATATTGTTATTGTCCTTTAGGATCTTTTCACTAAACACCTGTTCCTCTTTATTAGGAGCTTTAGTAAAAAGCTACTTATAAGAATGTACGCTTGTACGTTTATCCGTCCGTTCGCCGTTTGCAAGATAACTTGAAAACGGATTAGCTTTTTCAAATTCTGTTTTCAGAAATATGACCATCAAAGTCTTAGCTCGGCTGTATCAACGTTTCAGGATTTTTTCTGGACCCCTTCAAATCGAATTCGTGCTAAAACAGTGACTGTAAAGATAATGGCATATCATATAACAATCGATTCGTCAAGAATGAATACATTGCTACTTTGTTTATTTTTTAAATATCGTTGAAGTGAGCATGCGCACGCGACGGTCGCTTTGTCGACGCACGTTTGCTCAATTCTTCCGCTACTTATTGGTTTTTCAATGTTCGTCTGTACCCTTCATAATTTCTACATTTTTTGGGGTAGAAGGTCGATATTTTGAATGTAGCTTATTTTGGGCATGTCACCCTTCACTCTTTAGTATGGTTTGATTGGTACACTGGGGTCGGAATTACGGGGGTGGGAGTCAGGGGGACAAAAGATCTATATGGTATTTACGTACGTAAAGGAGTGAAATTAAGTATCCAGATTCCCATAGGTAAGATCTACATTACTATGAAGTTTAGGCCAAATTGTTCCAGCAGGGTCGGGGTTGCGGTGGTGGCAGACACTTGATCTTTAGAATTATGGCAACATATGGCATGTGATATGTCATTCGTTCGGAAATAATGAGAAAAGAAAGAAGATACAGGCTCTTTTACATTTTCTACATACTACGTTCGAGAAAATCAATTTTTTGATTTAAGAACTTCGGGTGGGAGGGGGGTTGAAAAGTGCAGATAAAGGGGTAAAATTGGATGGGTCCGTTACTGCCTATACGCTGCTCGGGGGGATTAATTTCTTGTTAATAAATGTATAAATGCATTTCTGCTTCACAGTTAAAGCTCCTCCTTGGAATGTTTACAATATTTTATTTAGACATTATATCCCTCTGTGTATATATGTACCGAAACCTACAGCATCCGCAGTTTATGATAATATGCATATATTTAAAACTATTGCCATGATTACGATTAATGTTCGCTTCATTTATACTGAAATGTAGTTCCAGGTCGCTTTTTTGACTTCCTTCATATTCGCGAACCATTCCTCTTGTCTCCATTGAATGGTGAATGAAAGCCGTCACTAATCAATCAACCGAGCGGTGAACAGGATGGCTAACCCGATTTGGACGTCACGGATGAATACGAGTATATCGTTAACTATTATTAATGATTGAATGTCATTAATAGTGCAGTAAATTGTTCCTGCCCATTATACAAGGTCAATAAGCGATTGAGAGGAGCTTAAACCAAGATTATTGAATATATATCTATGCAAACGACATGTTTATGTAGGCGATTTATGTTCAAGTTGGTTTTGGAAATTCCAAAGAAAATGGTAGTTAAGAATATTTTTATAAGAATTTTATAACCTTTCTCCCGTATAAAATTTAACGTTCTGTAGACCATTTTTGTTATTTAGCAATCGAATTATTTAACATAGCATAAAAGTAGCATTTACTAGCACGTAAATCAAAAACATGTTGGATCAAGGCGTTCACCAAGCTTTTCTTTAAGTCTCATCGATTTCTTCGTTCCAACATATCCTATAATATTCTCTATCTGGGCTCTGGGCGGCTAGGATAGAAGACGATCGCCTTGAACAACGGCATTGTCGCCCATGAAAAACTGTCCCATGCAACAACAGAAGACAGGGAAACCACTAATCCACATAACAAATTTATTCTGATGAATACATATTCATCAGAATAAATTCGTTATGTGGATTAGTGGTTTCCCTGTCTTCTGTTGTATGATGTCCATCCACAGTTTCTGGCTACTAATTTTTCGGTTTGTCCCATGCAAGATGAAAATGCAGCATTGCAATGTGAACTTGGTCGGCATCAGTGTTCAGGTACTCTGTGGAACCCACCCGACCTTCCACTTATATCAGGGAACCAGTTCTATACCAGCAGAAGAAGCTTTGTACCATGACTCCACCACCAGAATTTTGAGATGACTTCATAAAGCCTGCTGGATCCATTGCTTGAAGGGGCTCTTACCAAACCCTCTGCTATCTTCAGTACCAGGGGCGGATTTACGTATAAGCTAAATAAGCTACAGCTTAGGGCTTTACAATCTGTAAGCCTCTTCTGTAGGGCCTCACAGTCTTAGTTTAACATAGTAGGGGCTTCATATAGCTTAGAGCCTCAGTACAAACTACATGAACCCACATAACCTTGTTTGTCACGTGAGTTTCAGTTTTGTTATGAACCAGCGAAGACAGAATGGGCGAGCAGCTCACATGAATTTCAGTTGCATGTTCGTTCTTTGAAACATGATTAGTGAAATACATGACGAGATGATTAGTGCAATACAGTCGAGATACGAAGCTCTCACCGCTGCAAAGCACCATGAAAGTGCCAAAGGGGGGGAAATTAAAAACAGATTTTATTCCTCCAATCTTCTCGTGTGCTGTCATGACGTTCCAGACAATACTATAAGCGAACTTTCCTGTACTTTGCATTAATCAGGGGTTTTCTTATAGCATATGATTGCCGATTTGGATCCGCTTCAGTTACA
The DNA here is from genome assembly GCA_023313115.1 of Rhysida immarginata. Lineage (NCBI taxonomy): Eukaryota > Metazoa > Arthropoda > Chilopoda > Scolopendromorpha > Scolopendridae > Rhysida > Rhysida immarginata. The sequence goes on from JAHWFO010072570.1 coordinate 752,629, forward strand.
GGTGCATATTCTGCCACATATGGGCCGGGAAATGCCTTGGCTAAAATAATTTGGTAGAGGGCAGAGTGGATGTCTGGTTTTAAACGAAACGGTCTCGCTCACGATTGATTGTCTTTGAGCCATAGTCATGTTTTTTAGAGGAAGACGGTGGATCATTTTTAGAACGGTTGAATACTGTGGATATCGCACCAATCGAGAATCCAGTCACTTGCTTCTTTGTTTCATTCGTGGTTCCAGCTAAACAAGCATCAACAAGGAATACCTTTTCGAACCCAGTTAGGTTTTTAGCACATTTTCTATATACAGAAATGTGCTTATGTGATCGGTTTGTCCAGCTGTCCGTCCGTCCGTCTGTAGACAATCCCACAATTCATTGTGTTGCATGTATTGAATTGCATGTATTGCAATCTCACAATTCATTCAA
>JAHWFO010072570.1:755547-836463 GCA_023313115.1 Rhysida immarginata
ACACACACACACACACACACACACACACACACACACACACACACACAAACACACACACTCTCTCTCTCATTCAAACAAAAACGATTCAACCCTCCAATCTCGCTCCAACGACACGTGTTTTAATGTTGAATTCGATCGCAATTCTTTACCTCCACTGAAGCGGCAACAACAGTCGATTGCAAATAAATCAGAGCTCTCACACAGTCGTTTAATATAGAAAAAGTGACACTAACAGAGGAAGAGGGGAAGAAATAAAGACACGGCGCTCAATGTTATCTAACACCTGTAAAGTTTTTGAAAGAACGCTCGGAAATTTAAATGGAACCACTGTAGAAATCGCAAAATAACAGTAAGGTATAAATAACGTAACCACAACGTTTTGCTTTGTCGAACCAAAATTACAGTTTCAGTGCTTTGGTGTAATTCATTTTTGACACAACGTTTTTCAAGGTAATTTCGTCTCTTTGAAATTACACAGTCGAGTCACATTATGACATCGACAAGTAACCAGAATAACCGCCGAGCCAATAAAATATTGAAAGGTGTCCACTGGTATTTGTATACAAGCTAAGCTATCGAAATGGATGTACGTTGCGGGTAACCTACCTAGTGGAACACATTTGGAGAAAATCAAACTTCTTTGCTGGAACAAAAATAACCAATTGAGAATGCGCGAATTTGGATAACCAAAACAACAAACTTAAAAGCTCATTATTTGCCAAGGTCTCCCGACCCCCTTTCCAGGAAATAAGATATGCAGAATTGTCTCAGGAATGCGTAAAATTTTTATTCATGCGAAATGGGCGCCAAATAAGCCTAAAAAATATTACACGACCTTTTTGAAAAAGTATATGAAAATTCATCATTTTTTTTGAATTATTGTATTTTTTCAAAGAAGGCAACTAGAATGTATGAAGAAAAGTCTTTTATAGTTGTCAACATTTTTAATTACATTTTTAGTACTTTTGTATAAGTAACCCTCAATGACTCTGTTCCATGCAGGACTCAAAAATAAATAAATATTAATTTTAACCCAACTTTTTGCAAGATAATTTCGTCTCCCAAAAGATCCTCCCGCGGCCATGGATTAGATGAAAATCCGATGATGTTGCACGTGGCGGTTTGTTTTCGATACATCTTGCTTGCAAAAGGTGCTTATTTGAATTATTTGGATTATTGCGGTTTTCGAGCAATGATGAAGTTATTGGCCACATTCAGTTATATGTTTGTTTACTTAGTAAAGAAAAAGTCCAATTCAATTAGACTTTTTCAATTTGGGAAAAAATTAAATTAGCAGATAAATCAGTAAAATAAAATCATCCATTCTTTAAAAACACGTAACTTCGTAAATAAATAAAAAAAAGTATTTCTTCCAGCACTGGCCTCACAAGCAACAGGCCAGGAATTCTGTCGTAGACATCTTTTGCTTAGTCCCAGGATTTCTCGATTTGCCTAAGAAAGAAATTAAGAAAGGATTTTACGAAATTCATCACCTAAGGGGAATTACGTACTTCGCGCACAGTTTACGGCATTGGTAAATACAGAATGATATTACAGAAACATATAAGAAAATCCCTACTGAGTAAACTAGAACGGCGCCATTAATTTCAAGTTTTTTTTTTAATTTTGAACATTTCGCCTATGCGCAATAAGCTAGAGAGATTGTTATTTTCTACCGAACTTAAAAGTTCGTTATTAAAATCTATGAAATTTAATTTTGGAATATTAAAATCTCATTATTAAAATATAAAACTTATTATTAAAATTTTATTATTATTATTAAAACTTAAAACTTCTTAGATTATTAAAATCTAGCTTACGACATTATGCCTCATGGTCTTTTGGGGAACGACTGGGATTGTCTGTTTGGTCGCTCGGTAGTCAAATTTATTCAACGGCTTTTCCTCTGACTAGGGAACCTCATGGAGTGATAATGAAATTTTGAACCGAAATTAATAAAGGTAACACCTATATCCAATAATATATCGATTATTATTATAAATTACCTGCCAAGGTTCATATTCAAAGATTTTATAGGCACATTAAATATTCATATACAGAATGTAGAGGAAATTCCCGAAACAGTGGAATAACTTTAGAACAAAATATTCTAGAACCATAAAAATCAGGTCTCTCTATAGTAAAATGGCCTTGCCCGATTGGATAAAAGCATTCCCAGCGCTCGTAGTGTAAGCGCTGAGAAGTTACGAAAACTAACTTTTGAACCATGATTGATAGAGAAAACGTTTCAGTTACAATGTTGTACAGCGTCATCGGTTTAGTAGAAACCTACTCTTTGCGTGCTCATCTATTCCCGATTCAACCCTGCATAAGTGCTGATTGGAGATTTGTTTTCGTCTATGATGGTCGTCCTGCCGGACAAAATATTAGATCTAAGGGTCCTAGAGAATATTTTTGTGGCTGAAATTATTCAAATTGGAAACGCGATTCAGGAAAAGTGACCATGAAAATTGGTCACAGGTGCATGTTTTCTGCAAGTGGGAAATGAAAAAGCCCTCCTCCTTGATTCTAATATTCATCGTGTCTGTTATGCCAGATGGAAAATCAGTTGAATTCTCATAATTCCCCCTGGAACATCCTCAATAGCTCAATCTTTCGATGTTTTACATTCCTCCTTTGCATTTTTTAAAAATTCCTTCAGATTATGTGCTGGTGGAACAACCTGACATCGAATTACATCATAGGAATAAAATATGTAAGTTCCATTCACTTTTACACAATCAAATTTCAAAACCATGCTTTCAATATTCATGTTTTAAGAGCGGTTATCTCAAAGAACGACCGACTTTTGTATCACCTCTTCAATTTTGCTTTGATAGGGCTTAAATAAATTTAATTTTTGTCAAAAATACATATTCCTTAGAGATGCACCGTGTAAAAGTGACTTATGTTTTAACCATTTCTATTCTTTTTACTATTATTGTAGAGACTTTAAAAATAAATTTTGTATCAGATATTACCAGAAAAATAAATATATGAGTGGTAGGGAATGATCGAAATGGCATTTAGTGATTTTTTAATGTTTAATTTTATTCAATCTTCCTATGGCAAGTATTAAATAGGAGCGTTTTCGTGCGTTTGTTGTTCTACGGCGTCCAGAAGGTATTCCATACATGGATTTCTCCCCGTTTTATGCTTTTGTTTTCTTTATGCAAAAAGTGGATTTCTACCAAATCTGTGACCTCTATAATTTTGTGATTGGAATTCTTTCCCTAACTATCTTGGTTCAAAAGTTAGTTTTCTTAACTTCTCAGCGCTTACACCTTGGGCGCTGGAAATACTTTCATTCAATCAGTCACGGACACTTTACTATAGATAGACCTGACTTGGTTATAACTCTAGCATCTTTTGTTCTAAAGTTATTCGGCTGTTTCGGGAATCTCCTCTACACTCTCTATATGGGTATTTAAGTGCATATAAAATCTTTGAATATGAACCTTGGAACGTTATTCTTTTATAATCGATGTTATTGGATATTGGTATTACCAATATTAATTTCGGTTCGGAAATTTATTATCACTCCGTGAGATTCCCGGTTAAGAAACTAACTTCTTTTCACAATAATAAGTTTACGAATTTCACTTGGGTATGAAATATTTCATCGTAAATACTACTGCGTGTATAATGTTTAATCGCACATTTATTTTAAATGCAGAATAGATAGTTATTTCAGTTTTACGTCTACAAGTATTGCTGCTCTTGGGATAAAGACAGTCAGTCGTTATGGGTTAATAGCAGTCACTTTCCCTATTGACCATATAACGCCAACTCTATGGAAACTTTGTTTCTTTCAGATGCCCAGAAATCAGATTAGAACGACGGAAACGACTAATTGGAGCAGGCTAGAAAAGCCATTTTGACAAAAGGCTTCAAGACAATATACAATTATATACAATTATAATATATAAGACCTTTTGAATTATACAATAAATGTTTCTTTTAGTAATAAAGGAGATAAAGCACATAATTACCCGATAAACTGTGGCTATCAATAACATCTCCGAAATCAAATCAAATCCACTATTCACAAATGATTTAATTTGGCATGAATATGCATATTTCAGCCACCATGTAGCCATCTTTAAACTTGACTAAAAAATAATATTTACATTTAATATTCTTGGACAAGGTTAAAACAGTGAGCCTAGGAAACAAGAGGAAGCTGAAGGGAAAACGTCTTGCCAATAGGGGGAGAAAAAGTAAACTAAAACCTAAAATTAGATAATAAAGAAGATGAAATGAAGTAAAATAAAATTTAAAACAAAAAAGTAAAAATAATTAACTTAAACTATAATAAACAAAAAATAAAAAAAATAAAATATGAAATAACAAAATAATATTTCTTGGGTCGTGCTCCCCTCCCCCCTAGTCTATATACCGGGTGTCCAAAAAGTCTGGTAATATGGCAGATATCTCAAAGCTGCCAGGTAGGCGAGATCTGATGAGTTTGGTAATGGGGGGGGGGATTCATTGCCGCACTCAAATTTGACTTTGACCCCCCAAATTTAAGGTCATCCATTTGCTAACTCGAAAACTATTAAAGATAGAGTAAAATTTCCAATTGCTACCCTGTAGAGCAACTCCACATTAGTCTAAAACCAATTTTTAATCACACCCTTCCCGTGAAAGATTTTGAGAAAATAGGCGAGAAAGAGTCACTAAAGGTCAGGTTAAGCTGGCCAGGTCGACTGAAGTTTCTAACGCATTTGAATTGCAGTGAAGCACACCGTTGGGAATTTTCTTTCCTTGAGTGCGTATCCGGTATTTCAATTTTATTCCTTGTGGATTAGAGGTTCCTCTGTTTTGGTATTATTAATTGTCAAACCAAAATGCACAATTGCCACTGGTTTGCTTTGCAGTTTATCAATCAGTGTCCTCCTCCTTCTCTACTGTTTCTTCCTGCCCTTTATACCTTTGCCCCTGATGATGGTAGTTACACCGAAACGCATCGGCTCTATGAATTCCTACCAAATTGAGGCCTTGGTGCTTGAAGACCACTGAATCACTATCGAAACAATCGTCCATAAGGATAACATTAGTCATGGGTCCGTTGTGAACGTGACAAAGGGTAGCAGTTCGGCAGGTTCCTCGTTTACTCAAGTCAATGCAGAAAGCTGTGGGAGGCGGCGAGGACTTCTTTAGAAGATTCATTACGCAAGATGAGTGCTGGGCCTATCGTTATGATCCCGAAATCAAACAACAGAATAACCCCACGTGATCTTCACTACGCAAAACGCTTGTACCCAACTGTCGTCCGCATAAATGGTGCTGAATGTTTTTTGGGATTTCGAGATGCTATCCTCACAGATTCTGCTAAGAAAGTCACAACCATAACGCGGAGTTATTACCGTGGCCTCCAGATGAAGTTACGGGAAACCATCAAGACAGAAAGCAGAGGAATGCTGAGTAATGGCGCGCGCCTTCTCCACGATAATGCACCACCCCATTCAGCACATGAGACGATAAAGCTTGCAGGCAATTTAGGATTCGAAATTTTGCCTCACCCCCCCCCCCTCGCCGTCCGTATTCCCCTGATCTGGCACCAAGTATCTGGGTGGCGTTTCTGGGACGATGATGAGTTCAATTCTGCTGTGGACAGCTTCTTAAATAGCCAAACTGAGGCATTCTGCAAAGATAGGCTTCATCAGCTGAGCCATCGCTTGAAAAAATATGTCAAATTATCTGGTTACTATATAGAAAAGGACTAATATGGCCGGCAAAAATCGAGTGTCTGGTTATCCTTTTTTCGGTAAGATTTCAGGAATTTTATGACTGTTCGTGAAGATTGTCAGGCAGATGGCTGGCGCAATGGATTCAACATCCCTTAGCAAGACAGTTCAAAGTTTTGGTGATGGTGTTCAAAGACTGACAGGGGCAGACAGATTGTTTATGGAACCGGTCCCTATTATTTTTTATCTTGTACGTGCTTATTGATTTAGCTTTGTTTACCAAGCACGAAAACGATTTCCGTCATTTACCACAGAGAATTTTTGGGGCATGCTGGGAACTAGATATTAGGTCTTAAAACACCTTATTGAAATGCCAACGCGGGCTAAAGGGGTCCAATAAAATATTAAAAGCATTTTCTCTAATTCAAGGCTCTTGTAGGTAATTGAGTCACTGCCGTTATTTCTGGGCATTTATTTCTAGGCTTCTACCTTTTGTTTAATGAGCTTTCATGTAACTTTGGAATGTGTTTAAAGAAGATAGTTTCAATCGTATTCGTTGTTGTGGAGACACAAACGGATACTGACCTATTAGCTATTTCAATCTTACCAGGAAGTCGAATCCCGTTGCATCTTTTGCGTTTCCTGTTTACTTATCTAAATTCTATCGAAGTTCCATTCTAGTGGCTTGGATTAACTTTCTCGATACTAAGTTTCCTTCTTTCATTTGTTCTCCTCAAGAAACTTGCCATTTGGTGGGAGTCCTTTAAAAGCATTTCGTGCAATTATGTCGCCCTTTATCTTTGAGAAAAGGCAAAGAAAAGCGAGTGGAGGCGTTTTATCTTCCGCCATTCGTTTCTCCCTTTTATCTCTAATTGACAGAGGTCGACTGTTCCTTTTATTTCATCCTCCTCTTTATCATCCCTTAACCCTTTAAATTTCACTATTCTGTGTATACATATCGCATTTTCGGATGACAGCCCTTTAAGTAAGGGAGGTACAGTAAATAGAATCTCTTTCTACTTCTGTCATCTTTATTTCGTTTTAGTCCCTTTTCTGTGCGCATGTCACTCCCTCTCTCGCGACTTGTCTTTTATCTCCTTCCCTCCTCCTTCGATTACTGTAAACAGCGCTGTAGTGCGCAGTTGTTTCGCCCCGAGCAGTAATCTGGTAGCCCGTGTTAATAATGTTTGAAATCCCTTCTCCTTGTCGTGCGCCCCGCCACACTCCAACCCCCATGCTGGGTTGCTCAGCGGTGGAGGCATTATGGGCTCATTTATGAAAATTAATGAAGGACAGTCGGCCTCGGTTACCTTTTATGTCTCTACCCCCTACCCCGAACTCACAGCCCCCTCCTCTCGCTTTCCATCTGGGTTGAGAGTTTTTTCTTTTTTTTTTCAACATTGGAACACACTCGAACGTTTTAAGCTCTTTTTCCGTAGTCGCAGGTGTTTACACTCGAAATTAACTTTTCTCTCTTTCTCAGAGAGTGGTTGGGGGTGTTGTAAATGTAATTAGAAGTCTGAAATTTTCATGCGAAATTCTCACGTATGGATTGGAGAAAGTTTTCTAAGATTTTGAAATTTTAAACTGCTTATGAGATTTTGTTTTTCTGCTCGTGGTCAGAATAGGTTAAAGCTTTTAGTGAATGTTTACTTGTCGCATAATCAAATTAGATTAAAGCAATATCCATCCACTTTCTGCAGTTTTGGAAGAAATGTTCATTTCAGAACGAAACTTTCGTTCCGATAAGAGTGGCGTTGCCTATTTATGGAGAAACACGAGAAAATGAGTTTTAATGGAAGGAATTAGCGAATATTATTTGGTTAAGTAATTTATACATGGTGTTCATGAAAGATTTGTACCATAACATGTAATTGCTTTCGAGCGTAATAACATAACAGTGCAAGTTTTTGAGCATGTTATAAAGAAACTCCAAAAGCAGACATCTACTCGTTCATTGCAGACACTGCTGTTCTTTTGATGCCAGTGCCTCATATGAACAGTTTCTGCAATAAGCGAATATGTCAGTTAAAACTATATATTATGATGAAAACGTGATTATGTTCTTACATTCAAAAGTTATAAAATATTGTTATGGTCAAATATTTTTTAGCACATTTTCGTAGAAAAGTGCTTATGTGATCGGTTTGTAGACACAATTCCAACAATTCATTGCGTTGCAATAGAGAGAATGCATGTATGGACCAATTGCACGCTTGAGTGGCGCCACAATCGAACTGCTTTGAAAAGGAAGCGTATGTGGCAAGATATTGCTTCGATGCACAATTATAAAAATGTGTGTTATTTATTCACTGAAATTAACGAGTTGTTTTGCTTTATTTTCTGCATGAAAAATAATTCTTAGTATATTTTAATTGTTAAAAATTGTTTTAAATACACAATCTAGTATTAAAAATTAACAATTGTTAAAGCAAATATATTCAATTCAAAGATTAACAATCTAAATTTATCGTTAATTTTTACTCAGTCAACTATTAATTTCAATCAAGAATTAACACACATTTTTATAATTGTGCATCGTAGCAATATCTTGCCACATACGCCTCGTTTTCAAAGTAGTTCGATTGTGGCGCCACTCAAGCGTGCTGGAAGAGACGAATTATGCTAGCATTTGGGAAAACGCGTGCTAGAAGTTAATGAGATGGTGCGCGTACGTGATTGACGATTATTTATAGAGGAGATCGGTATCTAAATCAGTAGAATGAACATTTTCACACTCTGTTTTAACCAATCCATTAATATGGGACAGAGCACGAACAAGTTCAAACGTGACACAGCCGGAATAGGTACGTGCTCTAATGATACCATTATGTTACCCCCTTAAAAATTTCCTATAACCAGATATGGCATGTAATATATCAAACAAATCGTCACGACGTGCCATGAACGAATATATAAGATTAACTAGTGATAGCAGATACTTGTCTAGCAGCACATGTACGTGTAAGGATGTCTCATGAATTAATATAACGCGTAAATAATGATAGTGGGAATTGTTTTAGTACTACGTGTTTTAATGGTACAGTCATCAAAGGGAAATAATCCACACTTGAATTTTACTTTACGTTTTACCGTTTCAATATTAATTTATTTTTAATAATTTAATATTACATTTAGTGTTAACATTATTTAAATTTAATAATCTTCATAATTATAATTAAAAAAGCTATTAAAACAACACATTAATATTTAATATTACATTTCATGCTAAACTCGTGTCGATTATTTCCTTTGGTTGACTGTACCATATGGTACCGTTGGAACTTTCAATGCTAAGATATGGCATGTAACATATGAAACAACTCATAACAACGTGTCATGAGTGAATATAACGAGTAATTAACAATAGTGGGAATTGGTTTAGTAGCACCTGTCCTAATGGTACCACATGGTACCGTTAGAACTTTCAATGCTAAGATATGGCATGTAATGTATCAACCAACTCCTTACAAGTGAGACATATTGCTAATTAGTAGTAGTTAATTGCTGGCTTCAATAATAGATGATAACGTAGAAACACTTTAGTAATTGAATATGAAAAAATAATAGATGCTTACACACAACACTTCAGCAATTGAGGCTCACTTCGTTTAACATATGTGTGAATGCCTACAAATTAAAGAACTTTTATTTGTTCAAATATATAAAGAATAACGTCACTCTCCGTTTAACCTTTCAGTTCTTCAAGTTTATTCGTTTAAATTCTCTCTATACATTAGTTTACTTAAATAGTAATATACAATTTAGTTTTCATGTTTATTTATTTTCTCTAAAGTGTTTTAAAATGTTGGTTAATTCTATATATATCTGTCGCAGACACATAGCGTAATTGGACTCATACTGTATTTCAGTAGAATTACAGTGTCAATTCTAAGGCAGGTCAGACCGATACAGTAACGATGTCAGGAAAATTTTAGCTATTAGCCAGATTCACGGCCTAATGATAGCACCACTGTTGATGAGTAATGGGTGGCGTAAACGGGGAATGTTAAATTTAGAAATTGCCCACGTTGTAGTAGGAGATTATATATTTTAACAATTCCAAAGGTTGATAGGGAGCCAGTCGATCCACAAAATCTCGTAAGTGTTGTGATCACTGAAAAAAATGATTTATATCAAATAGGATGCAAACGTGGAATTGTAAAAGGTTGGTACGAAATCGAGAATATCAAGAAGGCTGGTTTAACTTTTTAAAACGAAAAGGAAATTGACTTTACGAAGGAATTGACATTGCGAGAAGCTGTTAAACAAAGTTCCGGGGGGCAAGAATACTTTAAGTGTTCTTGCAAATCTTCTAAAAAATATTGCTCAATAAAAAGATGTATATGTAAAAAGGACGGTAGGCAATGCAATAGTAGATGCCAAGGTAGTATGCCGTGCCTTAATACTGAAAGACTTTTAATTAATTTTGATATCATATGTTTCATCCACAAATACTGTTTTATAAAATCAGCCCAAATTCATTTTGTTTAGAATGAAAATAAATATTAAATAAAGAAAAATGAAATTTGTGTTTCCTTTTATCCATTTTATTACTTTTTTAGAATAAATATTCAATATTATCTTAAAATATTCACCATAAATTTATGCTTCTTTCTTCTTGCTTCAGTTTCTTTGAATAATCATTTCAGTTTCCGTTTATTAAATTTTTCACATAGAATTTTATTTTTGAGATTGTCATCTATTTCACAAGGTAAAACCGAATATATTACAAGAAATTTATACAATAACCTTCAAAAAGTTTTACTTTGCATTAATATTTATTTATACAATTACATTTTTTTAATTTTTTAAAAATTAAAATAATCATTGCAAAAAACTGTTGAAATTTATGACTAATAACTAAAACATTTTTTTTTGAAAATAATATATAAAATTAAATTCGTATAAAAATATTAAATGTCAGTTAATTATAATATGGCAAATATTAAAACAGTTTTTTGTCATTGCGATAACTAAAATTTTCCTGTACGGGATTTGACATCGTTACTGTATCGGTCTGATACCGTTACTGTATTCTTTGCGAATTGTCCAGACAGATACTGTAATTCCAATGCAACTGGACACTTCGCGAAGTGTCTGGACATTTCACGAAGTGTCCAATTACGTTATGTGTCTGCGACATATCCATGTATGATGCTGTAACACGAAAATGTGCTCCCTTTATGCGCTTTGGCGGTAAAATCATCGTTTTCTATCGATTCGTTATTCGGGAAAAAACCATTTCAAATATGGCGCCTTTATTTCCACTCTACCTTTCTTTAATCTCGTTGTCAGAAAGTAACTGACGAAAATTGTTGAGTTAAAATGGCATAGAGGTACATGGAAAATCTAGATAGATTTTTTCAACAACACAACGGGTTTCTCATTGATGAATGAGTTACTGAATTGCTGTTACTATTACTACATGGCAACCAGAAAAATTGCTTGTCCTTTCACAACTTGATAGAATAATTTTTACATTTATTTAACAATTTGTAAAATACGAGGGGCAGTTAAATGAAAACGATCGGTGAGGAATTGCAGACAAAGGACATAACTGGCTGCAGTCTCCGAACAGACGACACACTTTTCCCACGCTGTCACAAGTTGCCGATTACGCAATTGGCTTGGAGCAATGACAATCTTGCACTGCGTCCGGCCCAAAATGCCGCCCTCTTCAGCTGTCTTAAATTGTGCCAAAAATAGATGAAAATCACCTGGACCGTAAGGTGGATGTTCTAAGACCTCCCACTTGAAGCGTGCCAAAGTATCCATGTGGTAGTGTGGAAAAGAGGAAAATTTGGCAAAACGTGTGCACGAATTTGTAAATCCACCCATTTGGGTGGTTTTCAGTGAACACAGGAAAATTTGACCAAAAGTGTGCACGAAACTGGAAATCCACCCATTTGGGTCGGAAATAATGGCCTGGCCAGCAACGAACTCATTCAGAAGTGGGCCTCGGTGATCGAATAAAACGGTCAACACTTTTGCAGCACTTGACCTCGTGCAGACAATATTATAACTTTTGACTGACTCAGACTGCTCTACCTACTGACTCATTCGGCGGCGTACTTCGGCTGGCGACTGCTCTTCCGCCATCAAAAATCGAATGACTGGCTCTTGTTCTTGCTTGGACGCTTCCACCTTCCGCACTTCAACAACAATGGCGCTGTTCCCAATTGTTTAGCTTTTAATGAGGCCTACTACCCTGCCATCCGGTTTTCACTGGCGATATTCCCGCTCGTTGCTACAGGCTTCCGATTGGTACGGAAAGGAAATGTTTCTTGCACGTATGTCTTCTGAAAGAATACAGAATCGCTGCTTGTTCGCTTATAATTTGCAGAGGAAAACAGACAGAGGGTGTTGCGAATGCTTATACAAATTGAAGTTGGAAGAAAATTTGTCACGGCAATGGTAATTGAATAAACTGGCTGTTACTATACAGGGTGATTCCGAAAGGCAGGTCAAGAATGAAATACCATGTACAGTTTGTAGCGGGGAAGAAAATTTTTCCTATAAACATGGGTCCGGAAATGCATCCTTACAGAGATAATGCAACTTGTACGAGGTAGGAATGACATTACAGTAGGTGTTCAAAATGCCGACCCTGAGCCTCGATGCAGGTGTTTTGTCTGTGTCTCGAAGTCGTTGGTCTAGTGTTTGAAACGCCTGGCGATGTGGGTGATCACGGTCTGGAAAACGCTGTTGGTAAATCCTTTCCGCTTCAGTAGCATTACCCTGTGCCTCGCCATAGACGAGATGCATGTCCGCCAGCTCCGCATTAGTCAAGCGATCCATTATACGACAACGCAGTTACATGTTTCGTTTCCTCTCTTTTAAAGGAGAGAACACGAACAATTTACATGTTTAGATCCTAATTTACATGGACCCTACCATTGCCGTCCGGGTAACGCACAACCCATTCCTACCTCGTACAAGTTGCATTATCTCTGTAAGGATGCATTTCCGGACCCATGTTTATAGGAAAAATATTGTTCCCCGCTACAAACTGTACATGGTATTTCATTCTTCATCTACTTTTCTGAATCACCCTGTACGTTGGTCTTTCCTTCTTCTCTTGCTGGCTCTTGTCTCGTCGACAGTAAAGAATCCCTGTGAGAATCTCACTCGATCCTTCCACCCATTTGAATCCTGTTTTTCCATCTTTTGACGAATTGCATAGAGGTCGACACTGGATGAAAGCGGAATCTTGATTAAAGCGACATTTATCTTGAAGATTTTCCCGACTAGGGATGATTTATATTGTCGTCTGTGCCATCTGTTGTCGTGAAGACTTCGCGTACGAAGTTTTCCAAGCTTTTGTCCTTTTCGTCAGATGAGTAGTGGCATTCCTAAAATTCCTGACAGTCTGAGTTATCGGATTTGCTGACATTGATTTGCATACTCTAACTTGAGATAGTGTCGGGGAAAGAGAGATAAAAGTTAAAAGGTCTACATTAAATCTTGTTTAATTCGGTATTAAAAGAGCATTCTAACGATTTAAATAATTCTTTTTAAAGAGCACGTTTTCGACTTAAGATCATTTTGTAAAGAACGTTGTAAATGAGATAGAGCAACACAAGCGATTGGCACCATTACCGAATATATTCTACCAAGTTTCAGTTGAAAATTCGTCTGCTGTGACTTTATTCACATTCCGGTATCATGTTCTTCTGAATTCATTTTCTCAATTAAATCATAGGCATTTCATTCCTATTTTCAGCTTTAACTCAAAATCAGAGAATGTGAGACTACAAGTGATCAGAAATGCCTTTTGCATTAGTTTAGACCTTCGTATTTATATAAAATTTAATAATTTTCCTTCTTAATAAGAGGCTCCTTCTTCTACAAGGTGAGTTTAAAGTCGAAGAGAAATTAGTTGAAATGTTGGCTTTTATTTTTAGCAGACAAACTTTAGGTGTTACAATCAGTGTTGGAAACGACATCCTTTCTCGCGAATACAAAAGGGTGTTCGTGTTACCAGATTTCATAAGACTCTGCGAACCATGGCAGTATTGATGTAAGAAATGGCTGTTGTGATGTTCGTTTTTAGCTCAGTAAAATCGTGTGTGGACTATAAACCACATTTTTCAGATAACCAATAAGAAGAAATCAGGGAGTGATAAATCTGGCGAGCGAGGGGGGGGGGGGGCACAATCCCCGGGAAATGTCGCGCTGATCGAAAACTTCATTCAGAAGATGCATATTTGCTGTTCCTGGCAAAACAACATGCCGCGGCCTTGAACAACAAATGAAGTCTCTGAGCACGAGATCACTGATACCGATTGAAATACATTCGAAAAATCTGCACTGCCATCTACCGGGAGGAAATCGAAACTTAATGCGTGTCCACTGAATTAGGGCGCATTAAACTTTTATGTGCGCGACTTTAAACTCACCCTGCATATACAACACCTCCTAGAAAGAAAGCCTGTGCACTGAAAATATATTGTAATATGATCATAAGAAGTCATAATTCAGGGCTTATTATTGGTAGAAATACGATTAACAATGCCTTTTTATGATGATGTAACAATGTATGAATTTTCAGTGCATAGGCTTTTTTTTAGGAGGTGTTGGTATATACCACGGTCTATAGATATTCATGGTCATCGAGCTCCATTTTTAAAATGAAGCTAAAGTTTCTAGCTCCCGGTAGGGCGGGAACTCTATTGAAAAGTGGCGCTGCATGTACAATCGGCCCAAAAACGCCTGCAGCGCCGCCTATCGACAGACAGAAACTTTACTTTCATTTTCAGTTTCAATGAAAAACCTCTATCGCAGGTCACGATCGGCCCTAGTGCGATCTATGCGGCACCTGGCGCGATCTGTTTTCCTTAGCTTCTCGAAACAATGGAAAATGGCCGAAGCTCGATGACCATGAATATCTATAGACCGTGGTATATACCAATGACGTATATTAAAGATAGACTCCGAATCCTATTGTTAACATCGGCAAAAAGTGAAGCAAATTAAGCCATGACAGTTCTGGGCAGAAGTAAGCAGTGGAGTAATTAGATGTCTGGCTGCTTTGTGTTTGAAGATTTTGTCCCGAGGAATAATTAATTCAGAACCATTCCTCAAAGTTGTTCTGCGTACAATTGTACAAACAGACACGAAAAAGGATCAGGAATCATTTTTCACAAGCATAAATCAAAAATACGTAACTAAAATGAAAATACATAACTGAAAGACGATCGAAACGAAATTGAAATTGAAACCATGATCGAAAAATTGTTTATAAAATATAATAAAATACTTCAAAGACAAAGTAAACGAAAAGATAAACTTATCACTCCGTGATCGGCGTGTGAAAGAATTATTAATCAGCTCTCTCATGTTCAGCCATGTGTTTTGCATCATCTTCACTCACTTTCGACCATGACAGTTCTGGGCATGGAGCTTCCCAATTTGCTTCAAGTAACAACAATTGCTTCGGAGTCTATCTTTAATATACGTCATTGGTATATACAACACCACCTAACGAGAAAGCCTGAGCGCGGAAACATCATACATTGTTACATCAGATACGAAGTCATAATTTAGAGCTTATTATTGCTAGAAATGCGATTAAAGATGACTTTTTATGATGATGTAACAATGTAAGACGTTTCCGCGCTCAGGCCTTATCTTTAGGTGGTAATGGTATATAAGACTGTTTGCACTATTGTTGAATGAAAATTTCTTGGGCTGTGTCTAAAAATTGCGACCGGTGCCGCACGCAAC
The DNA here is from genome assembly GCA_023313115.1 of Rhysida immarginata. Taxonomy (NCBI): domain Eukaryota; kingdom Metazoa; phylum Arthropoda; class Chilopoda; order Scolopendromorpha; family Scolopendridae; genus Rhysida; species Rhysida immarginata. The sequence continues at coordinate 770,967 of JAHWFO010072570.1, forward strand.
TGTATAAATCACGTGATACGTTCACGGTTGCTCATGCTTGGCATTGTTGATTTTGTATACTGCAATGAAATATTGTTTTAAACAATAAATTTGAATGATAAAAAAGACCAAGCACGTAAAATTGCTATTATGTCACATGATTTGAGCATTTACGAGGGGCATCAGTCGTACTTTTTAGAGTGGGCTGTAGTTGAAACGTGGCATCAGTCGAAACCACAGATTAACCACTACACAGATGCAACAATCAAAGTTAAAGTAATGGAAACTTTATAGCTCATTTTTTGACGTCATCGATTGTAGTCATGCCGTAGGCTATTGCTGGGTGCGCTGTTTGGAAACATTCGCTGTTAAGTGTATTTTGATGCTTAATAAGAAAAATTTATATGTAAATTTCCAAAAGTGTATATTATATTTTTTATGTGGAGGAAAGTGTATTACTCATTGTTTTTATTAAATACGTTAATTTAGTCTAGTCATCTATTGTAGCGAACCTGGCGATAGTCTGGGGCAAATCACATGGCCACTTTCCATTTTTCTCCATAGGACTTCATCATTTGTCGTATTTGTGTAATCGTCGATCTGTGGTCGAAACCACGGTCTATAGATATTCATAGTCATCGAGCTTCGGCCATTTTACATTGTTTCGAGAAGCTAAGGCAAACAGATGCGCCAGGTGCCTTATAGATCGCACTATTGCCGACCGCAACCTGCGATAGAGATTTTCATTGAAACTGAATACGAAAGTAAAGTTTCTGTCTGCCGATAGGGTGGCGCTGCAGGCGCAATTGGGCAGATTGTACATGCAGCCCCACTTTTCAATAGAGTTCCCGCCCTACCGGGAGCTAGAAACTTTAGCTTCATTTTAACAATGGAGCTCGATGACCATGAATATCTATAGACCGTGGTCGAAACCATATTAAATTCAACAATGAGTCAGATTTGTTGTGGGTTTTATGGTCAACAATGGGGATTTTGTCGACAGATGTTTATTTAGATAATTAGGGGAACAGAAGCACTAGGAAATGTTCAAAATGATAATCAACTACGGTATATACTGTCCAACAAAAGATAAACTGAGCATGTGCAAATTTCAAAACGGGTGTATAATAGAACAGGTCCATTCATCTTTCATTGTATACCTAAGAATGAACGATTTTTTGGGTTGATATATTCAGTTGAAACCACCACGCCAATGGCAATCGTGTTGTATCTGATAACCACGGTTCCGAACTATGTCCTTGCATCTCAGTTTCCAGTCCAAGAGGTTCCGTCGAAGAGAATTCTGGATGATTCCGGATAGCTTCTTACAGGCCTTCCACAATCCCTTAATGTGCGTGATCGTCTATCCTAAGTCTCTTTTTAAGAGCCCAAACCCGCAGAAATCTAGCGGCGATGCGTCGGGAGATTTAACTGGGATATCCGCGAAAGGAATTGCACGAATTGTCGTTTCCTCTTCGAGCGTTGACAAGTAGGCACCCGTTGATGCTGTGGTATGGCTGGACGCGATTTAAAACGTTATTACAGCTGGATTATTTTATGGATAGCTGCCCGAAACACGCCTACGCATTTTGCAATCGACCGTTGGGTGCTAGGGTTTTCCTTTATGACAAATCCGCTCACCTTCTGAACAACGTTCGGGGTACTCTTGGGAGCCGTCCTTTACCTAGAGGATCCGGGTTCGTCAGTAACGCAGGAATTTCGAATTATCGCTTCTCATTAAGCACATTACTCACACCACCTTCGGAAATCACCAATCCACGTGTTTTGCATTATTTATAATTGCAGAATACGAGTACTCGGCGTCGTAAAGAGCAGTTCTGTAGCCTTCTCATAACCTATCAATTTTTGGCCCCATCTTTCCGATCACGCGACCGACACTTTATCACGACCCCTTACACACCTACATATTGACTCCTTCCTATCCCAACGGACACTGGCTTGGTGCTAGCCACGTGATCAGATATTTTGCATATTCAAATAGTTCACTCTTAACGTAATCTACCCTCTGTATTCAGTGAATCACTTAATAATACATATAACTTTAAATTACATGTATAAACTATTTTGATATAGAGACATAAGCAGATTAAACTATTACTAGTTTCCATTGTATGCTCACTTATTCACTCTCTTGATGAATGTCACTCTCTTTTACCGTTTCTGCACTAGTTTAACTTCGTTCTTAATTTTTTATGCCTAGAGCTTAATTTTTATATAAAAAAAGCGCCTGAGGATGACGCCTGAGAAAGCCCAGGCTTTATTGAAAATTACTGGGATAAAAATTAATCATTAATGTATTATTTTATGTAACTCCCACGGAACATATATTAAACAGAATTGATCCGCATTATTTATGACCACCTCCTACCGTCAGCAGCGCGTGGCCAATAAAAATAAGGAATGTGACGCAAGATCGCTTTGTGATTATGAAAGGTCAGATGTCTGTATTGTGCACTTATAACAATCATTGGTAAAACGAGAGATTTATCAGATCTGCAAAAGGAGATGATCATTGTTTTTCGGGCCAGTTTCGGAACTGTTCGCGTGCTGCTATGATTATAGTAAACCATAATTGATGTGAACAAACGACGGAACACCAAGCGCTTTCATGTGAGAAGTAAACTTCGAAGGCTTTCCTGAAAAATAACACTTTTTGAGAAAAAAACTAAGATTTTGCCCCAAAACCTAACACCCGCTACAATCAAACACCATGATATAGTAATGCTGTTTTTAATTGATATCGCTCAGCGCGACGAATTATTTACTGCCGGTTTATCAAAAATTATAAAAAAAATGATGTAAAATAATATTTTTATGAAAAAAAAATTAAATAACGGCTAAAATGCATTTTCATGATTCATACTCCGTGGAGCGGTATTGTTTAACCGGTTCTCCAAAATGTTCCGCAGCCAGGTCCAAGCTAGCACAAGACAAAGGAAAGCGTAGTATCGTTTTTGGAAAAAACTAACAAAATTGTTAAAACCTAACAAGAAATAGGGAAATCTAACAAAAAATGCTGAAACAAATCATCCTAACAAACATACCCATAAAGGTCCAAAAAATTAGAATCCTGTAGCATTTCTAACACCTGTAGCATCACTCACTCGTGCGTAGACTAAGCCAGTCCTTGATCGTTTTTAGCAGTTTAATTAAATAAATAGGAATAAATACGAGGAGGTTATTCTGATTAGTAGGTGATGGTCTTAATAATGTGGCTCTAATGTGTATGATGTTTTGGTTGAACATATCGCAAGCTGCAATATGAAAATTAAACTGTTAGATTCATAGATTTGTATTGAGGAAAATCTACTTTTCTGGTAGCCTCTTAATTTAAATTAAAAGATGAGTAACCAAAGAAGTAAATAGAAAGAAATGACAGTAGCGTCGGAACCTTTGATCTTTCGGGCAACGCTTTTTCTGGAATTGACGGTGACTCTTTCGGACGGCGTATGAGTGTCATTGCATATTTCGGTATAAGTGTATTTTAGTTTACCAAGTGTTTTAGTATACTAATTCAGGATTCGGTATTACTTATGGAAAATAATGATAAAACCTTATTAATACTTTAATACTTACCGAATGTTAACGCACTAGCAGCATATACTTTCAACATAATTTCTTATGCAAATTCCGATTTATCCTTCGCTGAAATGTTGGTTAGCCGGACCGCTACACTGTAAGCTGACATCTTGAGCCCAAGTCCTATAGAGTAGGCTTTTATTGGTGTTTATCTAACCTGTATATCTGTATAATAGCGATAGGTTTCAATGCTACACACTGCGCTTTCTCTATACTAGACGCTATTTTGTTCTGTCGATGCCAGTGCCTCCTATAAGCATTTTCTTCAATAAATGAAGTTTCGATACCTTTATTTTTGGGATTTATTTGTAGCAAGTTGAAAATGATACACCATCATGTCATTACGTTTATTACGTTTAGTTATCTGTATTACGAGATATCGACATTTCGTTACAAGACAATTCGCGACAGAGACAGTTCGTTCAAAAGAATTTGCGAGGCTTATAGTACCACAAATATAATCATAAATTTATACAACAATATTTGCATATGTTAACATAAAAAAACGCGAATGTAAGCTCATTTTAATCTACAAGGGTAGCCCAGAAAGTAATGCACCATAATTTATTTCTCCGTCCCCAACTGCGATATGCATTCTTTGAATGCGAAACTGCGAAAATACAAATGCGAAACTTGAGATATGCATTCTTTGAAGTTTTCGGAGTGCGCGCGCAAGGTTTCCGTTTCTTCCGACAGATAGCGTACGTTCAGCAATGGAACAACATGGCGTCTGTAAGTGATGTACGTTACAAGCAGCGTGTCGTCATTGAATTCCTCACTGCGGAGCAAGAAACGGTTGGAAACATTCACAAATGTGTATGTGCAGTTTATAGAGCATCAGCAGTCGACAGAAGTACGGCTAGTCGCTGGGCATAGAGGGTGAGACCATCAGAAAGCGGTTCGGCGGAGCTCCAAGATTTACCGCGGTCAGGGCGGCCATCCTCGGCTGTCACACCTGACAAGATACAGCGTGCTGATGCGCTCATTCGTCAGAACCGACGCCGAACGACTCGGCAGTTGGCGCTGGAGCTGTCAATCAGCAAAAGAAGTGTGGATGAAATCATTCGTGCTCTTGTTATGGCGTCCAAGCCGCTGGAAGCGCTTATTGAGTTTGGTTAATGTGTTCACATATGCCTCTCGGCATCACATCAATGAGTATGACACCATCACAATCCCAAAACACAGTGATCATGACCTTAACAGCAGAAGCAGTTGCTTTGAATTCTATCGATTGTCGTTTTGTTTCGGGCTCAAAATGGTGCACCCAGGTTTCATCTGCTGCGTGAACAGAACAAGGACTGGTACCGACAGGGCATACACGCCCTTATGTCTCGCTGGAAGAAGGCCATAGAACGGGACGGAGATTATGTGGAAAAATAGGGAGTGTAGAAGAAACATCATTCTTTCGTGTGTATAAGTTTCATTGTGTTCAATAAATAATTGTTGAAGAAAAAAATTGTGGTGCATTACTTTCTGGGCTATCCTCGTATCATTAGCCTATTTAAAACACATCGCTCATAATTAAAAAAAATCCTAAAATCATGTTTGTTGAAAAATGAAAATATGATTTTTTCCAACTTCAAGTATACAATCAAAAAAGTGAACAAATTAGAATCTTACAATTTCCCAATTTGATTAGTAATTGAAATTTGATTTATCAAATTAAGTGAGGAATTACAAATGCGTTACAAATGATATACAGTTTTTTTTTTGGTATTCATTTATTATAAACAAAATTAAGCGAAAATTATGCCCTCTCGATGTCGACAAAACTAGAGAAACTAGTTTGGATTTTAATTTTGTGCTTAATGTAGAGCCTCGCAAATTTTCAGTGTATCACACGATTCCTAATCTCCGATGCTTATCACGAGGCCAACGAGATAACGAGGCCTGGAAACGGAAAATCTCCTGACAATCGGGGTGCTAGCAACAATCCATCTTGGATGCTAACAATCAGTGTTTTTCCGTTTGTTGGAAACAATGAAGGTCGAATTGTTGCTATCACCCCGATAGTCAGGTGATTTTCCGCTTCCAGGCCTTATCTCGTTGGCCCAGCGCTTATCACAAAGCCAACTGGCAAGACAGGCCGGGGCACTGAGAAGTCACATGGCCAAAGTAGATCGAGTAACAATTCAATCTTCATTGTTTCCAACAAACAAAAAAACGCTGATTGTAGAAATTCAAGATGGAAACAATGAAGATTGGATTGTTGCTCGATCTACTTTGGTCATGTGATGTTTTAGTGCCCCGGAGTGTCTTTTTCGTAGGCTACGGCTTATCACGAACGACGTCATTTGCACCCAAAATCATAGTGCTCCTTTTGTTTTGTTGGAGTGTGAGCGTTACATTTGGATTTGGAAATTTTAATATATACATACTAGCTTTATTAAATGAAGTTTTTCATAAATCAGAGATTTCCCTTTAGATCTATTCCGTAGAGATATTCGCAAATTGGTATACAGTATATAAAAAGTTGAAAAAACTAATAAAATATGCGATTCTAATATACGCTTGCTGAGCATCGGTTTAATTAGACTGTGACAAATCCTGAGCCGTTTAATTTGTTTGTTTGTTTACTTAAAGAGCTTGCTGCTTTTAATTTTCATGGGGGAAAAGGAAGACAGCGCAAATGTTTAATTCCCAACAGGAATCGGAGGATGTAGGAAAAAAGCTATTCAGCCTATTATCGGCCGTTTCTCGGGAATTTAAATTGGATTACAAATCTTGAGAGACTGCAACGGAAAATATACGTTGGAGATTTAAAGTCCCTTTTCAAAGAGAAATGCCGAAATAATTTCGCAAAAGGCGGTCATAAATTAATGAAATGAAAGTAAGCTGCGCATTAAATGAGCCAGAGACTTATTGCCTACTTGAAAAGCTATAGAAAAACGGAAATCCTTCACAAACGGATTCGTCGCATAAATTAAAAAAAAATATGAGATAAATCTCTTCGCCGAGGAGATTAAGTAAAAAATATGGTGATGAGTTGTTACGCGCATTTATTCTATAAGCCCCCCTCTCCGTCGTTATGCAAACAGAGTTTGTGCTTTTGTTGATTTAAGCGCCAGATTTTAATTATTTGTTTTATTTGCTTGTTTAGCCACTTGATTTTTTCATATTTCTATATTTTTCACCAGTTATGGAGGATTTTTATGAAGAGATGCGCATTAGCGAACACTTTGCAGGCTTAACTAAACATTTTTTGTTTGTTTTGCATTATGCTTGGAAAGCTGTTTTCGTTTAATTATATTTTAGAGGATTCGAAATTTTAAAACTTTTAAAGTTTTAGCTTTATTGTAAGAAGTTTTCTATCTCATTGTAGGAGTCTTTAGATTTTCTAGGTTTGTTAAGGAAACGGCTTATTGGTAACACTAAGGAATATTCATCAAACATTGTGGTTTAAAAGTTTTGCCATTAGACCTCCATTCAAAAAGAAGCTTAAAAATATTTATTATTTGTATTACTGCCTTAAATTAGGATCTTGGAATTTGAAGGAAAGCTCTGTATTATGAAAGTTACGCGAACAGACTCCATGAAAGTCCAACAACATTAGATTTCCTCTTTTCACTTAAAAATTGTCAAAAAATTGTTTTGTTGTATTCTATGCAGAATTAAATTGTTTGCGCAACAAATTAGTTGCCGCTTTGCTAAAATTTAATAATAAATAAATTGAAATGGTGGAATGGTATATTTGCACAGGCCAATATTTCAAAAGCTATAAAAGACAGAAACATATTCAGTAAATCACTGGACAGAGGAAGTTCAAAGTTTTAAAAGTCCGCCTAGAAGTTCCATTGAATGCCACACAGTAATGCTATATTTTGTTCATAGGAAAATGGAGGAGATGGCCAAAAATTCTTTCCAATCTTACAAAATTTTATTATAAATTAACTATATCAAATACAGCTGTATCCTTGGTCGAAAGAGAAAGACTATTTTCTGATGAAGATATCTTCTCTTTGTTATAGGTAGTGATTAGTTGGTGTAGGAAGTGCTGCAATCTCAAGAACACGAAAATGGCGTTAGTTTAGGTAAAGCAGAGTGTGTTTTATGTTACCATGAAACCAAATCAACGATCGCCATACAGCATAATTTTAGGAGGGAATTTGGACGATCATCACCTGATTACAAAACACATCATTGCGTTACCTAGATAGTTCTTGCAACATGTGTACCTGGATCTAAGCACATTGAGAAGAAGGATTACTGACGCTATTGTACGGTTACACAAGAAATGCTGCAAAAATATGCCGCGAAATTGAATAGCGCTTAGGGGCAATTCAGTATCTACTTTCTCAACTGAGTCTTTTGCAACAATACACTGAAATGTTCTAATTAAATTTATGGTGATGATTGCTAAAACGTCGTAGCATGGGTTTGAAATACACGTGAGTTCGATAACAATCGAACTTATCATTTTGTTCTTCATTTTAAATTTTAATCCCAAAATACCTTCAAAAATTGTTCTAGGAGGATTACGTCATAGCCCTTTCTGACCCTGGCTACTCTTATTCCAGAATAATAGAATAGTGTAAGGGAAAGGGTTTCATTATTTCCAAGAATGTTACATGTATAACAAAAGTTATCAAACAAAGAAGACAAATGGATCCAGACAATCAACAGTGCGCGCTGCTGAACGAAAACCGCATCCCTATTCTTTCCAAACAATGGCTAACATTCGAACAGTGAAGAAGTTAGTCCTTAGGGAAAATCCATCAACACAACGGATCACTACAAGCAAGATTGGAACCTCTGTTGCATAGGTAATCCGTATTGTTCGTCAAGATTTGAAATTAGAACGACGTCATAAGGCTCGAGTTCGCGCTTTGTTGTCAAAACACATTATGAAGATGGAGCCACTAGCACAAAACTGAATGAACGCTATTTGACGAATGGAAGAACACAGTGACCTTGGATGAAGCTTGGGTCTATTTATTGAAAAATGTTAAGACATGGGCAATTTTGTATCGACAACAGAGCGATACGACTCGATCTGACCGGATGTGTCAATGCAAGGAGAATTTCCGAAAGGATTCATAATGGTTGCTGAGTACAGCTGCTATGCATGTCTGACCATAAAAAAAGTGGGATCTAAAGCAAAGATAAATGCTGTTTACTCTCAAAAAATGTCTTGGAACACTTATATCATAACGATATTCCACAGTTATATGGCCTTAGGGCGAAGGACGTGTACAGTTCGTCTAAAAGGTTTACAATAATATCTTCAGCAGTTAAAAGATGCGCCTTAACTCGTCATTTTATAACGCCGAACAATAGATTGAGGAAGATATAATAGGAGACCTTATTAGAATTCGCCCACAAAATTAGAATGCAATTAAACAATTAATATTAGAATTCCAATGTCTTCTTGTCCAATAAGTTTGCAATAATAGACAACTTGTCCAGAAAGTTTAAAATAATTTATATAAACCAGAAGATATTTAAAAATATTTACTAATGTTTTACTTCCCTCTCTCCAACACAATATGGACTAGCATCCTCTGAACTTTTGCAGATTAATTTGCATAACTTTTTTGATAAAAGTCCTGTAATTTTTAAGAAGCGTTGTATTCCGATGCAATAACATAGGCAAGAAATCAGAATTGCCAGTTGCCGAAGAAACTTAGATCATATGCGCAAGGGTTTGGCTCACTTTAAAATTGCACAAAAAATTGCACGGCCACAGGCAAGTGTGCAAAAATACCTCGAAAGAGCAGGTAATCTGATTCTACTGATGTACTTAAACGAAGTGATTGACCGAAACTAGCCACAAAAAAGAGACATGCAAACTTTAAACAGGATTGCAAAGGAGAACAGACTCTAGCCAATTCGTGACATGACAAAAAGATGTCCTGCACAACTAGCAAGCAGGTATCGAAATCAACAACCCCACATAACTACTTGAGAGCAATGGGATATGTTGCTACACGGCCAAAAAAGAAACCGCACTTCGCCAAACAGCAGAGAAAGAACAAACTATTTTGGGCTAAGAAGTATAAAAATTTTTCATTAGAGCAGTGGCAACAAGTGATTTCCAGTGACGAGTCTGTTTTCTACAGTAACTTCACTGGTGATGAAACTAATATACGGAGTTGAACTGATTAAGCAATTGCATCTTCATGTTTAGAACGCTTTGTGAAAAAGGTTATGATTTGGTCGTGCTTCTTTTATCATGGGTTGGATAGCTGTGAACTTGTAAAAATACCATGAATTCTGATATTTATTAGGAAATCTGGGAGCGTTTCTTCTTCCCAGTTGAGGGGCAGTCTGGTGACGGTGAGGTGGTTCTAGAGCTGGATGGTGCACCTTCCCATCGAGCAAAGAAGGCTCACGAATGGCTTAAAGACTAGCAAATTAGAGTGAGTTCATTGCCTGCCAATTCTCCGATATGAATCCCAGTGAAAATTTGTGGCATATTCTCAGGAAACAAGTGGATCCAACAAACAAAACTGATTTGATTAATCTTGCCGTTGGAAACATGTCAAAATATTGTCGACAGTCTTCCAAAGTGTCTTGAAGCTGTGTTCAAGAACGACGGCGGCGTAACTTCAAGATTACTGTAAACTTTCTGGACAAGTTGTCTATTATTGTAAACATTTTGGACGCGAGGTATCAAAAAAGCATTGTATTTCTGTTATTAATATCCCAAGACTGGTTGTATTTTGTTCATAAGTTTTGATAAGCTTATTCATTAATGGAGAGGTATAAGTTTTTTCCCTATCCGTTTTTGACTTCTGTACAATAAGTATTGAAGTTGAGTATTTCATAAACCTTTTGGACGAACTGTACATCCACCAGGACAAAGCATCCAGCCACACTGCTTAATCGACTGTCCAGTAGTGTGCTCGAATGGAACTGGAAACTGGGATTAAGGTTATCCCGTTCTTAGAGATCCCTGGAAAATCACCCGATGCTTCTCCCATGGATTTTTGTGGATTCGGTCTCCTTAAAAGAGCTCTTTATGGAAGACGTCCGAGAACACTTTCTGGATTATGGAAAGCCTGTCAAGAGAATTGGAACAGAATCGACCTCACTGTTCTCCATAGAAGCCTTTTACAGTGGAAACTAAGACGTCGAGCAATTGCATAGAGCTCAATAGGTGGTGGAGAAATGGGTTCCAGTAGACCTAAAGAAAGTGTGTTCTCGTCATCATAAACATGAAACAACCCTTCATATTGCTAAATACTCAGTTGAGAAGTACATAGTTGAGTGGCCCTTAGACGTTCTACGAGCGACAAAGGGTGGACATATAGAAGTGTTTTGATATTATAAAAAAAATCTTTATAAGTCAGTATTTCTCTTGCGACCAACCAAAGAAACTCTAATAGTTTTTTATAACAGTTTTTGGTCATTCTGTATATCTTGTATAAACCAGTTAGCTGGTGCATTAGCGAATTGCTGTTGAAACAGATCATTGTTCAGGATCGAGAGTACAAAATTTTCTTTAATAATAGACTAGTTCACCACCGTAAAAAGTAAATCCCTTGTTCATTTGAAAATCGCTATAAAATGAGTGCTCCTAAAATTTTAAATTTTATTTTAAAGACTATGTTTCTGGTAACAAAATTATTCCACTTACTTTTATTTGTGAGAATTACTAAATTTTTTGATTCGAGAAGACATTCTCTTCTAAATAATTTCCTTCTTCAATATCTGTCCTTCACTTTTATTAATTGCATACGATGGCTTAATTGACAGCGACACAAAATGAATGAAGTGTAGAACAGATTCACTCGGATGAAGTGTAGAACCCCTTTACACCTCCTTTATGTGGATTGATTTCTGCTTCCATTAAAGTTCTTTAAATGTTTAGTATATATCAAGTCTGTTGCATTCCAGACAGATTACGCAAAAGCATGATTGGCGTTCCAACTTTTAAAGAAAATCGATGGAGTGGAAGTCCATTTGGATTTAACTCCATTCAGTAGGATACAGATGATGATAATTGAAATTTTCACTGTTTTCAATAGCAGTTTGGCTCAATCAGACAGTTGGATTAAAATCTCATTTAATTCAGTTAAGGATGGCAAATATAAGATAGTAATTTAATAATACTAGCACCACTTCAAAGTAAACAAGAAATTAATCCCCCCGAGGAGGGTAGCGGAAGCCCTCAGTTCATCTATTTTTATCCACACTTCGTAGCCCCCATTTTTTTAATCAAAAAATTGATTTATCCAGCGTAGCGAAAAATTTAGAAAATGGAAAAAGAGCTCTATATGTAACACATGCCATATATTTACCATTTGAAAACGTTAATAATTCTAAAGACCACGTGACTGCTACCCCCACTACGCCGACTCACTTGCACAATTTGGCCAAAAACTTCATAGTATTGTAGGTTTTGCCTACAGAAGTCTGAATCCAAATTTAACTCCTTTACATATCTATATATCAAACCTGCAGCTTCCACCCCCATAACTCCTAATCCAGTGGGCTAATCAATACCAACCTAAATATTGAAGTAATACATATCCATGGTAAGCTAAATTCCAATTTCAATATTCTACTTTAAAATACAGAAAATATGAAGGGGACATAACATATAGGTTATGCTCCATCCTGTCGCTACTTAATAAACCTGTAGCTCTTAATAAATAACAATCAAGTACCGAAAGATTAAACCATTCTTTATATATTCCAATTCATAAAAGTTCGAATGTGATTTGTAAGCGTTCCAATATACTTAATTGCGAAAACGAACTGAACGTTATATGTGAGGATCTATTATTGAAAAGAAGCAAGCGCTTAGCTATCAGTAATAAGCTATTAATAACAATAGGCCTAACAGAAATTAGTTATTGATAGCAAAAATCTAACAATTTACTATTGATAATAACAGCCCTAAAAGCAATTAGTTGTTGATAAAATTGCAATGTAGAGATCCAGCTATGCATCGCTGCTTATTCATATCTTGCATTAGAACACGTACTATTGTAGCAATTTCGACCATCTGCATTTCAGTTACCATCTCCAATTTTTATAAAATTGTGCATAAATGTAAATCATACTGTGCAAAATTTCACTTTCAGAAGTTGTATAGTTGGAATGCAGGTAGCGTCAGCAAAAAGGAGGGCTTTGTAATACGGACACACACACAAACGAAGTGCCAAGTTTCGAATGCTATTGTTGTATAACGGCAGCAGCAGCTGAAAACTGGCAACCTAAGACAACTTTTTATGCTTTCTGCAAAGTTTACAGTAAGCAATTATGAAAAGTTTTATATTTATTGCTATCTCTTCACAAAGTGGGCAAAATAATTCGTAGCTGCAATTTAGAGCCAACTTTTGTTGTACATAACTTTAATACAGTTTTCTGAATGCTTATACTTTTACTAGCTAAGAAAGCCCGTAGGTGTCTGTCGCCCACCAAGATAGTATCCTCCTAGATTACATGATTATGAGAACTTGATTTAGTATAACTGCTGTTTGTGCTTCACTCGGCGATTATTCTGTTCATAAAAGTGTGTCTCATTTGCGTATATCCATAGGTAACACAGACAAATGTCACTGCATTCATCATTATATTTTAATTTGGAAATCACTTTTTAGAAGTATTATTTTAGCCACTTAATATACAAGTTTAGCTTATTTCCTAATTCTATCATGAGTAGAATCAATTATCCTGTCGCACATTCATGTCTGAAACATTTCATCTTTGACTGCTGTTATCTCAAAAAAGCGTCATCTGCTGTAAATCACGTCTGTTTCAAGTTATAATATCTTCTCTTCCCCATTCCGAAAATTTTTTGAGGCGATGAGTGTTCTTCATATTGATTCCATCCTTCGTGATAATATAGCTTGGACCTGAGCCAATTTCCTTACCCTTAATTACAGTAAATGTTCCTTTACGTGCTGTTTTATGAACGTAATAAGTCCATTAATCTTATTTCCTTACTGATTCTGTCCCCATTACCAAGGTTAACAAATTCAAGCATCTTGGATAATGGTTAATTCACGACTGAACACATGGCTTGCCTTTCCATTACATTAAATCCTAATCGCGATAGTATTAATAGATTAGTTTCTTCCTCGAATTTGATTGGTTCTTTGTTTTGTTCTGAAAAAATGTGATGCAATAAAGAAATTGTTTAGACTCTCATAATCAAGAAATGTTATATATTCTGAAAAACGTCGTACGAAGAACAATTAAGCTACTACGAGGGACGTTCAAATTTGACCTAGACTTTAGTTTTTATAAGATCAGGAAACTACAAAAACACGACACATACACACACAGCGCGCCCTCGGGCGAGCCAACTAAACAGGATGCTAGGGAGGGAGTGTCGACAGTGTTTGACTGAGGTAAAGCAATTGACTATGAAGTAAACGAAATCGAATACCCCTTTATTATTACTATCAAATTAACAGGATAAATCATTGAGATTTCCACAAGCATCAATTATTCCATACAGTATTCTTCGTGTAAACACTTTTCAGGTGACAGTTAAAGTTCATTTAGAAACTGACTAAGACAAAACTGATCTATATCAGAGGGCAGACTAATTGATTCCACGGTCAAGTAAGTTCATAGTAAAGGTTTATATTGGGGTGAGTCAATTATGTCTAAAACGGAAGAGTGTAATCTCTCCCAAAAGAATTAAATTATGAAAGTTCTATTTTGTTTAATCCTTAACAAAACCATGGGCTCGCGGGGGACTATCGTCACAAACTTGCATTGGTTTAGGGATTATTTCCTAACTTTCACGGTCAGCGTCCCACTAGTAATCTACGGAGATCGTTTGAGTTGGAAATCGCAGCAAGGATGGGGGGGGGGGGGAGAGAGGAACCGCGAAGGGAGCAAAGGATCGGACCGGACGAAGGGAATGTTTTGTACAGGGAAAACCCACCCATTACTTGCCGCCGATCATTCTGCTTATCATCTTGGTGCATTTACAGAGGACATTCATCTGAGCTGAGCATCATTGTGGGTTGCGACATCGGAACGAATTCCCAATCGGCTATGCAGATCTTCCACGCTTGTTGCCCAATGGTCGAACAGTGATTCTAAACGGACAAAGAAAAACAAAAAACAAACTCCAAATAGCGTAAACTTGTGATTTTCTCATTTAAAAAATGTCCATAACTCAGTGTAAATACTCATCTATTTATGAGGCGGTGCAAATAAGTATTCGATTTCAGATACTTGCAAGGCGATCTGCAACTATTCCTGGATATCTTCCTAGGTAAAGCTCAAGAGTTCGGAGTAAGGCTTGTTTCATCAAAATAACGTCAAGCTGAACTTCTTCGACATCAGCTTTTCTCATCTGAGGAAATCACTTTTCCACATCTGACGGCAAAACCACGTCCCCAAAGCCTCGTTTGTACCACTTTAAGCCTGCATGATCGCAAATCTCAAGCCATCCTTCACCAAAAAAAAACGAAAAAGGAAGCCAAAAACGCCCTGCCTGCGCTTCAACATTTTTATCGCTACTTCCACATTGTTGGCATGCGCGTTCCTGGCAACTGGGATCCGAGCTGTCCACAACAGTAAACAACAAACGGTGACGGGCAACAATTCATATCATCTCATTCTTGAAATTGTTAAATAAACTCTCTTTGGGCAAGGTCAAAAATGCTAACGCCGAGTTGAGTTAGTGAAGAATATCATTGTTGCTACGATAGTCAACTATACGTTAACAATCGAACAAAAATCATTGCTTCACCAACCCAACTCGGTGTTTGCATTTTTGACCTCGCCCTATTACTCATACTCGTAGCCGAATAATTTGTTATTGTAATAATATTTGTACTAGTCACAGGTAGGTTTCTATTAAATATATTACGACTGCAAAAATTAAACTGGGGCGTTATAGCACACACACACACAAGTTATTTCTCAAAGAACTCTCCTTGCTCCTCGTCACATTTTTTCCATCGTTCTGGAAGCATCTGGATACCAGTACTGTAGAAACCTTCAGGTTGATGTCGAAACCACGTCGGGACAGCCTTTTTCACTTCGTCATTGGAGCCGGACCTCTGCCCTCCCAAGAACTCTTTCAATGGTCCAAATAGGTGACAGTCGCAAGGGAAGAGATCCGGGCTGTACGGAAGATGTGGTAAGATGTCCCATTTGAATTCCATTAGTGTGTCCGTAGTCAGTTTGACTGTGTGTGGTCTGGCTTGTCTTATAGAAAACAAACACCAATGGTTTGACATTCTTCCAGAAAATCGAGATGTATGATATCCTTAATGTCCCAGAACACAGATGCCATCACTTTCGTTGCCGACGGTGTCATCTTGAATTTCTTGGGTCATAGTGAGTCAGTGTGTCGCCACTCCGTGCTCGCACGCTTGCCTTCAGGAGTATGGTGATGAATCCATGTCTCATCGGTGGTCACAACACACTTTAGGAAGCTGTCATCTTCCCTGTCATATCGCTGCTGTAGCATGGAATATGTTTCCACCTGGGTGGTTTTGTGATCCTCGGAGAGTTGCTTAGGGGCCCATCTGGCACAGATCTTGTTGAATTTCAGCTTATCGTGGATGATGGTCTCCACACTGCCAGTACTGATGTTCAGTATTGAAGCCAATTCTCGGACATGAATCCGCCTGTTGTCCCTTATCAGTTCATTTGTTCGTGCGATGATGTCATTATTGCCAGCAGTTACTGGCCTTGCCTTATGAGGTTCATTGCCGGTGAATTCTCTCCCTCCTTCAAACTTTTGGCATCATGCAAAGACGGATGGTCGAGACAAACATGACTCGCTAAACTGTCTTTGAAGTCTCTGATGAATTTCACATGCTTTCAAACCTTTCGTTCCACTTTGGTCGACATATTGTTGTCCGGATTTTTTTTAAACAAACAACCGGTTGTCATGGCAACCGGATGAGTGGTACTGCATTTTTATAACAGGCGGTAGTTGCCATCCCAAAAATGAATGTTTAGATCTTTACAACAATGAAATTTACAAAAAATAAAGTCCAGGTCAAATTTGCAATTATGATTATTCTTATCAGCACCTACTTGCTATCTGTTAGGCCGAATGTTATCCATAACTAATTGCTCTTAGGCCTATTGCTATCAATAGGTAATTACTGTTATCACTAACCGATTGCTGTTAGTCCAACAGCTACCCTAAATGCTGCAATGCCTATTGCTACAGCTGATTGCTCATAAGCTTATTGTTATCAATAGCTAATTGGTTGTCAGTAGATAATTAACGTCAGGCCTATTGCTGTCAATAGCTAATTGCTCATAAGCATATTATTATCACTAGCTGATTGCTCTGAGTTGTTATTATATGTCAATATGTCAGCGTAAGGAGAAGAAGTTGATACTGGTGTCCGATCCAAAAATAAAAATTTAGAGAAAACCCCTTATCGTTTTGTTTATTTTTGAGAGCAATAATAAATTCAACTCATTCTATCGACGATATCTTTCTGAATTTTCAAGATATTTGCTTGGGCTTTATATAAGACTATCTGAAGTACCCGGCGTCGCTCGGAGAAAAATATAGTTTTTTCATATTTATGTATACAGGGTGGTGTACAAACTTGGGGTGGGGGTGGGTGATAGAGGGATCAGATCTAAGCAACATTTCCCTCTTTCATTTTTTCTGTGGGTATTGTTTTTGAGATAAAAAATGTTGGACGTCGCATAGATGTAATATGCCACTCAACCCGTAATTCTGGAACACGTTCAAATCATGGTCAATCATGTAGTAAAAAGAACAAAAAACACATTGCATACAGTACAATAATGTGATTTGTTTTTTATGAAACTTGCAAATGTTTTACAATAAGTGTTCTAATTGACTCCCTCTGGCATGAATGCATGCTTCACAACGTCGCCGCATGGACTCACGTACACGTTCGAAAGTTCCTGGTTCGTCGCGAATCTGGTCCACAGCTATGGCGATTCTGGCTACCAGTTCCTCATCGGATCCCACTGGTGTCTCGTATACTGTAAGTGTCCCCACAGAATCCAAACAACTGTTTCCTGCAATGAGAAGTGGGAATATACTGTGGATAAAGACATGATGCAAAAAAGACGAACCTCTTGTCCACAAACTTTTTAATGGGCGAATACGTATTTCGATCTCTTTGAGATCATTATTCAACGCAAAAAATGATCATTTTGCGTTGAATAATGATTTCAAACAGATCGAAATACGTATTCGCCCATTAAAACGTTTGTGGACAAGAGGTTCGTCTTTTTTGCATCATGTTTCCTGCAGGTAGGATTTTAACATTTTTTATCTCAAAAACAATGTCCCAGAGAAAAAAATGAAAGAGGTAAATGTTGCTTTTATTTGATCCCTCTATCACCCCCCTCCCCAAGTTTCTATACGTTATTCGAGAGCACCCTGTATACAGAGTCCGCCAAAAATGTATATACACTTCAGCAAAAAAAAAACTATATAAAAGTTGTAACACTAAATTCATACAGGCATCAAGCGATGAATATAAGTCCTCTTGACTCCTAAAATTGCGATAGCTGTTCAAAGTGATTATCATCAGCATTAAGATATTTTTGAATACGGCGAACAGTTGCTCTTATCCATTTCCTAGTAAACTCTTATCAGTGATCTCCTATGTCAAGGTGGCAATTGTGGTCTTCTTTTTTCGGGATCGTCTTCATTCAATACATGGAATAATATTGGGGTGTAAGCTTTCGATTTTGCTGTTATGGAAAATATTATAGATGATATCTAGTAAAGTGTGTATATATTTTTTGGCGGACTCTGTAGAAAATAAAAGATACATTGTATTCCCGCGCGAAAGACTTGCATCATTGTTGATGCTGCTTCACGGAACAATCGCAAGTCTTCATTAAAAGAAAAGCAAATAACGACGTCACAAATCCGATTCAGATAAAAAATAAAAGATACGCTGTATTCACGTGTGAAGGACTTGCAGTCATTGTTGATGCTGCTTCACAGAACAATCGCAAAAATCTTCATTAACAAAGCAAACGTCACAATTTTTTAAAGTTGGTAAAAATCCCATTCAGCTCCAGGTAAATTGGATTTTAAAAATAAACTAAAATGGAAAGGAAGAAAGAAAAAATAAAATCCTTTCTTAGCGAACACCTAGAAGCCAAGAGAAATATTCTTGCCAAATTTCAAGTTTGTAGGCTTCGTAGTTCTGGAGATTTCGTGATGAATGAATGAGTGAATGAGTGTATACATTTTCCGCCCTTTTGTTTTATATAATAGTATAGATTAGCTCTATACATTTGGCTAATAAATTATGCAAATGACATTTTAGTAACGCTTGCGCATGCGCAGTTAAACATTATTTAGTAAAAATGCTCATATTTCATCAAATGTTTAATATTTTTCTATTCTGATTACAAGGTGTTGTCTCTACTATAGTTTGTCAAGTTTCGTGAAAATGGCATTGCATTGGGTTGAAAACCTGCATGTTATAAACAAAAAACTTACGAAAGCATTTCTATTTTTTTTAAAGAAACCTTAATATCTCGATGACTATACGTGCTATTATCATACAAATGAACACAGATAAGTAAAATAAGCCTCATAAGCATAGACTACAGCTACAATGCATTTCAAGCATTATTTTTTACAGGGTGATCCCAAAAAATTTTTTTGTTCAATTCGTTACTGGTCTCCTATTTGTCTTCGGGTCAAAACCTTCGATGAAATATATGATATGTAACTTGCTCTTTACTCCCCTGAAGTTTCAGGATAATTCGTCAAGTATTTTTCTAAATATTCGACAAAACGTCTAAAATCGAAAGTGTCCGATTTCTTTTGGATAGATAGTGTATTACCATGACTATACGTGTTATTCTCATACAAATGAACAGAGATAAGTAAAAGAGACCTGATAACCATATTCTACAGCTACAAGCATTATTATTTACAGGGTGATCCCAAACATTATTTTTTGTTCAATTTGTTGCTGGTTTCCTAATTTGCCTTCGGGACAAAACCTTCGCTGAAACATATGAGGTGTAACATACTCTTTAAACCCCTGAAGTTTCAGGATAATTTGTCATGTATTTTTCTAGATATTCGAAAAAACGTCTAAAATCGAAGATGTCCACTTTCAATTGACCAGTCAGTGTATATCCAATTGCTGTGAGGTCAAATGTTAGCTATATTATCAATTATTATAACTCTTATATTCTTATACCCCTATAGTTATTAAGTTCGTGGACTCAGCGCATACCATCGCTGATACACAGAAGTGATGCTTCCTATATGGTTCAGCGGCATGTTCGCTATTTCCCCTCAAAGTTTATACGTGGAATTTTGAGACACCCTATGCATGTGTAAGCGCGTATGAAGATATTGCCATATTGTGCGACAAAAACAATTTCACAAATTTAATGACTATTGTATGCGAAACTGGTCGGAAACTCTGTAACCCGATATAATGTACTGCAAGGCAACAATAAATATATTAAGAATTTTTTTGTTTGTTCGTAGTTGTCAGATTACATCGCACATTGGTTACGAATTGATTCACCAAACTGTAAACTCGAAATGATAAAGACTGCACGTTCAGAAGACGTGTTCTTTTATTTATCTTTCTCTTCTATCGTTGAAATTTCGTATTGATTTTGTTGCATCGGTCCGAGGCTGACTTGGATTACACACTTTCGCCGGGTTTTAATCCTCTTCTAATTGGAAAATTTTCCTTATGTAAATGAATGGCGTTGTCTGGGTTGCTTTAAAAGAGGGGATCCATATCGCTGAAATAAATTGCAGCCAATTAATTGCAGCGATAAATTTTTGAGTCGCCTATTTGATTGGGGGCTTCCGGAGGAGCTAAGAAAAATTTGAAAATTGAAAAATAAGCTTTTAAAGCTGGAAAGAATTTTAGGAATATATAACAGAATATGAACGAGTACTTGATTGCCATCCATCATTTTGCTGCGGAATGGTTCTATAATGACAATCAGAGTCACTGAAACGTAATTAAATATAATTTACGATGGAGTTAATTATTTTTCAGGATACTTCAAAGCTAATAAGACATCTTTTAATTATATCGTTTACATACCATAATTGACAAAAAGGGTTGAAATTAATTATATATGCTCTAATATTAATGAAAAGCGCCACTTGTTTGCATTACAAATGCTATTAATTAAATCGCGTATGGGACTATAAAAATTAAATTGAATTTTAAATGTAGTTCGTTCTCGGAAACTAGCTAAACTATCTGGAGCCATGCAGACTGCACTGTGTCCGACAGCTGCTGAAAGGTGCATAGTGAAAGTTCCGTGGAGCGAACATAGGGATCGAGATGATCGCAAAGGTGTTTGATTGGACTTAGGTCTGGGGAATTAGAGGTCAGAGAAGTATTTGGAAGTCTTGGTCGCGATCGATTATTCCTGGGCGATTCTATTCGTATGACATGTCGCACTGTCTTACTGGTTTGGTTTGTTTGGTATTAATGTCCTTTTCAACTTGTCTTGCTGGAATATTCTATCCGCATGAGGGAACACATTTAATTATATCTGATTTACAACGATCCAGGTGATTCTTCATTGAGCCAAAGAGGTGAAAGTCGGATGGCGCCAAAGTCCGGACTGCAGGGCGGGATGTTCCATTCGTTCCCAATCCAGGAACTCTATGTGAGCCACTGCGATATTGGCACTGTGTGAACGAGCGATTTGGATGAGATAACTAAAAATTGATTTTCTCGAACATAGTATTTAGGAAATATAAAACAACCCTATCTCCTTTCCTTTCTCATCATTTTCGATGGAATGATATACCATATGTTGCCCTTGTTCTAAAGACCAAATGACTGTCACCCCCACAACTCCGACCTCACGGGAACAATTTCGCCCAGATTTCATAGTAATGTAGATTTTGTCTAGAGGAATCTGCATATCGAATTTCACTCCCACCCCGTAATTCCGACTCCAGTGGGCCAATCAAAACCAAACTAAATAATGAAGGTACTCATGCCCATAGTAAGCTATATTTCACGAATTTCAACCTTCTACCTCAAAAAATGCAGAAATTATGAAGGGGACAGACGAACAGATGGACAGACGGACATTGTAAAACCAATAAGTAGCTCCATTCTTCCGCTACTCAATTATGTAGCTCGACAGTTATGATACAAACGTGGATAAAGGAATCCATGTTCGAGTTCCTTCTTCGTCATATGAGACGAAGGAAAAAAACATTCTCACATTCTGCGCTTGAGACAATGGTCACGAATGTTTCGCGACGAAAAGTCGTAGTGTGAATTATTTTTTAATACAAATATAAGGAAGTTCTTTTTAATACAAATTAAATATGCTGTTTATTTAAATATTAATAACAAAATTGTGTATGATTAAAGTTAGTACACTTTGTTGTGTGCAGCTTTCATAGCGAGCGGACGTGTCTATGCGCTCTGCATGGCGGGGTCTAAAAAAATCTCGTAAGAAGTGTGGGCATGGAGCAAATGGTCCTTACAATAATTGTGGAAAATCTGTCTGTGGAAGACATCAACGTTTATTTTGTACAGGAACTTGTAAGACTATATATCATTTAAACTGTATTTTAAAGTCAAGTTTAATTAATAAATGAGATTTTAATTCTATATTTACATTGAAATGTGATAATTGTTTTAAACGAGCATACAGAGGGTTGTTAGGGATCTATAGTAACAAGTTACAGAGGGCCAGAGAAAATGGAAAACCCCTTTCGCGACCTTCGTGTGTTCAATCTGATAGCCCTGCATCGCAGGAGGCTGGAACACAGAACACCAAGATCAAGTTCGTAACCACTCTTGTTGACACTTTTTACAAAGACCCTCCACTGTTCGCGGTCAGCCCTTTTCGAAGATCCATTCTAAGTAGTCCAAAGCCACAAAAATCCATAGGCGATGCATCCGGCGACTTGACGCGTATATCGCTGAATGGAATGGAGTGGATTCCGGTATTTTCTTGCATGCGTTCCATGAATAGGCGAGTTGACGCTGCGATGTGAGCCATGCCTTGTTTATCTTTGTATCGTACAAACCGGGAATATCACGAGTAAATATGAGAGTTAGAACGTTCGTCTGATTGTACCTGGAGTTGACTTTGGCCATTGACTCAACTCCGTGTAAAGTTAACTTGCCGTGGTAGCAGCATCCCGCCAGTCATGAAATCTTTTGAAAATGCTTCCTTGTATTCACGATACAATTTTTTTTGTATTCCGGTAGTTGCTTGAGCGGTAAAAATTGGCTCGACTCTTGTTGCAGTCGCTTAAATAAACATACGCCTCATAACAGATTCCCAGGTATCCCCACGTATTTCCACTTTTCATTCTCAGGTATCGTTCATACGGTTTACGGCAGGTGATCAGTTTCTCTTGAGCATGGCACGGCAACAACCTATGAACGTGGCTCTTATGACACTTCCCCAGTTGTAAATCACGGTTGATAATTGTGTTTACCGCGTATACGATGCCCTTACCTGGGTTTGTCAATTTCTTTAATACACTTGTTATCCCTTTCTTGGAAACTACGAAGTCTCGCTTCTTGCATGCTTTTATAATTTCGCAATAGCTGAATTTGACGTCGGAAAGGGCTGTTATGTGGCCCTCCTAATACCTGTTAATTTTCGGTGTCATAACTCAGTGTTTTTAGCTCGCTGTACGAATACTAACTATTTTAATACCTGCCCTAATTGCTACCATAGATCCCTATGTTAAAACCTGGCTTCCCTTTTAGAAATTTATCAAATCTTTCTAATGACTGGTCTCTAATGACTTTTCAAATGAATGTACGAGGGGGTATCAGAAAGTAACGCCATTTATTTTTTATCGGAGGAAATAAACTGTGTGGCCAAAAAATTAGAGACACCCTCTAATAACGAGTTGGTCCGATATTCTTCTTGGCATGGACTCAACAAGATGCTGATACCGTTGCTGAGGAATGTTGGCCCATGCTGTCATAATGGCAGCTCTAAGTTGGGTCAGATTAGATGGTGGCGTGTCCAAGCTTTGAAGTGATCTTTCGACTTCGTCCCACAAATACTCAGTAGGATAGAGGTCAGGGAACTCAGCTGGCCATGGAAGAAGACTAAACTCTGATTGATGATCCTCAAACCAAGTGGCCGTCATCATAGCCATAGACGAGTGTACGTGATCGGCAATGGTGTTGAAGTAAGCAGTGTTGTTCAGAGTTGTATCCACAGATATCAAGGGACCCAGTGTACTCCAGAAAAACATTCCCCACACAATAATTCCACCGCCAGCAGCCTGAAGAGTTATCAGGAGGGGCAGGAGGGGCCCAAGAACTCGTGCTGTGTGCGCCATAATCTGATCCTGTCATCTGCATGATGGAGCAGAAACGAGATTCGTCGGACCAGGCTACTTTTTTCCACTCCTCAAGTGACCAGTTACGTCGTTCCTGGGCCCAACCAGGTGCCTTTTTCTGTTGTTCTGCGATATCAAAGGTATTCTTGATAGTCTCCTTCTGCTAAAGCCCATCCTTTGCAAAATCCGTCTTATTGTACGTTGGGATATGCTTTGTGATGCACCTACATTGAATTCAGCTGTAATTTGTCGTGTTGTTGCCCTTCTGTTGCTACAGACTGTGCGTGCTACTCGCCTTTCACCTCTCTCGTTCGCCAGCCTTTTTTGACCAGAATAGTCCTTATCGCTTGAAGTTTTTTTTTCAGCTGCCACCCCCTAAACACCCGAGATACTGTTGGGCGAGAAAATCCTAAAAGAGTCGTCGTTTCAGAGATGCTGTCACCAGCTCTTCTTGCAACGACGATCATCCCTCTTTCAAATTCACTTAAATCTTTCGTTCCACATCATTTTGACATTTACTTCCGTGATAACTACGTCGTCCGAAGCTGAGCGTTCCTTATAAAAGTAGCTCTGGTTTACTTTCAAATAAGGGGTGGTCTCTAGTTTTTTGGCCACTCAATGTATAAGTCGCAAAAGAACATAGCCAAAAAAGAAGACTGACTACATGAACAGACATTCCATAACAAGAATTGTTTCTGCTCACGCGCACTACGTGCTACCAGTCGTTTTACAAATTTCGCAAAAGGTAAGAAACCCGATGAAATTTCATGGGGAAATGGTAGAAGTTTACGGTGCCGACTATTCCAGTGTGTGCAAATTGTGTAAAATGTTTCGGTAAAGAAGAGCTAGCCTTGCCGATAAACAGCGCTCTGGGCGGCCTGCGTCAGCGGCAACAGTAGCCATTATCGAGGGCATTAACAACACAATCAGAGAAAACCGTCTCATTTTCTTGAAAGGAGTGAGTGAAATGTTTCACATATTCTATGGATCTGTATGGAATATGGTGCATGAGAAACTGCCTCGTGGGTCAACCGTCAACGCAGCTACCTATTGTGAAACGTTAACTAAACTGCGGCGTGCTATTCGGGATAAGCGATTAGAAAGACGAACATAATGTTCGATTTCTTCATTACAACACACACCCGCATATGGCCAACGTCGTCCAAGCAAAACTGACCCCTACAGTCCAGACTAGCGCCCTCGGACTACCAGCTGTTTGGTTCCATGAAGAGATTTCTTGGCGGTCAGAGGTTTGAGACTGACGAGGAACTCAAATCTGCCATACGTCATTTGGCTGTATTCACAAACGACTAAGTTCTATTAGCGGGGTATTCTGATACCGGTGCAGCGTTGGGATAAATACCTAAATCGTCAAGATGCCTATGTGGAAAAGTAGATAAACGCGTGTGGTTTCAGCTGCGCTTAGCTGTTTACCAGTATGTTTGTATCTTTCTTTGGAAAAAATAAATGGCGTTACTGTCTGATATCTCCTCGTACTAAGACTTCTTTTAGCAACTTTTAGTAATGCTTTCAAATTTTGCCACATGATTGACAATCTAACTAAATTAATTAATCTATGTCAATTTAATATGTTAGATGATTTTATTAAAAGACACACAACATGCTATTTCTTTATAACATAAGAATCATTCGCTACTAAAATTTCACAATTTATTGCTGATAAAAATGAAAATTCATTTGCTGGTGTTTTGAAATATAATTCTGAAAAAGATTCATCCAATAATATTTTGAGTAAGCAAGGTATTAAAACAAATGGAAATTATCGTACTCTTCATCCCCCAACTTACTGCCCAAATGAACCAGGGAGCTACCGCAACTAGACGGATGGTGACAGCACCTATGCTAACGACAGTGCATCAGCGGAAAAAGATAGAATTTGCAAGCAGTACCGACACGAACATCCACTGATTGACAAAAGGTTGCCTTCTCACGCTTTTTGCTTTATCGGACAGATGGACGTTGGCACATACGGCAAGAAACGTCAGAAAAACAAACACCCTTCAACCATTTGTGGACGGCAACAAGCTGGCGGGGGCAGCGTCAAGGTCTGCAGAAAGTTTTCGTGTATTCTCTGGGTGCACTCTTCTCTGTTGGCAATATGAACTGATTTAAGTTCGTATCGATCCTTTCTAACCATGTATACATCCCAAAGATGGTCTTTGTTTTTCCTGGGCACGATAGCATCTTTCAGCACGACGATGCGACAATCTCACACAGCTGGAATTGTATATGAGTGGTTAGAAGAGCACGAGGACGACTTTACTGTACTTCACTGCCCCCAAATTCTCCGGACCTAAACCGAATCGAGCCTCTATGGGACCACCTCACTCGGATAATTCGCTCCATGGATACCCCATCTCTCACCTTCCAACAGCTGTGAACTGAACCGCAATCTGCATGGCTCAATATCCCTGTGAACACTTTCCAGCACTTCATTGAGCCTCTCCCAGCTGTCTGATCTGCACATGGTGGTTATTCCGGACATTAACAGCTGGTCACATTAATGTTTATTTGGAAAAGTTATTTGGATAAGGATATTATCAAATAGCTGCTTGGATAAGCTAATTATGAAACAGTTCATTGATAACAATCAGCCATGTTGATCGGAAGATGCTGGTGCTAAACGAATAAATCAGTCATCCCGTTACTCATATTGCATCCAATATCTAAGGCTGACGCAACATTTCCCGGTTAAAGGGCTTAACCGATCGCTTACTAACCAAACGTTAGCGTCGTTTTAACTGACCTTAGTGTTGGTTTATCAGAAATTTTGGCGTCGACTGCTAAGGTCGTTTTTCGCCTTTTACACAAGTTATATCTGTACGCAGCCCAGAACAAACACAAACATCCATTCCCACGGCGGGATTCGAACCCGCGACCAGGCGGACTCGAGAACTAGAAAGCCTATGCCCTAGCCCTCTCGGCCACCTGGCCGGCGACCTTAGTGTAACCGAGTGTTAGAAAAAGACGGTGCGTCCAACGGTTGAATGCTCCAGATATCGAGTATCCAATCAATAGCTGCTTTGTTGTTTCATTCATGGCTCCAGGTAGGCGATAACCAACAAGAAGTTTCTTTAGACAAACATCTGGTTGATCGTCAGTGTAATTTTCAACTTTCTACTGTCACTACATCATTGATACGAAACGTTCGCATGAAGAGTGTGTTTTTTTAGTTTGTTACGGAAATGGATGCCTCGAAATTGAAATTCTATCGTGAAGTTCTCGAGATACTGAGGAAAAGAGTTCTGGGAGTGAGACCAAGCATTGCTGAAACTTAGATGCTGCATCACGACAATGCACCTTCACACAGCACTTTCCGTCATGCAGTTTCTGGCCCAAAAAGGCATTTCAGTGATACCTCAGTCTCCCTACATCCTTGATCTTGCGTCATGTGACTTTTTTTCTCTTTCTCAAGTTGAAACGAAACCCAAAGGACGACAATTTGCCTCTGTGGAATTGATGCAAAAGGCCGTGACGGACATACTGAAAGTGCTTACATCTCACGATTTCCAGCACTGCTATGAGGAGTGGGAGCAACGTCTCCGTCGCTGTGTGGCCTCTCAAAGGAACTATTTTGAGGATGATAAGGTTGATTTGTAAAAAAGACTTCGTATGTTTCATACAGGTTTCTAATTCATTGGCCAGTGTGTAAAAAATACATGTATATGGAAAATATACATTATTTGACATTATTTGGAGTCGAAAGTAAAAGTGACGTCACATTCTCTTGCGTCCGCTGTGCGATTAGATTCCTAGTTAGGTGGGAAGCCCCAATTTATTCATTTACATCATGTGCTACTAATCATACTGAGTCATGTCAGAGCTCCCTGAGTTTCAAATATGCCTAATTTTTAGTGTCCATTTTTCTGATATGTCTGTGACTGGAGTTTTTCTGGCGAGGTACAGTTCAACAGTTATGATGCATATACAGGGTGTTTACCCGATGAAGCATGTTCGGCGTTACGGCGTATAGTCCATGTGTTATCAGACCAGGAAGATCCCGTAGTGAATGTGGGCAATAATGTTACGTAAATCTCCAAAGGAAAAGTCGCATTGCATTAGTTCTGAACAACGGGGTGATCGCTGAAAAAGTTTGTCATCGTCATTTGTGGCAATCCAGCGCTGTGGAAGAACGCGACTGAGCAACAGCATTCGCTCATTCCTGTGAAAACCGTGATGAACCAATGTCACCTAAAAAACAAGGCCTGATCACTGCGTCATTAAACGAGGGCTGACAATCCAACCTTCATTGTTACAACAAACGAAAAAGCACTGGTTACCACAAGTGTTTTTTCGTTTGTTGTAAACAATGAAGATTGGATTGTCAGCCCTCGTTTGATGACGCAGTAAGCAGGCTTTGTTTTTTAGGTGGCGTTGGATGAACTTCTTCCATTTGGAAACTAGTCGTTGTAAGAAATGTGCGAGTGCTCCTCAATCGTATCTTCCAGAGCGGTAGATTGCGTACTACAAACGATAACCTTCTCCCGTGTCCATCCCTTTCGCCAGACCTGAAGTCATGCAATTATTTTTTGGGAGAGATTCGCATAAGACAAATTTTACATACTACCTTGACCCACATCTCTCCAAGAACTTAGTGCACTAAGGGGGCGTAACGTTGGACATGTTTAGTCGGTTATGGGAGAATGAATTTGATTATTGTGTTGATGTGAGGCATATGAGCAAAGGTGCACACGTTCAAGGAATGTGCATAATGTCATCTCAAAGTCAGAGAGTTGCTCTTATTAATGGTACAAGATGACTCCTTGTAAAAGCGGAAACTGGCTGTTAAATAAGCCTTACGAAACCTCAGCATTCTTTTCTAAAGCTCGTCGTGGCACTACTTTCACGCGGTGGAAGTCCTTGAGTGCCTCAGTGATATTGAGGGCTATAAATGAGATAGCCATTCCAGACAGGTGTTAGCAGTGGGGCCAGATTAAAAGGGTATAAAAAATCATGGAGATGATCGATCTTCGTTCTGTATTTTCGAGCGAAATAAATTGAGGATTAAAGTCGAAACTAGTTGGCTGAAGAAATAGGAGACACAAGTTTTACTTGTCCACAAACAGTTGAGAAAGTTGTCAATTTTTGGTAACGTGGAATCTGTGTCTTCTGTTTCTACACGCAGTAAGTAACTACAGCTAGAGAAAACCATTTATACTTATTCCGAAATCAGATGGTTTATACCAAATAACGTTTTATTCTTATGGCCTCAATTTATTTAATTAAAAGGATATGGTTGATCATGGACCTGTCTATGCGACCGGTCGTCACAAGGGAGGCTTCACAAGGCTCCAATGTGACCAGTATGTTCACCGGCGTGTTTTCGTGCGCGGCGATCCGATTTCGGGGGAGTGCCGGTTCTGATGGTTGAGGCAAGGTTATTCCGGAACAATGCACCACTTTGGTCCTTGTTTCTCTAAAAGATGTAATTCTGAAATTCAGCTCTTGCAGATCATTCGGCTGGTAGGAACTCCTTGGAAGTTCGGCTGTAGGGCTATGCCTATATTCTCCTGATGCCTGATGTCATTGGGGTTCCGTGTGGGTGGGGAGCGAGGGGTTGAAGTAACCTGTATACCAAATATATACAACAGTTGCCAATATTAATCTGCTGGCAGACCACTATATTGGACCGATGCGAATGAAATGTCCGGATAGTTAGAGCACTGGAGACCGCTCCTTCCTACGGCGAAGTGGTACCCCCCACATGTGTGGAGTTAATACGTGACATCCTTCCTATAAATAGGTAGCAGATTTGTGAAGAAAAATTTCAGGCTTGCCTAGTTTAAGCATACTAAATTGCAAATGGAGAATCATGATTTGAAAGTCGTCTTCTTGTAAATTAATTTTAACTGGGCCAATCGGCAAGAATTGCCGCTCAGAATGTTAACCGTTCGCAGATGTTTGTGAAGTTTCGAAGCGAGATACGGACCTACAAAAAAGGCACATGATCACCGCCCTTTTGCCGTTTTAGACGATATTCTACATAGTGCAGATGAAGCTGACCAGCAGAGACAGATGTTCACCACACGACAGCTGTTCGGCATCTGGCTGCGTTGGGTAAGGTCAAAAAACGGGACATGCTGATACATCATGAATTGCCAACAAGTTCAGGCGTTAAGAAGTCTGCGCTTCTTTGCTTGCCAGAAATAAAGAGGAACATCTACTACATCGAATCCTCACCTGCGACGTAAAGTGGATCCTGTATGATAATCCTAAACGATCTGGATCAGCGGTTAAGCAAGGCGGCATACAAATAGAAAATAAAAAATATTATCCTACAAGAGTTGTTTCTTATGGTACAAGAGTTGTTCAAAAATCTCTTTTCGATGTTTTGGTCACCCTTGTGGCTAGATCAACTCGGCTATGTCACCCTAGCTGTGGACATCCATTTCCTGATTTCATGAACTTGTTTATCTGTTGATCGTGATTTCTTGGGCGCAAAGGCATTTACACCGATAACAGTATCTTCAAACAATAAGTATGATTTGCATAAAAAAGTGACTACGACGTCAACATTTATATCTTAAATACGTATCTTTTCTTTGTTACTTTTTAAGGTGACTGAAGTTAAATTGTGCAACTGTACATCATTCAATCAAAATAAATTCAGATTCCAATCGTGCAGTTCCTTGTCTTAATATTTCATTTTTAGTCTTTTTTGTGTAGCAGTTAGACAAATAAACAGTCGAGTCACATTAATATGACTACCTCCTATTTGTGATCCCAGTGCTAAATAACCAATCGCAGAAGGCACTAAATAAACGAGGAAATAAATGACCTGTCATCAGTAGATTGGGTGAGCATATAATGTGTGTTGTAAGCATTCGAAAACATTTCAATTGTTGCAATGCAGAAACGGAGCGATATATCAGACATACAAAAAGGAATGATTATTGGCTTTCGGGCCAAGGTGGCAGCATTTCAGAAAATTGCGGAATTTGTGAACTGTTCGCGTGCTGCTGTTGTAAAAGTGTACCGTGCATGGCAAAATGGCACAATAGAAACTAAGCGACGAAAAAATTGTGGAGCTCCACGGGCCATAGATGAAAGAGGCGAACGGCAGCTACGGCGGTGCGTTCGCACGAATCGACGTGCTGCATCGGAGCTATTTACTGCACAAATGAACCAGGAGACTCAGTCTTACAAGTTTAGGATCTAAATCAAAAGCTGCAAAATTTCCTCTAAAATGAAACATACAAGATTATATTTAAAAATGTGTACCTGCTTTACTTAAACCTATGTTGAAGCTAGGAATCATTAGACGTGTTCTGTTCTGATATTAATAAAGCTTTTGATTCTGTTAACACAAAGGTTTAGATTGCCAAATTTTTAAAACGTGTATTTTTCTGATTAATTTTCAGATAACATTGTCGACAACTTACTCCGTAAGCATAAGCTTATTTAGGTAGACAGGATTCCACGAAGTCCAGAGACCACAAGCCCTAAAATACAGTAGTATTACTTATGATCCACAATTGGCTTAAGACCTGAGAAAGATTTTTAGCGCTTGCAACTTAAGCATTGCATTCAAAAGGTGAATACTTTGAAAGCACTGTCAGGAAATCTAAAGACGTCATTCCACCCTTGGGAAAGTCAGGAAATTATTTCACTGTGATTTTGGAAGGAAATATTACGAAAGGTGGAAAGATCATTTAGCTCTTGTAAGATATGGCAGGTCGGAAAGACAGAATATTGCCAAAATAGATAATTTAAAGTTAGTTAGGTCTGTCAATTCAAGAAATCAATTAGACAGCTTTGAGAATATAGAAATACAAAAGGGGATTCTAAAGAGTTGCTAATAAAGGGACAATCTTAGGTTCTGTTCTGTTTGATTTATTGAATTCATTCATTCTTTTCTTGTTTTCTTTTCTTTTTTCTTTTTGCTTTATTAGGAGCTTTAGCAAAAAGCTGCTCATAAGAGTGCACGCTTGATCTGTACGATTATCGGTCCGTCCGGCCGTCCGTCCATCCGCCGTTTGCACGATAACTTGAAAACGGAATAACTTTTGCAAATTCTGTTTTTCAGAAATATGACCATTAAGGTCTTAGCTTGGCTGTATCAACTTTGCAGGCTTTTTCGTGGACTCTTTCTTAAAGGAAAACTTATACAAATAGTCTCAACCAAAATGACAAACAATTCGTCTCCTTCTTAAGTGATTTGGCGTAAAAGATATTGATCTTCGGGGAGTTCCTGACATGCTCAGTGGTGGCAAGAGAGTCTTTCCCGTTTACATGGAATGTAGCCAGGGTATTTGCAGTCTGATACTGCCCTTCCAAAGTCGAATTCACGTGCTAAAAGAGTGACTGTAAAGAATACCAATATAATGGCTTGTCATATAACAATCGATTCGTCAAGAATGAATACATTGTTACTTTCTGTTCATCTTTTAAGCATGGACTTCGCACGAGGCCAACGAGAGACAGGCCAGGGCACTCAAAAGTCACATGATCATCGGGGTCCGGCCAACAATTCATCTTTCATTGTCTCCATCTTGGATTTTAACAATCAGTATTTTTCGTTTATTGGAAACAATGAAGGATGGATTGTTGCCCGGACCCCGATGATCATGTGATTTTTGAATGCCCTGGCGTGACCACCGAGAGAGAAGGTCTCCGCAATGAAACTGAATACATTGTTGCATCACATAGATAGTGCATTGTTATTCGTAATTCTACCAATAATAAGCTCTGAATTTGCACTATCTATGATGATGTAACAATGTATTAAATTTCATTGCGGAGGCCTTCTCTCTCGGTGGCACGGCCCTGGCCTATCTCTCGTTGGCCTCGACTTCGCACGTAATCCATGAGAAAGACAGGCCCTGGCGCGGGAAAGTCACGTGATCATCTTAGTCCGAATAACAATGTAACTTTCATTGTTTCCATCATGGATTTTAATAATCGGCAATTTTTCGTTTGTTGGAAACAATGAAGGATGGATTGTTGCCCGGACCCCGATGATCATGTGATTTTTGAGTGCCCTGGCCCAACACCACCTCTACTCAAAGCCTGAGCGCGAAAATTTCATACATTGTTACATCACTATAAAAAGTCATCTTTAATCGCATTTCTACCAATAATAAGCTCTAAATTATGACTTCGTATCATGATGTAACAATGTATGACGTTTCCGCGCTCAGGCTTTCTCTTTAGGTGGTGTTGCCTGGCCTGTCTCTCGTTGGCCTCGACTTCGCACGAGTGACGTAACAGTTAGCTCCACCCCTTGGCAACGCGCCATCTTGGTTCCACACAAATCGTTGATATGCATTAGCTATGCTGATTCTGACACTAGTTTGGCTACATAAGTGAACAGAATGTCTGAAATAAACCTTTATTTTATTACTACGTTTTTTATGACAACCCAAAATTAATTTCAAAAGGAGAACATGATTTAAACTCTTCCTAGCAACGGCTGTGTGGAACCAAGATGGCGAATCACTAAGGAAGTGACGTCTTTTCGTGCGAAGTCATTACTGACATCGGCACGCGCACGTGAAATTGCTTTGTCGAGGCTCAATAAGTCACTCCTCTTTAATGGTCCTATTCATTTTCCATGCATTTAGCATTACAATAATCTGAATTTTGTTTCTGCCGTTCTGATCACTCTCTGCCGCTAGGAAAGTAGTTTTCGTTCCTTTCCTGGCCTGCTCTTTCTGTCTATGATGTTAGTTTCGGCAAAGGGTACAGCAAAAGTTTTAAATTCATTTTAAGTCCCTTTTCTCCATGCTTTTCACCCAATTCTCAACACGTTTGAATCACATGATTTCAAACTATTTTGAATAAAAAATGGATTAAAAGAATTTACTTAATATATTTCAGATATGTTTCTAATACGTTTCTAATACATTTGCCATGGATGTTTTCTATTACATGCAGCCATGATTTATTAGAACGATTTGTTAAAACAAAATAAATTGAGACGGTTTAAGCGTGTGGCAAATTTTGCGGAAGATTCCTTCTGACAGCTTATCTTTCTCAAAGATAGATATCGAGAGGGCGGTCGTAATTGTATAAAATGCTCATCTTACTTGAGTTGAACTATCTCCATCCCTGAAGGAAATACAGAATAAGCGCCCATCAAAATGTGTGGGTGTGTGTGTCTAGGTGTTATAAAACAGGAGCCTTCTCTTTTTTTTTCAAAGAAAGAAGTGATTAAAAGTAAAATGTCCGAATCCTTGGGATCCTCGCTTCAGCGAAAGTCTTCGATTGGAGGACCAAGTCTTAGCCAGTTGGCGCTGTATCGGGGTCGAGTTGATTGATTTTGGACAAGCGCTTTAGCAATTTTTTTTCCCTTTTTTTGATGATGGATGGATCCGTTCGTGCAGACTGTCTGTTCGCGATGCCACTTCGTGTCCTGACGCAACAATGAAAGCAATTACCTGTCGAGTCAGGTGAGGAACTCGGGGGGAAAGGAAATGGAGCTTTTGCTGGGGCTTTTAACGTTATGCCTCACTGGGTGCGAGATATAGAGTTCGGTGGGAGAGGGGCAAGGAAAATCGAAATTTTTTGTACCACTATGATGTTTTTTCTGATCCTATAAAAAATTTATTTCGTGTTAAAATACGGTTGATAAATAAGGAGTCTGAGCTCTGGGATTCAAATTGTGACAACTTAATTTCAGTTCACGTTTGTACGGGGGCCGTTAATAGGTACTGCAAATCATTTTGTTTTCATATTTAGGGTTTGTTTTAAACACCGCATTGTTCCTCGTTTCTTTGAGTATAAAACTCTCTTTCCGCATACTATCCTAGCAATCTAGGGATATACGCCATCTGATGCAGAAACGCATGCCCTCGCAGGGCTACTCCGCAAGTCTTCTCGGCTTTGCCGTTTTTATGATATAGTCGATCCGCCCAATTTCTGATGTAAGTTATATGATCCACTCTCTAAGTTGTTTAACTGATTTCTTTTGACAGAATTAAGTAACCTAATCTTACCTTAAAGATAATGTTAGACAAAAAGTTGGTAAGGTATTTCCTCGGCAAAGATCAGGAGAATAAAGAGGATGTGGCACGTTTCCAGACTACTTTGATTAATAAATACGTTATAAATACTTTGGTCTCGCTTTCTTTGCATTGACCTATAAACATACATTGAGTGGCCAATTATTATGACTATCTCTTCAGTACTTCTTTGGGCCACATTTTGCCTTCAATACTGCGTCGATTCTTCTTTGCATGGACTCCACAAGATATTAAGCATTTTGTTGAAGTTGATGCCATGTTTGATGAATAGCATTTTCCAGTTATGTGAGATTTGATGGTTGTGAATCCCGCTGTCAAATGGCTTTTTTCAACTTCATCCCACAAATGCTCAATGGGATTGAGATCTGGGGATTATGGAGGCCACCTACGCAAAGTAAGCTCTCTATGTTTCTGTACAATATAGACGGATGCATTATCTTGTTGAAAGTAGCCATCTCCATTGGGATAAACCATCAACATGACAGCGATTCAGAGATTGATTAACACGACTTTTAGGCCCAGAGCAAGCCATAATGCTGCCTCCACCAGTCTGAAGGTTGTAATAATGCATTTGAGGTCCATGCTTTCATATTGTTTCGCCAAATTCTCAATCGGTCATCTGCGTAATGTAACAGAAAACGTGATTCATCGGACCACATAATTTGAATCCAATTATCGGCTATCCAATCCTTATGCTCCTATGCAAAATAGAGCCGTTTTCGTTTCTTACCTATAGACAGCAAAGGTGTTCGAACAGGCCTTCGCCATCGATATCCCATACGAGGAAATGTGCTCTTCTCTTGTCTTTTACAATTCTAGACCTCTTCCTTCCACCCGAACATTCACTAGTCGATTACGACCAGGTGAGACTCAGTCTTTTTGCTGACTTTTAAACACTTTAAAAACAACTGTTCTTGAACATTCCTTGAATGCAGCTTCTACATTGATACTCGCTCCACGGCTCCAAGGACTCCTGCAACCATCCCATGTTCCAAATCTGTCGAGTCGCGTTGTTTACACATATCTTTACTAACCTACTACGGCTACGTTTACTAAACTAGAAGGTTACTGCACTTCCTATCAGCTCCATGCATAGAATTGGTTAACTGCGCGAACGCTTTTGTAGGTGCGCTGCTATCGACTGAGCTCTAGAATCCAAATACAAGCTTGTGAAATAATACTATTTTCAAATACTAAAATCTCACAGTATTTAGGAGTAAATTTTCATTTTGTAAGGCATTAATAAGTAAAATATTCTCATGTATTTGTGCACAATTCCCCCATATGAGTTGAATAAATTTTATGGTTAAAAAATAATAGTTAAATATTTAGTTATGAGATAGATAGGCAAATAATATTCAATCTTTGATTCCGCCAAAAATAAGATAAAATAGTAATAAAAACTCGGCAAATAAGATTTGCATTGAAACAATTAAATCACAAGAAAATAAATTGATATGGCGGAATGGTCCATTCGCACAGGCCTACCACGAGATAATGATACGGAATCAAAAAAAATTATGGGGCTGTGTTGGGACACGGCCGCTAGTTAAATTGTAGAATACCTCTTGAGGCTACATGGCGAATGAGAAAGAACTTTGTGCAACACAATTTAAAAAATTTAATTTCTGATATAAAACGTTCAAACAAAAAATGTACTTGCAATTAATCATAAATTGTTAACCAAACCTTTATGGCATTCCCAACTTAAAAATCACTGGTCAATGATAAGAGGAGTATGTTAGAAATGGCAACAGACAAGAACCAATATTTCGCGCAAACATCAAATTTATAGTACTGCCACCCAATGTAATAGGTGATTCAATGGGTTTGTAATCTAAATTAAAATGTTTCTTCATAAAGCTAAGAGCGTATAAATTTAATGTAGCATCTACATTGATAATGCTAACTGTCATAATTGCAATATTGGTATCCACCTCCACGTTGTCACTGACTGGTCTAGTTCTTGCTGAATATTTCATTATCGCACTGAACAACAACATTTCCATATCAGATATCGACATTTTAGAATGAATATACACTGAGTGGCCAGATTATTATAACCACCCCATCAGTACTTCGTTGGGCCAACTTCTGCCTTCAATACTGCGGCGATTCGCATTTACTCCACGAGATGTTGAAAGGTGATGCGAGGAATCTGACACAATGAATGCTGTTGTATTGTGCTTTCTGGCCACAATCCGCTTCAAACCCCTTCAGTCTCTATCAGTGGGCTTCGACTTTCGGGCAATGTTTTGCTTGGCAGATGATGTCTTTCCCTGCTTCTTTATAGGCTGTCATAACAGTCTTTGCCTGATGAATAGCACTGTCCTGTTGTTTGAAATTTGTTGTTTTGGAACCAGCTGTCTGATGGCTCTTTCAACTTTCTCTCACAAATGCTCAATTGGATTGAGATTTGGTCATTATGGACGCCACCTAAGCCAGGTTCGTTTTCATTCGTGGAGATCGCAACAATCTCGTCTTACTATCATTTTCAATTGGCCAATCAACATAGGGGTTAAAGCATACATCCAGTAGCAAAAATTTTTTTTTTGCGGCAAACAACACACAGGAATTGTTTGTTCTTGAAACTATTCCTGCAAAATACGAGTAGCGTGGCATGCCGCATTGTCACGTTGGAAGAAGCCATCTTCATTGCGATACACCATCAACATGATTACATGAACTTGATCAGCAAAGATACTTAGGTATGTTCTGATATTCAGACGTTTTTCTACACAAATTAAAGGGCCCATATCATGCCAGGAAAATAAGTCCCAAACCATGACTGCCCCCACGAGTTTGAACGATTGTACTCATGCATGTGGGATCAATGCTTTCATGCAATTTCCGTCAAATTCTCATTCTGTTATCTGCATGATGCAACTGAAAACGTAGTTCATCAGACCACATGACTTTATTCCGTTGCTCAACTGTCCAATCCTTGTGTTGCTGTGCGAATTGGAGACGTTTTATCTTGTTAACTGCAGATTGCAAAGGTGTTCGAACTAGCCTTCGGCTCCCATATTCCATACTATGCAGTGTATGGCGAACAGTGCGTCCAGAAATTATTGGAGTGGATCCCTGATAAAGATCTGCAGAAATTGGATGCGCCGTTGCCCTTCTGTTGTCTTGTACTAGTCTTGTCACTCTCCTTTCTGCTCGAACATTGACTGCTACAACTGGCACGTTCAGACCCAGTTTTCCGGCAGACAGTCCAGTCTGTAGCAATTTAACAGCAGCTGCTGTTGAACATTTAACGAATGCAGCCGTTTTGCTGATATTAGCTGCATGGCTCCGAGCGCCAACAATCATCAAAGGCTGCTAATCGCGTCGTTTACGTATATAATCTTCTGAAAAGAATCACTTCCAATGTCGTGGTAAACAACCTGCTTGCCTATTTACACTAGTCCGGCTCTTTAGCAACTTCAGCGCGAAATCTTAGCTAATTTGCCTAAAACCATCAGGTGGTCATAATAATCTGGCCACTCAGAGTAAACATTTCCTAGTATAGATCTCACTACACCATTGTACAAAGCTTTAACAATACAAATATCATTGATATCAGCGTCAATCAGTTGTCTATAGTTAGACCAGTCTGTCAGTATAGGTTCACATTCGTTAAAGAGTAACATTTCAAAAAATTGCAAAAACGCCTGCTCTCCTGTAACTTACAACACCATGTTTTTGAATAGTTTTAAATTTGTTCTATAATGATTACACAGCATGAAATCTTTCACACAGGACTGATGAAAGTGATGAAGCTAAGATATCACACTTCTGTTACGTGGGTGCTTCAAGTCCTTCTCAAAACAAAATCTATCACAAACATTAGACGAATATCCAAATTCATTGTTTATGAATATAGAAGGAAACATGAATTCCGTGTCCCAAACTGTCGCATATACATAAATCGCATTTGATGATAATGCTGCTAACGTTGACGGTTATGGCTCATTATAGACCTCCATAGGTTGGATTTTATCATTCGGTGTTGAAACGTTTATATCATCAGATGTTATTTGCGTCGAACTGAACAGTGTAAGTTATTAGCGCATTCGTATCGGGCTATAGTTGTCACGGATAAAACAATGTAGAGTAATACGCAGTGGAAGATGTATCAGTAACAGTGCAACGAACAAAAAGAATGAAAAAATAAAATATTTAATTAGCAAGATAAACAATAAATATTGACAAAAATCGGGAAAACAAAAATGTTCATACTCTTAGTTGCTAACGAGTAAATCATAAAAATGATGAATAGTAAACAAGATGAATAGTACTCTCTTATATAACAAGAATTGCAAGTTGCCTTAAACCAGGTTGAATAAACCACACATATGAGTAAACATCTAAATAAGGTTTAAACCACACTTCAATAACACAAAAGCTTATAATTTTAGCTAAAGGCAGAATTAACAATTTAAATCACAAAGCAATAAAGCAAAATCATAATCCACAGCACCTTACGTTTTTGTAAGAATATCACCTTCATAAATAAATGAAGCATTGAATTAACAAAGTTCAAAGTTCCAAAGTTCATTGACCGAGGTCTAAAGTGTCTTGATACGAAATTTTAACGTCAGTAATTAAATTACACTGTCAGTTGAATAATTAATATCACACAAAATATCAAACATCAAATAATGGACAATATCGTTATAAATCATAACACCTGGCTTAAACATATGAAGGTCCCGCTATAGCACAAATATAAAGCTACAGCTAAATGTAAAGAACACTAACTTAAATCTAAATGTAATTAACAGGCTATTCTTGCGCGTGAAATAAACCGCACACAGCGCACATCGAAAACCAGAAATTTCAAGCTGTAATAGCACTGCAGGTAAATACAAACAAAACGAATTGCACAGATAATAGTGTTCTTGTAAAATAATTAGCCCCTTTACAAAGGTAACATAATATAATAAAGTCCAAGTTCAGTCTTAGTGCCAATTAAGTATCGGTCGGCAAACTAGCCCATTTACACATGCCTAAAATAAAATAAGAAAATTACAAATGGCGTTAAGAACGCAATCAACGACGTAACAATTAGTAAACAGTAATAAAACAGGAGTGGACTAAACTGGAAACTACAGCTTATGCTGAATTCACAATTTTTGGCGGGCGAATTATCACAAAGCCCAATGACTCCTCGTAGTATGCAGCCATTCCCCTGGGCCAGAGAGCAATTATTTCAGTATTGAAAATAAGAGCTCTACTTCGCAATTCAGGAAACGTCGTTTTTATTCTATTAGCCGCCCAACCCACAAAGAAGGATAAACTCACGGTTGTTTGAAATGGAACGCATGACAGACTTCTCCATATGACAGGAACATTCGGGCACTGTAGAATTTTCTCGGAGTCGCTCTGTAGACGCTCGTCGTCGTCAGCCACGGAAACCACAGCCAGCGAGGCTTCGCTGCAAAGCCTTATCCGCACAGGCGTCTTGTTTGGGAAATTCAAGACGTTCTCTCGTCGGGGAAACCTGCTCGACCTCTCGCCGCCTCCTTTACCGATACAACATACATCTCGGGCTCGATATCTCCGTCTCCCTCGACTCGAAACTCTCTCCCTGTCGTTCCGCTTGGCCCCTGCATTCACTCTCCTCTTGCTGCCGTTTGAATTCGGAGAAGATCTCTCTCTCGTCGCCACTCCGCCAACTGTCTCCTGATTGGCCCCTGCTTCATGATGCTGCCTGAGAAGCTTGTGACGTACCTTCTTGTCTCTTGAGTTGTAGAACACTCGAGTCGAGAAGGTACGACGAGTGCTCACGTCACTCGAATTGTTGATGGCATCCGAATTCCGTGACAATAGTTCACTTTGGCGGCACTACGACTCAACTTTCAGTCGTTCCTGCTGAGCCCGTAGACGTTCAACATCGGACATCTGGGTCTTCATGGATTCCCCATCTCTCGATCTGTTTATCTGTGACGTTTTCTATAATTTTCTGGCCTTTATTATGCATAAACTTGGAAATTCTGTAATTTTTGCAAAATTTCCACAATTCGAAAGCCGATATCTTAGATACTATTAATTACTGAGGTTTAATTTTTAAGCTGTTTAATAAAGCGCAAAAAGATAAAACAAATGACACCTAAAATGTCGTGCTAT
Organism: Rhysida immarginata; assembly: GCA_023313115.1. NCBI lineage: Eukaryota > Metazoa > Arthropoda > Chilopoda > Scolopendromorpha > Scolopendridae > Rhysida > Rhysida immarginata. The sequence goes on from JAHWFO010072570.1 coordinate 811,866, forward strand.
CACAAAGGAAGCCGGAGCTAGACTAAATTAATCTCCGCCAGAGAGCAGATTTTCTGACTCAACTTTGTACTTCGATTGCATCAGCCGATGACGTCAGCAAGAAGTTGGTCAAACTCTAAAGCATGCTTTGTTTTATATACTATCGAATGCAATATTATTCATTTTTCTATCATTAATAGTTTTGACGTTATTAAGGTTTTCGTGATCAACACTTTTCGTGACATTCACGATTTAAGCGTGGCATTCCAGTATCGAAACGTAAGACGTACTTTAACGTCAAAAAGCAAATTGTATTTTTCCATAAGAGGAAGCTCTTCATGCCGTTTTTATTGTGTATGGAGCTTTGAAATGAATGTTTTTGCCATTTCTTCATTTTTTAAAAAAAAAAATTAATTTCTCTAAAAAGGTCAATGTATAGTTTAAGAACCCCACTGTCAGAATTTCTAAAAAAAAAAAAATAAAATGAAATAAAAAAAAAAAAAAAAAAAATTTCCGGGGGGGGGGGGGGTGGGGGGGGGGGAAATAAAATAACTCCAAAACGGCTCATCACAGCCAGACAAGTCATTTACAAATAAAAATATGCCTTAATGAGAGGAGTACGTATAAGTCGGGTTTATTGAGTTTGCTTTGCTCGTTCAAACGCTACAACCATTTTTTAATTTTCAGAAAATATTTAATAATTCGAAAAAGGCTTACCTAATTGACATAAAATATACGCTAAGGCACAATTTAAGGAACCCTCTAAGTAAGTATAATTTTTATTTGGTTCGGCTATTTGCCGTTTCAGAGGAGTTAGCTGCACAAAATTGGTCACATACGTACAGACGGAAAATTTTTTATTCAAAATTTCAACATATCTTTACGAATCATGAGTTTTTAAGTCGATTTCAGCAAAAAAAAAAATTTGAGTTTCTGAAACGAAAACAAAGGCCTTCAGTCTTAGAGAGTGGTAGGCCAATAAATTGAAATAGCGGAATGGTACATTCGCACGGGCCTCCCACTTCGACATGAAAAGAGAATAAAATGGAAGAAAAGATTGGGGGTCATAAAAAACCCTTTATACCCTTGGCTCATCAAAGCCAAACAATTTAATATTCCTCTCTATGAGAACAATCCGTACATGTCAAATTTATTGACTTTGGTTCGCTGGTATGAACGCTACAGCCGTTTAAAAAATAAATTGTAATTTTGGAATGGTATATTCACACAGGCCTCTCACATTAGCATAATTACGGGGGGGAGGGGGCCAGAAAAAATTTTTGGTTGCGGGAGGGGGTTGATTAAACCTTTTTTATTCAAAATTGGCTCATCAAAAGCAAGCAATTTATTTACAAAAGTTATTCGTCCTTGAGAGAGGAATCCGTACAAGTCGAATTTATTGAATCTGGCTCGCTAAAATGAATGTTTCAGCCATCTCTTCAATTTTAGAAAAAAAAATTATTATCTCTAAACGATTTAACCGATTTTCATGAATAAATAGGTCAATATATAGTTTATGGAACCTCTAAGTTTGAATTTTATTTTAAAAAAAAACATATTTGCAGGGGGGAGGGAGAATTGGTGGTGGTGGGGGTGCTTTAATAACTCCAAAACGGCTCTTCAGTGCCAAATAAAAAATAAATCTTTCTTAATGAGAGGAGTCCATGTCAAATTTATTGAGTTTGAATCGCTAGAATGAACGCTACAGCCATTTCTTATTTATATTTCTAAAAAAGCTAATCCAATTAACATAAAATATACGTCAATGCGCAATTTAAAGTGCCCTCTATGTATGTATAATTTATATTCGGTTCCGCTTTTTGTCGTTTCGGAGGAGTTGGCTGCACAAAATTGGTTACATACTTATAGGCGGAAAATTTGTTTTCCAAAATTTTCAATATATCTTTTCGAATCATGAATCAGAGAAAACTGATTTACAGACGTTTTTAAAAAACTTCTTCACCATTCTGTCATAAACAAAACGTTCGTTTCCCCTACTCAAATATTTTTTATTTCAGAAATCAACTTAAAAATTATGTCGATTCGAAAAGATATGTTGAAATTTTGAAAAATAAAAAAATTTCCATCTGCACCTATGTACGTACGTACGTTTGTACGTATGTGACCAGTTTTGTGCAGCTATCTCCTCCGAAACGGCAAAAAGCGGACCAAGTTAAATTAATACATACTTCGAGGGTTCCTTAAACTATGGATTGATGTATTTTTCATGAAAATGGGCTAAGCCTTTTTAGAGATATTAATTTTCTTTCTAAAACTGAAGATATGGCAGAAGCATTCATTTCAGCGACCCAAACACAAACACGACGATGAACGGGCTCCTCTCATTGAGAATAACAATTTTTTTTACTGCGATAAGCCATTTTGGAATTTTTAAGGTCCCCCAACCCGCCCCCCACCCCAACAGCAAAAAAAAGAGATTTTTTTGAATCCGTTTCATGGTCAAATATTAGGCCTGTTGGAATGTACCATTTCAATTTATTTAATTTATAATTTGTGTTTTCTTCTCGGTTATTCTTTTCAACTTCTGTGATAGCCAATCAGGTGAAGCGTTCCCACCCTGACAGAAACATTTGTTAATTTCCATCCCAGTAATAATCATCCCAAATTTTACCTTCAGCTATATTTAATTAAAATACAGTAATTTCTCCAATCTCCGAGAGATTATAAAGTTTAGTGAACAATATTTTAAATTAAACGAAGGAGAAGACATATAGCAATACATATATTGGAAAACTTTATTTGGAGTCGACGCGTTTCGAGTTACATCAACTTTAAGTTGAAATAAACAACTGTAAGTTTATTTTATTATTTACAAAGTACAGTTTACACATTATAGGTTTTACTTATGATTTGAAATAAAATAAATTAGTTTACTATATTTTCATTTCGTATTTAATGTCATTGCTTTCCATTATTAGCTTATGGTGCGAGTAGAGCACAAATGATCACAGCGCTCTAGTGGCAAGTTCGCGCGAAGGGTTCGATAAACCATCCGAGTGTAGCAACCTCCAATTTTAGTAAGCAATAAACTTTCCTTAGAAGTAAGTGGAGCGAGATCCAATCGTTTCAGAATGTTACCCTGAGGACAATTATTGCCCAACTAGACAGGAGAACTGCATTGAATTAGTCCATCCAACGACTTTGAAGTGACACATATTAGCAGATTTGTTCAAGATCTTCTGAAGAAAATGCTGGAGAAGATGAAGTGTCATGGCAACGAATTAGTGACAAGAATTTTGAAACACTCCCTGGACATAAAGTGGCACACGAAATATCGGAAGCCGAGGCACATTCTGGATGTTAATTTTGAGGTCTTAGGTGCAACGTTTCCTTCCCGGACTATTCGGAGGTGTGATCGTTGTCTTTCCTTTCTTCTTTCTTTCTTTCATTCTTCCTCCTTTTCTGTTAATCATCAATCTTACTCTACAAGTTGCATTATGTGAATGACCTCTTGGGTTCATCAAGCTTCTTATCTATCTCAGTGTATTTCCTTTAATATCTATGTATTGAGCTAGGGTTAGTTTCGTGGAAGCGCTGGTTCTGTCCTACTCAAATATAGATATACTCCGGTATTCGACTGTCGATCAAACTTTACTTTTTTAACATCAGACTCGCCCTCTAACGGCAACAACGTGAAGCCATAGCTAATTTGCTTAAAAATATCAGGTGGTCATAAGGAATTGGCCAACCAGTGTAAAATCGACAATTTCATTTTTAACAAACCCATTGCTCTAAATTTAGAAAAAGAAGACTGTTTCAATTTAATATGTAAATTGTACGAGGGCGTTCAAGTTTGACCTGGACTTTATTTTTTGTAAATTTCATTGTTTTAAAAGTTTAAACTTTCATTGTTGGGATGGTAATTACCGTCTGTCATGCAAATGCAGCACCACTCATCAGGTTGCCATGACAACCGATTGTTTGTTTAAACAAAATGGCGGACAGCGATGTGTCGACCAAAATGGAACAACGAATAATCATCAACTTTCTCCATAACGAAGGTGTGAAAGCATCTGGAATTCATCAGAGACTTCAAAGACAGTTCACTGAATCATGTTTGTCTGGATCTTTGTTTGGTGCGATAAGTTTGAAGGAGGGTGAGAATCCACCGGCAATGAACCTCATAAGGCAAAGCCAGCAACTGCTGTCAATGATGGCATCATCGCACGAACAAATGATCTGATAAGGGACAACCAGGCGGATTCATGTCCGAGAATTGGCTTCAATACAATGAACATCAGCACTGGGAGTGTGGAAACCATCGTCCACAATAAGCTGAAATTCAACAAGATCTGCACCAGCTGGGTTCCTAAGCAACTCTCCGAGGATCACAAAACCACCCGGTTGGAAATCTGTTCCATGCTTCTGTAGCGATATGACAGTGAGGTGACAGCTTCCTAAGGCATGGAACAGCAATACCACCGACGAGACATGGATTCATCACAATACTCCTAGAAGCAAGCGTGCGAGCATGGAGTGGCGACACACTAACTCACCACGACCCAAGAAATTCAAGATGACAGCGTCGCCAAACTGACTATGAACACACTGACGAAACTCAAATGGGACATCTTACCACATCCTCTATACAGCCCGGATCTCTCTTGCGACTATCACCTTTTTGGACCATTGAAAGAGTTGTTGGAAGGAAAACGCTGGACTATCACCTTTATGGACTACAGAACCGGTATCCAAATGCTCTCAAAACGCTGGAAAAAATGTGTAGAGAAGCATGTTTGAGAAATAATTAGTGTGTGTGTGTGTGTGTGTGTGTGTGTGTGTGTGTGTTTGTAGTTTCCTCAATTTATAAAAAATAAAGTCCAGGTCAAATTTGAACGCCCCTTGTATAAAATAGGAAATTTTTTATTAGCTCGCTAAGGAATGATCAATATTAATTTAGTCAAAAAATAGCAAAAATATCATCCATTCACATAAATCAGGTCATTTACATACGGGGGTATTATGCAAGGATTTTTCGAAAATGACTATGGTGTTGAACCCACTTATTTCGGCCTCTCCTCTCCAAAGAAGACTTTTACATGATTTCGGTAGGTAATTTAAAGAATGAGTTTTACTCACGGATGTTGGTCGATGTGGTCCTCTAGATCAGGGATTTTCTATCGGGGCTCAGTGTAAATCAGTCCATTTCTTTAACCGTTGAACAATACGGTGCACCGTCTTGCTTGAATATCGTGGTCTGGACGCCTTGACGTTGTTGAAGATCCAGGATCACTCTCCTTTTATCTGATTGGAATGTTTGTATGTTGCTACAGCGCACCTATCGGCGACCTTTTATACCGATTTTTGTATATTAGGATATTTGCAAAAACCTACTCACACGGACTGGTCAGGTTATTATGATCATCTGACGTCTGTAGGCAAATTAGCTATGATTTCGCGCTGAAGTTGCCACAGGGTCAGACCATTATAAATAGGAAGCAGGTTGTTAACCACGACCGTAGAAATGACTTTTTTCTGAAGATATGGGTAACGCGATTTAACAACCTTTGAACGTGGGATGATTGTTTGCGCTCGGAGCCATGGACTGAGTATCAGCAAAACAGCTGCATTCGTTAAATATTCAAGAGCAAGATTTTTTTAAAGTGTTTAAAGACTGGACTGTCAGCCGAAAAAATGGGTCTGAACGTGCGAGTTATGACCATCAGCGATTAGTCATTGTTCGGGCAAAACGGAGAGTGGCAAGACTGGTACAAGACAACAGAAGGGCAACAGTGCATCAAAGTACTGCAGATCTTAATCAGGGATACTCTCATGTGATCTCTGACCGCATTGTTCGCCGTACACCGCATCATATGTGATATGGAAGTCGAAGGCCTTTTCGAACACTTTTTCTTTCTACTGTTAACAAAATAAAACGTATCCAATTCGCACAGAACACAAGGATTGGACAATTGAGCATTGGAAAAAAGTTATGTGGTCCGATGAACCACGTTTCCAGTTGCATTATGCAGATGGCGGAAACAACATGAAATCATGAACCCCACATGCATGAGTACGAACCTTCAAGCTAGTGTGGGCAGTGTTATGGTTTGGGACATGTTTTCCTGGCATGATTTGGGCCCTTTAATTCGTGTGGAACAACGTCTGAATAGCACAACATACAGGCGGTGCTCGTGCTTCTAACAAGACAATGCGCCATGCCACAGTGCTCGTATTGTGCAGGAGTGATTTCAAAAACATGAGGGACTTTGCCGCTTAGGTGACCCCCACAATCACCAGATCTCAATCCAATTGAGCATTTGTGGGAAGAAGTTGAAAGAGCCATCTGGCAGGTGGTTCCATAACCATCGAATCTCACACAAGTGGACAGTGCTATTCATCAGGCATGGTGTCAGATTCCTCGCATCACCTTTGAACATGCCGTGGAGTCAATGCCAAGAATAATCACCGCAGTATTGAGCAACAATCCAACTTTCATTGTTTTCAACAAACGAAAAAATACTGATCGTTAAAAAACAATATGGAGACAATTAAGATTAGATTATTGCTCAGATTACTATGGTCAAGTGACTTTTGAGTACCCAGGCCTGTCTTTTACGTCGGCTGGGTCATAATACATTAATAGTTGTACTTCTGTATCACATCTAAAGTTCCTTCTTGGAATGTTTACAAGATTTTATTTAATAAATGACGAGCGCATTGTGTGTTTTTCGAATTTCATATCATTTACGCCAGTAGAATGCCCTTCACAGCCTCTGAGTCGGGAAGTTTAATGTCGATAACCCTGTATTTTGTTTAAAAAAAATGTACAAAAAATTCGATTCGATGTGTGATTTAAATGAAAATCCGCATAGCTACTCCAATAAATAACTGCACTACTTAAGAATACACACTAATGGAAATTCGACCTGTCCAATTTAACTGGCTTAGAGGATTTGAAACTGATATTTGACGAGCTTTTATCTCTGTGAAGAATCATCCAATGAATTCGTTTGCAAAATTAATTAATTTCATAGGCGATGGTTATTAGGGATAGAATATTACGATCCAAAGCGAAAAATGAAATGGGTGTTAATTAAAATTGATCACAAGTGGATTTAGTCGTAGGAGCCTTTACAATAGACGAACATTCGGATTTGTTAACATTTTATAAAGTTCATTGAAAATCGATATCGTTACGTGCTCTGCGTAAAATTTAGCTTATGAGATAAAATGTTTTTTCGATGGAGTAGAGAAGAATTTAATGAACCAGTTGGAATTTTACTTTTCAGTAACTCTGACAATTTTATTTTGATGTTTGGGGAGCTTTGTAATAGCAAAGGATGAAAAAAAAACACCTTTTTATTCCACATTATTCACTGATACGTATAATTTGTTTCCGGGACAATTTATTAAAATTTATACAAAACTTGACTGAATCTACTGTTTCTTGCAGTACCGAAGATGTATTTTCTCTCTCGAAATTTTCTGCACCATATTTTCAGAAAAAATAATTTGCAGCCATTGATCTGTACGATACAACGTTACAGTTCTCAAACGTGCCGTTCAGTCTCTCCACATTTTTGGGGAATGAAGTTTTTGCACTTTTGCTTCGGAGAATGGAATTTGTTTCGGCAACATTGCCATGTTCAGGCCCTTTTAGAACATGAAATCGTTGATCTGGCGATTCCCTCGTCAAGAAATTGCTTTATAGTAAGCCGTGCCCGGAAAGTTAATTGACAAAATTTGAAAAACCTCCAGCAGATATTATAATATTTATAGGAAATCAATGAATTTTTGTAGGAACGAACAAATAGGAATTATTTGTGTCGGACACAGCAGATTTGACTCCTTCTCGATCACGTAGGCGAACCATTCTCCATGTCTTCTTCATTCTTCCATTACTTTACATTGGTTTACGCAACCTTTTTGCTGATTCTCATCAGTTATTTCGGAAAGGTTTTATTATTTAGGGCTCCATTGTCTTGGCAGAATACTCCTTTTACAGAGCGAACATATATTTTTTCCATTTCCTAGTTTGTGGAACATTTGGAGCGCTGTTTCTTCCTACGGATATAATTTAGGTGTATGGGTTATAGTCAACCACGTTTCAGGCGTAATGGCGCTTGCTAAGTCGGGCCAGAACAGAATTTCATCAAGCTGATGATGACGAAGGATGAAAGGAATCCATCTTTTCTGTGCGCATTCCTTCGGATATACTTCGATATTCATGTTTCCTTATGCATAAAATGGCACCGAGATATTTTCATTCTGGTCCGTGGCTTGCCAGATTAACTTCCTTTTCGGAAATTTAGTATACGAGTCAAACTCTTGGTCATAAGTAAGTTGGGAGGGCTGTATAGGATGGTAAAAGTACTTCCCGGTACTTCTGATTATAACGGACGTACGTCTTGTCATCAGTGACCAAGAATTTTTTCTTCTTTTTTTTATTTTTTCGAGCGTTGCTCTTGGGATCCCGTGTAATTAGGACCGGCTCTCTTAACTTTGGTTGGAATGCCCAGCTCATGGACTTTGATGTCACTCATAGTCGACTTCTTCATACCAAGTTGTGAGATTGCACGACAAACGCTCAAGTTCGAATTCTTGGCAAAAGCATTCCGAACTCTGGCGACATGTTTCTTCTTATCGCCGTGCCAAGCGCCACATTCATACTCCATCTGATGACCAACGATGCTAACTTCAAAGATGGCTAGCAGTGGGGGAAATGATTGGTGGGGAGGTACATGGAACTTGCTACACATAAGAAAAAAAAAAACATGTGCCCTGTGAAGGATAAACATCGAATATCGATGTCAGGTTTCAAAAGAACTCGATACATCAACACAATCCATCGATGATTCTCGAAGTTTTTATTGAAGTTTTGTCTTTTTATTAATATTACTACAGAGAGTCCTCGATTTACGATGTTTCAACTTGCGACGATCTGCACTTATATAAATTCCCACCACTGGTTCGGCGTTACGACATTTGCTTTGCATTTACGACAAAAAAAGTTATTTAAATGCGATTTTCTGAAAAGGTATTTTTAAAATACGCATAATAAACGGGAGAGGGGGGTGGACTTCAAACGAAGTAGGCCTAAAAGAACTTAAGGTCTGACGAAACTATATTGGATTATTATACTGTTTATTATACAGTATACGATGTACAGTATATTCATTCACTTTTTCCCCTCAATCTCCCGTTCACTTTTCCGTTGTTAACAGCTAATATGAAAGAGAGAGTCGAAAACAAGATGGCGACTATCATTCGCGAAAACTGCGATCACTTGTCTTTTCTAACTAAACAAATTCTCCCGTCTGCTGCCGTTTATTGATATAATTCAACAATATAGATACCATGTTAAGGTTGTTTTTTGGCATAACTGCCATTCACGGAATACCCTTGACACTGTTGCACGCGAAAACCCGAAGGAGTTCGCGGTTTGCGAAATGCTCAACTGCGCCCGTCCAGCTCCAACGATCATGCCTCGTTCAAAGTCGGTCAAATCCTTGGATTTACTCATATTCAGTCTACTTCTGCTGCTGACTGCAACTGCTGACCCAATGCGTCCCTTTTATACACCGCTTCGGCCTGTCCCATTGTTTGGGTGTCCTTGGGAGGCCGATCCATTTTCCGTAAGAGGTGTCTCTAAGAAATTGGTCGTTAGGTGTAAAATTCCATAAAAAAACGGTACATAAATTCTTTGTTCAAAATTAAATTCAAAAATAAAGCTTCTGTTCAAACTTGTCTAACGAGTTTCTTTCAAATTAAAATTACAAAATAAGCTTCTTTAATGTATAAAAAAAATTATCAATTATTCAATAATAACAATACAAAAAAATATGAAAAAAAAACAGAAGTTATTAATGAAATAAAATTTTATGTAATTTTCGTTTTAATTCAAAAATTTTTACAATCAGAGGTTAATAATTATTAATAAAATAGTTAAAAAAAATAGTTAAAAAATATACATGTGTGAAGTCGGATTCGAACCGATGTGTGCGTGGTTACGGATCCAACACGTTCTCACTTACAACTACATATCTACTTGAGCGATGCGAAACAAAATTAATAATTTAAACTAATATAAAATGCTAAGGAAATTTTTAGGGCCATTTTTCTTGAGTGTAATTGAATATTGCGTGTTAGTATTTTGTGATGAAGACACGTAAACAGTGTACTATTCACACAGGCATTATGGTTCAAATCTGAGTCCCGAAGCCCGTGCCTTTCTCTTGTAAGATCCTAATATTTCAGGTAAGATTGTTGAATTAATAATTATATAAATATTTGATGTTAATAAAGACTAATATTTTAGTAATTGCGTAAATGTCCTCTTTAATAAAGAACCGGAGGATCGTATCTCAATTTTAAATGAAATAAGTTTAAATCAAGTGCAGCAAAAAATGTGTATATGTAATTTAATAGGCGTACAAGGAAGTCTTGTAATGTCCACATTAGATTTTTAATTTATACAGACATCAGCATACCTTTGCATTACTGCAAATGTCTTTGGATTTGTTTAGTCAAATGAACATCCAAGTACAGTTTTTTATAAATACAAGTAATGATTTGAGTTGTTTACATGAATGCTACATAGTGTTTGTTGCAAATCAAACTGTTGAAATGAAATTAAATTTCACTTACCAGTATGTAGAAGTTTACATAAATATTGAAAAACACAAATTTGACATAATAAAAATAAAAAAGGTGAAATCTGCCATTATATGAACTATGTAAACTATTTAAATTAATTTACGTTTTGCATTCACATATGATAATGGAGACATATAAGTAAATTTTTCCTTTAGTGATTCTTCATTAACAGCATGCGGTCGTTCAGAGCGGGGGTTATCTTCGCGGGATACATCTCCATCACTGAATATCGAAAAACAACAAACGAAAAAACGCCGAATGTTACAATCGAAGATAGAAACAATGAAGGTCCTACTATCTTGAAGTGACTTTTCAGTAATAGGGTGTCATTTTCGCCGGCTAGAGATTAGGCTTCTTCAGTTTGGAGTAATATAAAAGATAAGAATTACGTGCTTCCTTTATCAAGAAACTTACCAGAGAATCATGGGGAAAGCTGATATCTTGGAACGAGTGTTGTATGAACTAGATTACAGGATTGATGTTTATCGTGTTGTCTATTTATGCATTCTGGAGGCAAAAACCTGGATATTTATTCGATTCACTGATATGCCCCTTTCCGCTTACGTGAGCTACTCAGCTTCGAAATACGAGATATTTAGATACTGTAGTTTTCACTTCTAGGAAAAAAAAATCATTTTTGGTTTCGTCTCGAGTGTCAGTCTAGGAACGGTTGGCGCTATTTCAAAAAGATTTACTTATTTCTTCTTCGTGCTTTTATCTCAGATTTACTCTTTCATCCGCCTCCATTTTATCTGCTTTTCTCTCTCATTAGCGGAAAAGCTTGGCGCTGTGTAGTCAAAGGCGAACCGCTAAGGAAAAAGGCACTTTTTTTTTGGAAATGTGTTTTACCTCCTTTCTGAATGTCGGTAGCGCGTTGTTGTTTGTTTTATATTTGATCCGGGCTATTCATATTTCATAAGCCCCGAGCGCTTGTAAACTGATGATGCCTCGCCCGCCCTTGCTACGTGCGTCTGCTTGTGTGAGCACAGAGTCAACAAGGGAGCTCGAACTAGACAGCAGCCAAATCCGTCATGTTAGAGTTTACTGATTTGCGCCAGGGACTGGGATAAAAATAAAAAAAAAGCGCTATTAGAGAAATTTAAGGGACGAGAGGAAAAAACGAGCTCCTCCTTGATTGTGATAATTATTTTTAATTAGAGCCAAATCTTCGTAATTATTTGCTGTCCAACTCAGCACTCTGTAGGGATAAGGAGAAAAAATGAGTTTGCTTTTCTCTCTTTCTTTCCTTTATGAGGAAAGAAAATTCTTTAGAGATTGCCAAACATGGAAGATTTTTGTTTAAACATGGTAAACCATATCCGGAGTTGCCGAAAGTCGGATGACAGTTGTTGATTTAGATATTTGCCATCCGGATATTGGTTTTCGCACTTTTGTCGGTTCAGTTAATTAAGCTTAAGCGTTTTGTATTTACTATAGAGCATTAAAAACTCATTGGATATGTTAATACTTTTACCTCAGTTGGGCCACCTTTTGCGTTTAATGTTGCGTTTACTCTTCTTGACGGGCTCCACAAGATGTTGATAGGTAGTTTGCGGACTCTGAGACCATGTTTTGATGAGGAGCACTTTCGAGTTGACTGAGATTTGATGGTTGTGAATCCAGCTGTTTGATGGCTTTTTCAACTTCATCCCACAAATGCTCAATGAGTATGAAATCTGGAGATAGTGGGGACCACCTAAGCAAAGTAAACTCTCCTTCATATTTCCGAAACAATATGAGCGTTACGACAGAGCGCAATATTTTGTTGTAAGTAACTATCCCCATTAGGATAAGCTATCGATATTGACAGTATGAATTTGTTGAGCAACTCTACTTAGATATGTTGTGGGAATTAGATGTTCCTCAGTACGAATTAAAGAGCCCAAAGCATGTCAGGAAAACATTCCCCAGAAAATAACGTTGGTCCACCAGCTTGAAAATTGAAATAATGCATAAGGGTCCATGCTTTCACTAGTTAATGACCACAAGTTGTATTGAGAACCAGATTTTTGTCTGTCAGTCCAGTCTTTAACACTTTAACAATACCTGCTCTTTAACATTTCACGAATGCAGCGGTTTCGCTGATACACGCCCCATAGTTCCAAGGTCCTATAATCATCCCACGTTCAAAGTCTGTCAAATGGCGTTGTTTACCCATATTATTACAGACAAGCTTTTTAAGTACTAATCTTTCCTTTTTCTATACCATTCTCGCCCTCTAGCGACAACAGCGTGACGCCATAGCTAATTTGCATAAAGCTATCAGGCGGTCATAATACACTACTGGACAAAAAAAGGTGAAGCACCCTGTATGAGATATGAAACGCTATGAAAACTATTTTGTATGAAAATTATATTGTAAATAAATTATGATCTACAAATCAGGCACCCACACTTGACAAACACATGAAGAACATGAAGAGTTCATGGCAGAGTTCTGCAGGTGAAGTGGCCCCTCTAACATTCAGGCAGGCGGCAGTTCAATGGTGCATTGTGTCTTAAAGGTGCCGTAAGGTGTCCTGAGACACATTCCGCTACTCTTCTTCCAATTCCACCTGGGCTTCAGCAAGCATGAAGTTGTGGAATGGCAAAATTAGCCAGCGTATCGCGATACTTCTACGTGGTAACGGTACAGATTACTGGTCCTATTGAAGTAATGTTCTACAAAACAATGATCCGACGATGAATTCTGCTATTAAAAATAATACGCTTCACAAGTAACGTGCACTGAGGTAACGTAAGGTGCATGTCGAGCTGAGCTGGTTCATAGAAATGTCTTTCGAAGTTTCCCTATGTCTTTGTAGCCCTAATTACTGGCATTCCGTAGTCGAGAATTTACGTTACGGAATTTTATCTGCGTTTTATGCAAATTTTAGACTACTTAGACTATAATCGTGCCATCTTTTCCCAATCACTAACGCTGGCAACTATAATTTTTTTTCGCAGAACTTCCCATGTCGTCTTTAGCCCCCTACTAAATTTGATTCCGGTTGTGAGATCGAGCTACAGTTGGCTCTGAGTACTGTCAGTCTAGTTACAAGCACTCTGTATAATGTGTTCCCGCATGTTTAGAAGAAAGGTCTAACATCTGCAAAAGCTCCGATTCATGTCGATTCGCAATTCACTAAAATATATTTTCTTTATTACAGTACTGCGCTCTAAATTAAAATTTTTTCTTTCTTTTGTACAAAATATTTACTCCAATACAGTTCCTCCTTCCATTTTGAACATTCTTTGCTTTCTTTATCATATCATCTCCTTCAAAGCATCGCCTTTCAAAAAATAATTAATTATTTTCTAAAATTTCTAAAGCCATGGCAGTTTAAATCCTTTCTCCGGAAATCATTTTCATTCCCGCCTCCACAGTTTAGAAATTTGCCCTGCCACAAATTAATTAAAATAGCTACACATTCTTGTCAACGGAAGGATGAAGGGTTTATACTTGAGCATTAAAATAAAGAGCCATGTCACTATGATCAAATAAAAAGCTGGAAGGCATGAATTCCAAAACTTTACATCTTCAAAAAGGGCCGCTGAGCTTAATGGAGATTTTAAAGTTGACATATGAATTTTGGTTTTGAACTTATCAGGTTGGTGGGGAAGTAATGTCGGTTTATAACGTTTGAGTTTAGAGCAGCCATTCTACGTTTCATCAAAATGGCAAATAAATTACTTTTATCTTCATGAAAACACGATTCCAACAGCGGCAGAAATAACCTTCTCACAAGCGCCGAGAAAGCTTTTCTATTCCTGATTTAAACAAGTGTTTGATTCCGTGAGAAGACGAATTCATTGAAGACAATCTCAACATCATTCTCATTATGAAAACTTTATTGCGAAGAAAAATGTCCAAACTAATGATTTAAAAAAATGATGCTCTGTTGGGAAAAGGTCCGATGAATACAGCGAATGTGACAAAGTTTCCTATGGTAACGCCTCCAATTTTTGTTTGGTTAATTTTGCTGTATGAGAGCGAGCGTTGTCATGAAAGCGAAAGGGTCCTTTCCTATTTGCATGTGAGGGTGATTGTTTGCGAAGTTTCTGGTGAAAAGCACCAAGATGTTGGTAGATTTAAGAAGTTCGTGGTGGATCGATCCTGCCATCGACTACCAAACTGTTGGCATAACCTTCTTAGGATGGAAGTTTTATTGTTTGGACATCACTATTTACCCCACAGATTAATACAGATGGTCAGCTTCCCATACGTACAGGTTAAAACAATTTGGTTGATTAGCCAACAAGCGTTCAGCATTAATACCCAGTGGCCGAGATAAGAACAAAAAAAATGATGTCATACATTGGCACTCGCAGCCAGCGAGAAAGACAGGCCCCGGCGCGGAAAAAGTTACTTAACCATACTAGTCTGAGTAACAATGTAACCTTCATTGTTTCCATCTTGGATTTTAACAAAATCAGTATTTTTTCGTTTGTTGGAAACAATGAAGATTAGATTGTTGGCCGGACTACTATGATCGTGTGACTTTTCCTCGCCGAGGCAAATAACGGAAACGTCATACATTGTTACATCGTCATTAGTCGACCAAATTTAGGACTTTTTATTGGTAGAAATAAGATTAACAATGGTCGACTAATGATGATGTAATAACGTATGGCGTTTCCGATATCAGGCCTTCTGTTAGAAGGTGTTGGCCGAGGCCTGTCTTTCTCGTGGCTACGTTGGCACTAATCAAGCCGTATATGAAACGTAGCCGACGAAAAAGACAGGTCGCGGCACTGAAAAGTCACCTGACGATAGTGGTCTGAGCAACAATCCAACTTTCATTGTCTCCATCTTTAATTTTAACAATCAGTGTTTTTTCGTTTGTTAGAAACAATGAAATGCTGGAAACCATTTTTGGATAGTTCCTTCAGACTCGCCTCAACAACCTTTACCAATGCTTCCGAGTAGAAAATACAGAGATCCTTAATCCTAAAGAGATGCGACAACAAGCAAAATTCCAAAAAGTCACATGACCAAAGTAGATCTAGCAACAAGACTTCATTGTCTCCATCTTGGATTTCAACAATCAGTGCTTTTTTGTTTGTTAGAAACAATGAAGATTGCATTGTTGCTCGATCTACTTTGGTCATGTGAACTTTTTAGTGCCCTGGCCTATCTTTCTAGTTGGCTTTGTTGCTACATCATCATACTTTGTCCTTTGTTAATCGTATTTCTACCACGGTCTATAGATATTCATGGTCATCGAGCTTCGGCCATTTTCCATTGTTTCGAGAAGCTGAGGAAAACAGATCGCGCCAGGTGCCGCATAGATCGCACTATTCCCGACCGCAACCAACACCTCCTAAAGAGAAAGCCTCTGCACGGAAGCCGTCATACATTGTTACATCATCATAGTAGTGCAAATTCAAGGCTTATTATTGGTAGAAATACGAATAACAATGCCCTACTTAGATGATGCAACAATGTATGACGTTTCCGTGCACAGGCTTTCTCTTTAGGTGTTGCCGCAACCTGCGATAGAGATTTTCATTGAAACTGAATACGAAAGTAAAGTTTCTGTCTGCCGATAGGGTGGCGCTGCAGGCGCAGTTGGGCAGATTGTACATGCAGCGCCAATTTTCAATAGAGTTTCCGCCCTACCGGGAGCTAGAAACTTTAGCTTCATTTTAACAATGGAGCTCGATGACCATGAATATCTATAGGGAGTGCAAGTGACTACGTCACAGCTGACGTCATTTGCGCGATGAACGGGCCGAGAGCCTAGGAAATGGGATCGCTGGTTCCAAACATTGGAACCACGCAATATACGTACTAGTAACGTTGAAACGGGCGGCCAGCAAAAATGACATCTCTTAAATTATTATGTTAATTTGTTTAATTGATACTATTATTAAGACTTTTAATCCCATTATATAATTTATACATTAATATTAGAACGCTTTTTAATCACTTTTAATCACTTAGCAAAAGAATGCCATCGTTCGCGGATCTTTCTTTCTTTGGGAAAACGATAGATGTCTAAATCGCTGTTTTGGCTCCTTCTTGAGCAGTGAGGAACTAATCAATTTCACATCTTAAATGTGTTATAAACACTGGGCTTATACAAAGCGATTTTATTCCATCCCTACGTTGGAACCATGTTAAATCCCGAAGCGAGAAGACTTGTTTGGAACCAAATCGAGTCACGTGACTGAAGAATTCCAAGGACTGACGTCACACTTGCACTCCCTATATGACCGTGATTTCTACTAATTAAAAACCCTAATTTTGGTCGCCTTATGATGATGTAACAATGTATGACGTTCAGTGCCGAGGCTTTCTTTATAGGAGGCGTTGGTTCAGCTTACTATACTCTGTCCGACGAAAGTTTGACAAGGCGTGTCCAGTTAAATTTCAGCTATCAATTGTTTAGGCATTGTTGCAAAATAAAAGTAACAATGTCCAACAACTGAAGTTGGAAATTTAATTGGACATGCCCATTCAAACTTTCGTTGGATGGAATATAGGATCACTTTTTTAAAATTAATTTTGAAAAAATTTGTTAAAAAAATTCTGGAATTTAATAAAATAAATTATTTCCGATTGTAAATTGAGTAATGCCAACATAAGAAATGGCAACTTTAAACAAGTATAAAATTAAATTCGTTAATTTTAATTTAAAAATAGAATTCATAACTTACAAATAAATATTCAATATGATTTTCCAACAATTTGTTAAGCTCTTGTAGAGTTTTCTAGTTAGCTTTTGTTTATAGTCCTTCACAGATCTTGCCTTGGTTGTTTTATATTACGTTTTACTTGCTTGTCAGTTCCCAAAAGTTTTTTGTTTTGAAATCATTTTGCTAGGCTCTTTTACTTAATACTTGTAGCGTTAGGGCAATTTTAACACACTCATTCATGGTAGAATCACAAATTGTATAACTCTAATAATGGTAGAATTTTAAACAATAACGAAAATTCATCCAATAACATTTGACATTGATATTTCTATTTCTTATATGTCTCATTGGTGCGCTGCAGGTCATTTAATTACGTTGACCATCTGTATTAATCTGTGGTTTACCCATTGTGCTGAACGTTGGGAATTGTTATATAGGTAAACTTCCCGTCACGCGTCACAATTCGACGTAAGAAAGAACCTGTTTCCTCAAGTCCGCAAAATGAGTGAAGAACAAATGGACAAACGTTATGCTTTATGGTCTTCTGTCAACTTTGAGGTACCCATTTTTCAGCTTGCGCACTTTTTCATAAACAGTTATATGATCAATTCCAAGTCTCAATCCAAGCTTGATTGACGTTAGCCGAAGATTTGACTCTACTAATGATTTTAAAACGTCATTATCAACTTCCGAAGGGCGTTCGTAGCGAGGTGTACCTTTAAGGTGTACATTTTTTGGATTCCATTTACCCGCTCATCAATTGAATCCTTGTCCCATGATTTATTGACATTTCTTGTAGCCTCAGTTTCACATTTGCCGGGTTTGAACACCTATAACAAATATATCCGCATATGATCAGTTGTCACGGCAGCTTCGATCAACAATAGCACAAAATTAATCGAAAAATTCGAGCAAACTATGCTGAAAATAATTGTTAATAGGGGATTAGTTTTATTTCGTTAAGAGAAAATTTTTTTAAAAGAAAACGAAAAAAATTGACTCCACTTACGTGAAATTTAGATGATTCTCTTATCGTCACGAAAAAAGCTTTCGATCACGTTGACAAGTCTCGGTTGCGTACGAAATGTTTGTGTATGCGTGGTTTGTGCATCCGGCCAAAAATCCGTCATCTTAATTCTCTCGCTTAGTCAAGTGGGTACTTGTGACTTGTTGTTTATTGTCTGCCAACAAGATCCAGCTATCTATCACCTTCAAGCATCTGTCTGCTCATGTAGATGAAAATGAAATCCCAGTGAGTGCTTTTCACTTTATCGCTAAAGTATAGAAATGATTGACACAAATGCAGTCAGAGGATGGAAAATAATTTATTCACAAAAACTGCATATTAAATTAAGTAGACATACTCCCCATTCAAGTGTATGCGCTTCAGCCATTTGCCTGGGAGTTTCCGGATGGCTTTGGCGAACCATTCCTTGGATGTGTTGGTGCACCATCTACGGACAGTAGCTTGCAATTCCCCGTTTTCTTGTACAGCTCATCAAATGTTATGCGCCTGTTCGCCATAATCAAACTCCACATGGCGTCCATGGAGTGTGTGATCTACGAGGGTAATTCAATAAGTAAATTACAAATCGAAGTTGCGACCTTCATTTTTTAATTAAGTGCGGGAAACTGTCACCGCTAGATAGCAGCACTATCTAGTTTTATTGTGACGCACAACGATCGTTCTGCGCATGACTGTACAAGATGGCGGCGCCCCTGAGTACATGTACCACGATAGAACAGCGTGCCGTTGTGCGTTTTTTGTGGGCAAAACATATGGAAGCTAAGGATATCCACAAGGAAATGCTGCCCGTGTATGGTGAACATTGCCTGTCACGTCAGGCAATCCATAATTCGGTGCAGAAATTCTCGGAAGGGCGGACAAGTATCGAGACGAACTTCGTGCCGCCATTCGCCGGAAGCGACCAGGCCTTCTCAATAAAGGGGTGTTGCTACTGCATGACAATGCCCGTCCTCATAGTACCAATCAAACCAAAATGATGCTGAGGTCATTCAAGTGGGAGGTCCTCCAACATCCACCTTACAGCCCGGACCTCGAGCCGAGCGATTTCCACTTGTTTGGCCCTTTGAAACATCACCTTTCGGGAGAACGCTTTCCTGACGATGAAGCGGTTGAAAGAGCAGTACGCGCGTGGTTCCAACAGCAACCAAAAGAATTTTACGCCACAGGTTTCCAGGGACTTGTGAAACGGTGGGATAAGTGCTTAAATTTGTATGGAGATTATGTTGAAAAATAAATGTTGTTTGTATGTCATTATCTCCATTCATTTCTTGTCAATCACGATTCGTAACTTATTGAATCGCCCTCGTATAATGTTCGAGTTAGTTGCGCTAGTACATTGTAAGTGCTAATTTAGAATATTCAACCACTTAAGCAGTTTACCATTACGAATAAAGCAAAAAAGTACCACATGGAAGACAATTATACAGTATAACAACCTCACATGCACTTACCACACTCGCCACTTTCAAGATTTAATCACTCTTATCACTATTACCCTATAGGGATGCTTAGTCCGTATGAATAAACAACTGATAACGGAGGACCCTGGTGATCATTTCATGAACTAATAGAGCGCTTTGGTTATTTTTGGACAGGCTCCGTGTATTGTTGATTTGACTTTAAAATTTATAATTTCTCTCGCTCTCATTTTCCTAATTAACAATTTTAGCTGTTCTAGGTCTTCAGCATTTCAACTAGGCCTGATTCCAGTTCCCTCAAAATGATGATCATGTTGACATTGCATTAGTAAAACTTGAAGTTCTAGTGATTCTTAGGAAAGCAAACTGCTCTCTGTGCTTGTCTTTTTGATTAGCAAAGTTTTAAATAGTCTATAGCCAGGATTGTCGCCTTTGTGTGTTTATTCTTGCTTTGTTTGTTTAGGTAAATTTATTGGAAACATGTTTCAGTCGAATGGATTTTTGAATAACATCGAAGAGGACAGGAAGATCACTTCTGACCTTTGTGATTTAAGAACTCCTTCTACATCAAAGCAAATAAGCAGACCGCAACATTATGGATTTTCTTTTTAAGTAGCGGAAGAACGGGTTTATCATGTCTTTTTGTCCATCACCTTCATTTCGACGTCATTTGATGTAGAAGGCTAAAATTTTGTAGTTAGGCTACTATGGATATATTTATTACTAGATGATGTATCCGGCTGATGTTACTCGTTTTTTGTTTGACGAAATTTGCAATATCTGAATGGTAATGTATAGACTCGAAAAATTCAGTTTTATTATATTTATAGAAGAAGATACATAGATAGAAGATAGGTAGAAGAGATAGAAGTTAGAAAGAAAAAAAGAAAGAAAGAAAGATAGAAGAAAAAATGATCGATCGGGATCAAAAGTACTCTAAATATTGACCCAAACTATAATCTATAACTATTCTACGTTTCATCAAAAATCGGTCAGTGATGTGCGTACAAAAAAACAGACAAAAATTCCAAACAGATCTTAATGCGCTCTATCGCTTATCTGTCACCCCTCCCCCTCAGATATTTTTTACCAAGTAATCATCTTTCAGCATATAAATTTTTATCCACCATGACTATGCATACACACTAAATCAAAATTTGCAGAACACAACATCTTACATACAGAACATAATAAATACTGTATCTTCGAAAACCTATCCATACACAAAGCAACACTTAAGTCGACCATTGTTAATCCTATTTCCACCAATAATAAGTCTTAAATTTGGTCGACTAATGATGATGTAACAATGTATGACGTTTCCGTTATCAGGCTTTCTGTCTAGGAGGTGTTGCCCGGATGCTGAAAAGTCACCTGACCAAAGAAGTCCGAGTAACAATGTAACCATCATTGGTTCCGACTTGTTTTTTAATAATCAGTAGTCGCGTTCACAACCTCGTAACTTTTCTCACTTATCTTGCTTAAGTCACTCTCAGTGACGTCATTTTAAGGAAAGCAAAGTCTCAAAAGTGACTTTTCTGAAAGCGAGTCCGTACCCACTTTCCCCCTGCTTTTGTTACAGCTACTAACTTCCGGTTTAGTGGTAGCCATATTGAATCGTCGCTTCGCTCGTTTTGGTGATTGCCCACCGATAAAACTTGTAATTTAACGTTGTAAATTTTGTTAGTTATAAATTAAGGAATAATAAAACCATGGAGAACAATAAAAAACAGTTTCCACAATCAATAAATCACTTGCTATTTTTCAAAAGTAACAATTTCAATATGTTCATCATGTCTATTTATGGCCGACGCAGTTTTAGATGCAAAATTAACAAAAGCAGCCAAAGTGATCTTTTCACTTCCGGTTCCATTCACAGTGAAAACCTATTTTCTTTGCTTTTCAAAAGCAAAGACAAAGCCACTTTCCATTAAGTAAAAGGATGTGAATGCGGCTAGTAATTTTTCTTTGGTGAAAATAATGAAAGTTTGATTGTTGATCGGACTGCTATGGTCAGGTGATTTTTCCGCGTCAGGGCAACACCTCCTAGAGAGAGGTGTTGGTCAGGGCCTTGTATTTCTCGTTGGCCTCGAGCACCACCAGAACGACGTAACAATGTTTTATCTTTTCCAAGTCCAGGCCTGGTAGTTTCTAGGAGGCTGTGGTTATAATCATACTAACAAGGGACATCACGTAGTTGTACGAGCAAATTTCTTGCGCGCAAGCATACTTGGAAGTGATAGCGTTGCTTTCAGGTGAAGTTGATTCGTGCGTATTTTTGAGTAGAGGTGGTGTTGATACACACCGCTTTAACAATGGGAGTCTTTGTATGGCTATATGTGATCAAATTTTTTCGTTTTCTCGATTTATTTTGAAAGAAACAAAATTTAGCATTTTCTTATTTTGCAAGCATCAATAGTAGTTTTAGATAGTAACATATTTCAATTTGGTGGGAATCTGAGATACATGTTCGTGTAGTTCCCTTTAAGTTTCATCAAAATCCGTCCAGTGGTAAGCAGACAGATAACAGATTTATTATATGTCTAGATAGATAGATAGAGAGAAGAAGAGGAAGACTTTGTTTTGTTTGGCCCACAGGTGCAGGCGATATCGAGGTCGGTACAAAACATGTATGAGGCATGTAAACTTTACAAACTTAATATTTTGCAAATGGGTAACTTACAATACCATTTGAACGAAACCCTCCTAAAATAATTGAACGGAAGCCTCCTAATTTACATAAAATCTAACTTTGGCGTTGATTTAATTTTATAGTGATGGTGTGGTAACTTTCTCGGGTAACGTTGTTGTAAGTGAAGAAAGGGGCTAAACAAATGGGAACTTAGTGACTTTGAGTGAGGAGTACCTATATATAAATAACCACTAATGCTTATTCCAATATCATATTTAATCTTAATGAATTCCATTATAAAATTTACTAGATGGAACCCGTCAAAATTTGACGGTAAACAACCCATCTCTTGAGAGCAAAGTTTTATAAACTTCAGCGGATAAACCCACGACAAAAACTCCATAAAACTCCTATTCCTTAATGCTCCTTTAATTGGTATACTGGTGTCCACAGTTTCTGGCTTTTATTGTTTAAACGAATATCATCCTTTTGCAGCCAAAACAGCAGCTAGGCGACGGGGCATATACCAATGAGTACTTGAAAGGTGGCAACAGGCATCTGTGTCCATGCGAACAACAGAGCATCACGTAACTCATGAAGCTTCCGGGCTGCGACACGTGTCGAAACAGATGTTACCACAGAGTCTCGCAAGGATAAAGATCTGGGGAGTTTGGAGGCAAGGATAGTAAGTGGAATCATCCTCATGCTCCTCGAACCATGCACGGCAATTTTTGGCCAAGCGGCATGTGGCATTATCCTGTTGAAAGATGCCGTCATTCGCAGGATACACCGTTGCCATGTAGGGATGCACCTGGTCGGCAACGATGGATAATATGCACAGCTGTTGACGGTACTTTCCAGAGGAAGTAATGTACCCAAAGCATGCCATGAAAACATTCCCCAGACCATTACACTGCCTCCCCCAGCTTGTTGCCGCCCAACATTGGTTTCGAGTAGCTGGTTTTCGGATGTCTCTTGGCAGATACACCAGCATCCATCGATACGATGCAGTAGAAAACCGAACTCATCGGAAAATGCAACCTTCTTCCACTGGTCTAGGGTCCAATGTTTGCACTGCAATGCAAACGCACGTCGTTTCTTGCGATGCACACATGTCAACATGGGTGCTGGAATCAGACGTCTGCTGCGGAGGCCAAGATGTAACAACGTGTGTTGCACAGTTGTTCTCGATAGCTTTCTGGTGCATTCCTCGTTCATTTGACTGTCATTGTATCGACGGTAGCGCGTCGATAACTCTTAACCAGCCTCGCAACAGCCGCTAATCCCGTTCATTAACGGCCCGTATTCCCCTACAGTTTGCACGCCTGGAATGCAAATCTTATCCATTCTTCTATTTATTGTAC
This sequence comes from Rhysida immarginata, assembly GCA_023313115.1. Lineage (NCBI taxonomy): Eukaryota > Metazoa > Arthropoda > Chilopoda > Scolopendromorpha > Scolopendridae > Rhysida > Rhysida immarginata. Next base: position 835,527 of record JAHWFO010072570.1, read on the forward strand.
ACCTTCATTATGGCACTCTGCGAACAGTTCACGAAAGCTGCGGTTTCCGAAATGCTGCCGCCTTTTGCTTAATACCCGATGATCAAACCTTTTTCACGGTCTGTTAGGTCGCGTGCTTTATTCTTGACGGCGAATATTGCTGTACGAACTGTTCCTTTGAAACCACTTTTATATGTCTTCCAACAGGCAGGTTTATCCGCCCCACCTGTGAATGGGGACAACCGTATTTACATAAACCTAAGTGTCGGTCATAATTCAGTGACTCGACCCTGTACAATATGAAAGAGCCCGGAATAAGGAGTTCCGGTCTCCATTAATTTTTATAATCTTACTCTCCATCTTATTATTAATATTCATATCTTCAGTTAAAAAATAAATAAATAAAAAATCGTCAGAGCAACAAATAGAATAATAGAGCAGCTTAAAAGCAGAGAACGTTACAGGCTAAATTACTGCTAATTAACAGTGATTATGGACACAAACACTAAATTTGACAAATCTACAGACCAAGACCTTTCATTTAAGATCAAAATGAAGTTTATAGATGTAGTAGTTTTCTCCAACAAACTGTCGAAAGAATCACACTTGAAACTTAAATATATAGATGTTTAACTGCGTATGCGCAAGGGTTACGAAAATGTCTTTTGCATAATTTATTATCTAAATAATAGAGCTAATCTTATAAAAAGCCCATGCAAATATCGTGAAAATGCAGAAAAATATCACCGATAGAATGAGTTGAATTTCAGTTACTCTTAAAAATAAACAAAACGATAAGAGGTTTTCTCCAAATTTTTATTTTTTGACCGGACACCAGTATCAACTCTTCTCCTTACGCTGATATGAAGTCAATAGAATCTTCTAATTAGCTCGCGATCTTACTGTTAAAACAATGACTTGACGTACTTCTGTTGCTCTCTCTCTCTCTCTCTCTCTC